>JAQHUG010000064.1:794228-854960 GCA_028555095.1 Dicrostonyx torquatus
GCCGGGCCCTTCTCCAGAATTTTTTAAAAGACAAATATGTTGTTCCCGAGTTCAGTTTGGTTATTGGAAGGGGAGAATGCAAAACTTGCCAACCAAAATCATCTTAAACAGAGGACTTTGAGGCTAGGGCTTAAATACACAGGAGCTGGAGAGATGGCACAATGGGTAATGGGCACTGCTGCCAAGCATAATGTCCTGAGTTCAATTTCTGAAACCTGGATGGTAAAAAGAGAACAAGTTCTTACAAGTTGTCCTTTGACCCTGTGACTTCCACACAGATTGTTCAGTGGATACACACAGACACACACACAGAGACAGACAGACATACACACAGACACAGATACACATACACAGACTCACACAGACAAACACAGACACACATATAGACTCACACAGACACACACACAGACAAACACAGGCACACACAGATACATACACACCACACTAATGCAATCAACAATACCCATCAGTGGGCTCAGGAGCGTAGCTCTGTGGTAAAGTTCTCTGACAAAGGTGTATGAGGCTCTGGGCTCAATCCACAGCACCAAAATGGCACTGCATGGTACAGGCTAGCCAACTATTCTCTAGACATTGTTCTGTGGCATTTCCCTCTTCAATGTTATCTGTCTTGAATAACTCTTTTTGGGTATTTGGGGTGAAAATAGAACATCAGCCTGGTTCCAATACCTTGCCAGTCAACTACATTTACATATTAATGCAGCCTTTTCCAAAAATCTGGTTCAACACCCAGCTCCCAACAGCACTTTTCTGATTTCAGAGGTTAGCTAAGAATGTGAGGGCTGACTCCTAAATTAGCAGATGATAACAGTTCTTAGAATGTTAAAAAGAAAAAAACAAAACACCTTGGATGTTTTGTCGAATGCAACTTCCAAGAATGCATAATTAACAGTGTCTCCATTAATACACAGTATGTTCAACAGTGAGACACCAATCCCATAAATAAAGGTAGACATGGATAAATTTATAATTAAAAATGCATTAGAAATTACAAGCATAATTTATTTACTAATGTGCACTGGAATAAATTTTATGTGTAATATTTTAAAACAGGGCATTAATAAATAATAGTGCACATAAAATGTTTTTGCAGCTAAAAATATTTCAATAAATATTAGTAAGTTAAATGTACTGCAGGGTTATAATTGCTGCGAAGTAAAGTTTCTAGAATACAATTTCAATTTCAGAGGACAGCTTTTTGAATGCCTTCACAGTACTGAAATGAGCCAGTGAGATGGCTCCGAGGTAAAGGTACCTGCCACGAGAGCAAGCCTTAGACCTGATTTCAGTACCTGAAACCTACTTAATGGTGGGCAAGAGAGAGCTGAGCACACAAAGCTGGCCCCTGACTTTTACACATGGGTTATGGCATGCCTCCTACCTAGTGCTAGTAGCTTTTTTAAAAGGTGTATATCCAAAGGGTCAGAAACAAACAGCTGTATTTCTTGAAGTTGCAAAGATTTTTAAAAACACTGCAAGATTCGTAGACAATGAATAACTACTGATCCCTCTTGGAGTCGGCCAAGAGCCTCCACAGCTGGTGCATCTTTAGATTAGTGAATTCAAATATTTCCTTCTACTATTTCATTGCATTTATTTCGTATGTGCTCACACATATGCCCCAGTGTGCATCACAGTGTCCATGATGATGTCAGAGGACTGTGGGAGTTGGTTTTTTTCTTTTTTTCACATCTTCAGGCTTAGCAACAAATGCTTTACCTGTTGAACCATCTTGTCAAACCATGAATTCAAATTTTACTCACCCATTTTTTCTGATTTTTTTTGAGACAGTCTTACTACTCAACCTGGACTGACCTAGAACTCACTATGTAGCCTAGAGTGACTTCAACTTGCAGTCCTCCTGCCTCTGCTTCCCAAATGCCAAAATTGTGCTGTGTACCACCATGCCTGGTTCATCCTCATAGTTTGTAGCAGTTTCTCCCATCTGAGGCCCTCTATAGGTCTCTCCCTCACTTACCTTTCCCCTCAAAACTTGACCTTCCTTGAGCCTGGTGTATAGAATACTTGCATAGCACCTGCAAGCACCTTAGTCCAATCCCCGGCATGGCAGAAGAAAAAAAATGCCTTACTTTGTTCTCTCTCTCTCTTCTCTCTCTCTCTTTCACTCTGTGTGTATATGTGTGTGTCTACACAAGGTTGCGAGTGTGCATATGTGCAAAGAGGCCAATCTTGGGTGTTCATTAGTGTCCACTATGTATTTTGAGGTTTTCATAGGGTTTCTTTCTGAACATGGAAGTCACTGATTCGACTATACTGGCTGGCCAATAAGCCCCAGGGCTTTTCTGTCTTTGTCTACTCATTGCTGGGGTTGCAATACATGTGCCACTACACCTGACTTTTTCATAGGTGCTGCTGGTTCAACTCAGGTCCTCATGCCGGCACACAAACACTTGCCTGATGGAGCTATCCTCCAGTCCATTATTTTAAGGTTATATCTAAAGCCAGGTGGTGGTGGCACACACCTTTAATTCCTACACTTGGGAGGCAGAGGCAGGTAAATCTCTGAGTTCTAGGCCAGTCTTGTCTACAGAACAAGTTCCAGGATAGCCAGGGCTACACAAAGAAACCCTGCCCCAAGATACCCCAAACAAAAATAAAATCTTTTACTTTCTAAACATCATCTCAGAAAGACTGGAAACCTCATGGCACACACAGCAGTATTTGTTTATTGACTGCACTTGGAAAGAGAGCTTGTATTTATGCGTAGAGCATTTTTTTCTTCTAAGAATACAGTTGATTAACAATAACGAACAGCATGCATTGCTGGGTGAGCTTTCCTCTGGACCAGACCGCAGGCTTTCTGTACCTAGTCTAATTTAATCTTGAAACCAATCCAATATACAGATCCTGCCAGTATTCCCCATTTAACCCATGAGGAAACAGAACCACAGAAAGGTAAAGTCATCTGTTGAAGATCCTACTATCTGTGACTGGCTGACTTGAAAGCCCCAAGCTCTTCCACCTCCCTCCCCCCAGTAATAATTATCAGCCACTGTTCTTAAAATAATTCACCCTTCTGGAAATCAAGTTGCCTTTTAGCGTCTCAGGGTCCTTTCAGCTGGGTTTTATTTTTTTCTTCATTGGTATCTAATCTAAGTCCCTCCTGTTCCCATTTAAGATAATTCCCTCATGCCCTGTCCTTTGTAGACAAGAACTGCTGTTTAAAACACATGAGCAATATCCCTTTAGATATTTGAAGATGGCTATTAAATTCCCTTTAACCTTCTCTTCTCCAGGATACATTGTTAGTAACCCCAATTCCTTTTGCCTTTTCTCCCAGGGACTCTTTCTAAAGCGTTCCCCCTTGAGTCACACGCCTTGAAATCAGTTTCAGGTTTTCCCTATCTCAATTCATTATCATCACCCTCCAGGAGCACCCGCGCATGCATGCAGACCATGCTCAGATTTATACATGCAGGAGAGCAGCTGTGGCCCAACACCAAGGACATGGCCGAGCCTCCAAATTGTGTTCTTTCAACTCTTCCCTGTGACTCCATCATCTGCCCATCTTGCTTGGGTGATTTTCCTGGTCCACATGTCAGTCCTCAGAGAAGTTCATAACTGGCACTGATGGAGCACATAGCAAGTGCTCATCAAAGAATGACAAGGCCCAGCTGAAAATGTTCCAAGGGAACACACTCCTCCACATGCTTGTTGCTCATTAGAATAATTTAAACTCTTTATTGATGGTCTAGAATGATAATTCCTGCAGATTAATTATTCCCTGGATGAAAATGAAATTCAGTAAATGGCTATTAATAGGAAGGATGAGAGACTGGGAAAAGTTCAGTTGGTTGAATGCTTGTTTAGCATATATGAAGTCCCTAGGTTCAAACCCCAGCCCTGTATGTAGCAGGCAGAGTGGCACTTGCCAGCATTTGGAAGGTGGAAGCAAGAGGATCAGAAGTTCAAGGTCTTCCTTGGCTACTTATTGAGTACTAAACCAGCCTAGGATAGGTGAGACCCTATCAAAGAAGGGAAGAAGGGAAGAAAGGAGAGAGGGAGGGAGGGCAGGAGGGAGAAAGGGAAAGAGAGAAAATAGCATCACCCAAATGATTTTGTGAAAAACCACTTCCCAGAATGATGATAGAGACACTAGCTCAGAAGCAAAACAAAACAGCAAAAAGTAAGTTCTCTGGAGCCAGACAGATGGCTCAGCAGGTAAAGGTACTTGCTGCCAAGACTCATGACTTGAGTCCTATTCCCAGAATCCACATGGAAGAGAAAAAGTCTCCAGAAAGGTGTCTGCTCATTCATTTGTGTACCTACAAATAAACAAATGCAATAATAATTAGTATGATAATAAGTAAGAAAATAGCGTGACGGTTAACTACACTGCAGAGGCCTGCTTGGGATTTTCAGATGTTCTTGAGAAAATCTGCTAGGGCAATGTTTGGGTCTGTAGCAGTCTGCCCTCCTGTTGGTGGCAGTGTGATGAAAACACAGTGGCAGTCATCATTCTACATGACCCTTGTGCTGTGGCTTTTCTCTTCCTTGAATGGCTGTACTGACTGCCTTGCCCTACCTGGCTCTATAGGTCTCAAAATAGAGCCCCTGGCAGAGGCTGAGGGCTGCATTTACATGAAAGAGGTATTAGTAGGGAGGAAGTGGAGTAAGGGCTAAGAGACTGCTTCATCTGGCCCAGGGCTGCCTCCACAGTACTACTGTACCAGATAGACAGTCTCTAGAAAAGAGGTGGTGGACTGTACATCACCCCTCTTTGTATTTCCTAGATCTTTGTCAAAATCTCAGTCAAAAGCATTGCTTCAAATAGAACAAAGTACTTTAAACTTCAGCTCACCTGTGGTGATGTGGGCAGGTAAGGTCACAGTTTCATTATGTCACAGTTTTCCTACATGTTGAGTATAAATAAATCACATCTTCCTGGCAGGGACATGACATAATATGTTGTGAATTACAAAATCAATTATCTCTCAGCCGGGTAGTGGTGGCACACGCCTTTAATCCCAGCACTCGGGAGGCAGAGGCAGGCGAATCTTTGTGAGTTAGAGAACAGCCTGGTCTACAAGAGCTACTTCCAGCGCAGGCTCCAAAGCCACAGAGATACCCTGTCTTGGAAAAAAAATCAATCTCTCTCTCTCATATTGGTCTGGGGATGAAGTTCATGGGTAGGGCATCTCCTTAGCATAGCACCAAAGCCTGGGGGTCCATCCATCCTCAGTATCACAGGAAGGTAAATATATGAACAAAAACCACATACACGCATTCACATACACAGACACACACACATGAGCATACACGTTCCCTAATCACTATAATGATTATCCCTAGGAAAAGACTGGATGTGTAATGGTATACTCAAGGAGGACTTGGGCATTTGGTGTTTTGAGGGAGCAATGTTGTTTGTACTATGACAAAACAGATAAGAAAATAAAGTTTTAATGTTAAAACATGATATTCTCAGCAGCTGGAGAAGCCCTAAGCTTAATCAGTGTTCCTCCCACAGTGTGGATGACGGGCTTATACCTGGCTCTCCCTTGCCAGCAGTATGCCAGTCCCTCCCTAGCAGGGGAATCAAACGGTCCAAAGTTCTGTCTAAACCTTCTCCCTAAAGATCCTAGGATGATATGAGGGACAAATGATGTGGGATTCCCCTCTGTATTCTGTGGATATGTTTCATTACCATTGGTTAATAATGAAGCTGCTTTGGCCTATGGCAGCAAAGAATAAAGCCAGGTGGGAAATCCACACAGAGATAATAGAGAGAAAGAAGGCAGTGTCAGGGAGACGCCATGTAGCTGCTGAAGAAGAAAGACGCCAAAACCTTATTTGTAGACCACAGTCTCAGAGCAATACATAGATTAATAGAAATGGGTTAATTTAAGACATAAAAACTAGCTAGAAATATTCCTGAGCCATCATCCAAACAATGTTGTAATTAATATTGTGATTATTTGGGTCTGGGCAACTGGGAAACTAAAGTGTAATCTCTGCTTATAGACAAGATTTGAAAGCATCGTTAGGATATGATAAAGAGTTTACAAATGATTAGCCACCCCAATTTTTGAGTGCCGATCTTCTCCTTTCTTCCTAGTCTCTTGCTCTGGGAATGTTACTTGGTAATACAGCACTTGCCCTGCATGTAAGTGAGAGGTCATAGACTGTTTCAACACAGAACAGAAGTGTAGCCAGAAGCTCTGGGTGCAGCACTTCCTGTGCATGATATTTTCCAGTCCCTACAATTGCCCCTGATGTAAGAATTCTTATTTTACAGTATTCCCATTTCAAGGATAAAGATGTTGAGATTTGCTGCAGAACATGAATCCGCCAGATTTGTATCCTCTTTCCTTCCTTCCTTCCTTTCTCCCTTCCTCCCTCCCTCCCTCTCTCCCTCCCTCCCTCCCTCCTTTCCTCCCTTCCTTTCTTTCTTTTCAAGACAGGGCTTCTCTGTGTAGCTCTGGCTGTCCTGGAACTCACTCTGAAGACCAGACTGGCTTCGAACTCAGAGATCCATCTTCCTCTGCCATTAAAGACAGGTGGATTAAAGACGTGCACCACCACTGCCTGGCTTGACCATTCTGTTTTCTAATAGGTTTCTAATAGGTTTGTTTCCATGCAAACATTCTATGCTACATTTGTTTGGATTCTATTTCCCCATTCTCCCTCCCTTTAAATGACATTCTCTGCCTTACATCAGACCCTATAAAATTTAAGATGGGCAAGCAAAATGAGCGTCAGGAAATGGTGAGATCTGTCATATCTTGCTGGTCTCTCTACTCAGTGTTTGCTTCTACCTAATGAAAAGCTGCTTTAGTGACAGCCCCCCCTGACCTCCCTTTGCACTGCAACATCAGACATAAAATCCCTAGCTCTGGCCCAAGTCTCACAACCCATGGGACTTACAACAGCTTGGCCCTGCTACCCTCCATGTCGGGACTGTTAGAGAATCATACATCCCAACAATAATAAGCCGAGGGCCGTTAAATTCAGTCATGACCCACATTGAAAAAAGCAAGAAGATTTCTCTTTAACAGGCATGGTTGTTCATTTCAAACTAAAAAAAGCACCAACTCATTGGATGTTCATTTTTCCACATTATTAATTCTGGGTAAAACAATGGTTATACTGGCCATTCCAAATGACCGTTCAGGAGCCAGAAGGTGGTGTGGAAGGAGCATGCTGCTTGGAGAACAAAAGGGAATGTCAGCAGAGGACACTGAGTAGGTAGAAGAGAGATGAAGAATCGGAAGCCCACACCTGTGCAAGAAATAGTTGGGCTCAGATCTGCTGCCTCCAGGTGCCCTGCAAACAGAACAGGAGGGCAAGCCCAAATTCAGCTTCCTTTTCTTCTCTCTCTCTCACCTCTGCACTCTCTCATACTCTTAGGACTGAACCCAGGGCCTATTGCTGTGCACTATCCCTGAGCTCCCTTCCTCCTACCCCCATCCACCATTTTCTATTAAAGGACCATGAACCCAACACTAACTGAAAAATAGCTTCTGCATTTGTACCCATTTCAGAGATGAGGAAGTATATGTAGAAGTTAGGAATATTGTTTGTTCATGGTCAAAGTCACCTAAAGCATGAAAACTTAAATTTGGGTTCTTTTAAGTGTCCAAAGTTCTAACGCTTAAAATTTTTTTTGATGTTAATTATATTGGTGTTTTGCCTGAATATGTCTCTGTGCACATGTGTTCCTGGAATCCAAGGAGACCAGAAGAGGGTGATGAATCCTTGACACTGGAGTTACAGATGGTTGTGAGCTGTGCTGTAGGTGCTGATAACCAAAGGCAAATCTCCTGGAAGAGCACTCATGCTTCTAAAGGCCCTCTCTTAGAGTTTACTCACTTGGGGTTTCTTAGTGGGTATAGATTGCTTTATTGTTGGATTTCTAAATTGGAAATTTATTTTTTATAGTTAATTGTCCACAGAGATTAAGGGTAAAATAATTTTAACAGACTTAGTATAGCATGACACTCTTGGACTTTATTTACTATTACTCTCTCCCTAAATATGCTCCTTAGGAGGCCCTGTTTAGCTACTAAGCTGGGTTGTAGATGTTTAAGGTCCAATTCAGTGTTTTTCTACGTTTTAGAAAATTTGTACAAAAACAGTTGTGATAATTTTTTCTACCTACAACCACTAAGATGAACAATTATTTCCAGAGAGATATGAAAATTCATTTCCTTTGTAATAATTAAACTCAAGCCTCCATATCTTTTTTTAATTTTTTAAAAATAATTTATTTAAATTCATTTTATGTTTTTTGGAGTGAAGGTGTCAGCTCCCCTGGAAGTGGAAGCTGAGCGGCCATGTGGGTGCTGGGAATTGAACCCAATCCTCTGCAAGAGCAGCCAGTGCTCTTAACTGCTGATCCCTCTCTCCAGCCTCATATATAAATATATATATATACATATATATATTAAATAAATGAAAGGCTTTTGTTTTTGGTTTTTTTATTTAATTGCATTATTTTAAATCAAAGTAATACAAGCTTTTAAAATAGGCCAAATAGTTGTAGCTTAAAGTTTGGTGCTGGCTCCACCTAAGGAGACGAGTGCTCCGAGGAACAATCACAGCCGTTTTGCTGCCTCATGGCAGCCCAACCCCGGCCCGGTCTACTGTCTGTCCATCTCAGTTATCATGCAGGCTGAGTCAGCCCAGAGGCGCATCTCCCCACAGAGTATGAATGAGAAGGCCTTCTTTTTTAGACCACCAGGGCTGACCCATAAAATCACAAATGAAACACTTTTTAACTCTTGGGGCTTGATAGGCCAAAAGGATGTATCTGCTTGGCTCACTATTCCCACAAGGAGAGACTTTGCTCTTTCTGGAACAAGAAACCCCAAAGCATCTTCTTGTGTGCTGGGAGGCACTGGGCCTCTTTGGTCACTGGATAACGCGGTTTTCTAGTCTTGAGGGCTACACGTAGGAAGCAAATGCTCTGTTAAAGCTACAACCGCCTGGGATCTTCCTGATCCAGTTGCCTTGGATGGCGGAGTAGTACCACTTTCTGTGATAGGGCTGTTGTTCTGACTAAAATGTTGGGGCCCTTTAGGTGATTTTCCCCCCTTCGCTTTTATGATCTGAATATTCATTTTTAATTTTTTTTAGTTTTCATTATGTAAGTACACAAAACATGGGACAGGGTGTGAATCTTTTTTAAATTAATTGCCTTGTAAATCAAACATATTTCTGTAGAATGCACTTACTCATCATTAGCATGCAAGAGTTTCCAGTAAAATATCTTCTGTATTCTTTTTATTATTAACATATTTACACTGTCGCTCTGGCCCTGCACCCTTTGTGAATCTGTTTTTAAAATAAATCTGACCTGATACCAGAGTGATTGGTGCAATAAAAATGCATGATGTGAGATTAATCAAATATGGTCAGGTTCAATTTATAAGGGACACATTAAGAAAAATTATTTCTTGTTCGGGTATGCCACTCCAGTGAATCAAATGGGGCTGCGAATATTTCAGCAAGATACATGTAAAATCCATTCATTCAACAGACATTTATTATGCATTTACTGTGTGCATCACGGGGATAAAATCAAGCTGAGCCAACAAGAAATGCACACAGGAGACGACTGTGGGCCCTGAGTACCTGTGCAGCAGTGGGATCCAGACTGGTGATCCCAGGATTCTATGTGAAAGCTCCTGGAGCAGAGGTGCCTTGCAATAGCTAAGTGTGGGATCCTGGATTTATTTCCATTTTTTCCTTCCCCCAGGAACTAGCCATTAATATATGCATGGAAAAAAGCAGAATAGAGGAGGCATAATTCATGTTGAAGATAGGTCTTATATTCTGTATATGTGAAGGAAATAAATTTCCAATACAATAAAATAGAGCAAGCAAAGCACAAACTACTGTGGACACAGGTTCAAAGCCTGGCTCTGTTATAAACTGCTGGCTGACTTTGAAAAAATTTCATTTTATTCAGTTTTTTTTAAAAAACTTTTTTTGGAGGGGGCTGCCACTCAGCTCCCAAATAAATCCACAAAAAGGCTTATAAATACCTGGCCTTACCTTGGCTTATTTCTAGTCAACTTTCCTTAAATTATCCCATCCACCTTTTGCCTCTGAGCTTTTTCCTTTTCTTACTTCTGTATATCTTACTTTCACGCTTACTCTGTGACTGGCTGTGTAGATGGGTGGTTGGCTCCTAGCATCTTCTGGACGTTTTAGCATGAAGATTCTACAGAACCCACTTGCTACCTAGCACCGAGCCTTAGGAATAGAACTCAGAACCAGATAGAGCCAGGACTTTCTTAGTCACATTTGACATTAAACTCTAGTGCCAGATGATTAAGCAATCACCAGCAATGTCTTTGCACAGGCCTGTAATCCCAGATCCTTAAGAAAATGAAGCAGGAGGATGGCAAATTCAAGGTTAACTGGGTAACTTGAGAGACACTGCTTCCGGAGAAGAAAGGGCAGGTAGGAGTAATTAGTGATAGAGTGCATACCCAGCATCTGAGAGGCTCCGCGTCAGTTCCCAGCACCACATACAAAACAAACCAATAAAACAAACCAACAAACCAAATACTGCTTGTTGAGCAAAATAAATACCAGTGCCCTACAAAATAGAAGCAGTCATTTACATCTCCATCTATGTACTTCTCATCTGTCTTCTTCACTGTTTGTAGGTTAGAAATACCCACCAAGGCCGGAGAGATGTATTAGTGAAGGATTTGCGTACATGCCAACACAAGGTCATAAGTTCAATTTTCTTAAAGGGCCCTGTATGGTGGTCACCTTGTAATCCTAGTGGCCCTGTAGCCAGCCAGCCAGCCTGGTCTAATTGGTAAACTCCAGGCCAATGAAAGATCCTGTCTCAAAACAGAACAAAACAAAACAAACACACAAAATAGTGCCTGAGAAGACCTCTGGTCTCCATACCCACCAACACATGTGTACACGTGTGCCTACAAACCAACACACATGTATACCTAAACACATACACACACAAACTTTTTTGAGAGAGAGACAGAGAGTGAGGTGGATATCTCAGGCTGGCCCTGTAGATATCCAAAGGATGACCTTGAACTTCTGATCTTCCTTCCCTTAACACCCAAGTGCTGTCATTATAGGCCTGTGCTACCACACCCCATTTATGTGGTGCTGAGGATCAAACCTAGGGCTTTGTACATGCTGGGCAGGCAGTCTACCAACTGAACCACAGCTCTAACATTTAAAGGGCTTTTATGAAGATCAAATGCATTAATATTTGTAAGGCAACAAGAACTGCCCTTGGTTCGTGGTCAGTTCTGTAGCCACATGTATCACATGAAGCATCAACATTGATCTTGGTTAGGTTCTGTACGCATTCAATGAGAAAGCCATTAAATATCACAGGTATTTGGGGAGGAAAGGGAAGACAACAGACACTGACAGTCTCTGCAGTGAAACCCTGTCCTGAGCAGACTCAACAGGATCAGATGCCACTGAAATTTGTCTTCTCTTTGTGTCCAGCCCAAGTTGGCCCACGGCAGCCGAGCACCTGCTGTCTGCCTGATGTCACTTGCTGTGCCCCCCCCTCCACTCTTAGCCTTGGTACCAGTTGATGCCCATTTTAGTTTGTTGTTTGCTGTAATAAAAACACCCTAACAAAAAGTAACTTAGGGGAGAAAGGGTTCATTACCTCTCAGCATTCCAGGATATAACACGTCATTGTGGGGGAAATCACAGTGGCAGCAACCTTAAGCAGCCAGGCACATCACATCCACAATGCAGAGAGAGAACAAATGCGTGCATGCCTCTTCCTAGCTTACCTCTCTACTCTCTCTCTCTCTTTTTTTTTTTTTTCGAGACAGGGTTTCTCTGTAGCTTTGGAGCCTGTCCTGGAACTAGCTCTTTTAGACCAGGCTGGCCTTGAACTCACAGAGATCCGCCTGCTTCTGCCTTCCCAGTGCTAGGATTAAAGGCGTGCACCACCATTGCCCGGCACCTCTCTACTCTTATACAGATGAGGATCCAAACCTAGGGAATGAACCCACCCTTGGTGGCTGTCTTCCCACCTCATTCACTGTATGCTGTGGAACAATCTCTTTGTACACTGAATATTTGTTACTCTCATTGGTTTAATAAAGACTTGATTGGTCAATAGCTAGTCAGGAGAAGGTTGGTTGGAACTTGCAGACAAAAGAGAGCACTGGGAAGAAAGGCAGTGGAGTCGAAAGGAGCCGGAGAGAAAAGGTACCGCCACATGGCAGAGGTCGATAAGAAATACGGGTTAATGTGAGTTGTAAGAGCTAGTAGGACAAAGCTGAGCTATCGGCAGAGCACTTATAATTAATAATAAGCCTCTGTGTGGTTATTTGGGAGCTGCTGTCAGGACAGAGCTGACCAGTGTTTCAGGCAAAAAATTCTGCCTACAATTGTAATCAACTCAATGGTGCAGAGACATTGAGTCGACAGGCCAACCTGATCGAGTCAATCCCTCATTAACAGGTGACTCTAGATTCTATTGAATGCCAATGAAAACCAACCATTACAATATCCTTAGCCCAAAACTCAAGAGCAGGGTCCCATTCTCTGTTACCCCCTAAACCACTCCAGGGCCCTGCATGGCTGTATCTTCCTTGCCTTTATACCCATAACCAATAGCCGACACGACATTTTCACAGAGATGCACATCTCTCCACTTTTCCCTCTTCCTCCTTTTGTGATCATTAAATCCCAGAGACCCCAAACCCACGAAGGGACCCTTGTCTACATGACACAGTCAGAGCTGTGCTGGCCCTCACGGCACCCACAGGATGCTAGCATGCATGCAGTTTCTAGATCCTCTGAAAGGCCAGGTACAAAACCAGCAGCCCAGTGAGCCCGCTCTGCAGACTGATTTTTCTCCATTCATCCTGTCACTCACAGATTTCTCTAACTCAGGCCTTCCTGAGGGGCAGCACAGAGGGCCTGTGGCACCAATCTTGTTCTCACAGTGTCCTTGTCCTCATGGATCCCAAAGTCCCGTGTAGGAGAGACAAAATGAATCACATGGGGTAGTTCATTGCAGAGGAAGAGACTGTATGTCTGAAGTCATTGGAAACAGAAAAAGGAAGGCCGCACAACCCCAGGAGCTGCCTAGCTGTAGGTGGTTCCATCCATCCCAAGCCCCACCCCTTGAAAATGTATATTTATTTATTCATGAGCAGGGCTCATTGTGTAGCCTAGAACTCAGACTGTAAAGCAGATTGGGCACCAGCTCACATGGATCTGGCTGCTTTCCCTGGGATCTAAAGTCGGCTGCCCGCCCTGACTTCTTTCTTTCACTAGTAGTTTTCTCCACTTCCCTTGGAACAGTTGACTAAGACTCAGCTCAGAAGTCTAGGGCTTGCATATCCTCGATTTAAACTGTCAGCAAACATGTCTTTTCCTTTTTAAAAAAGGTTTAATTTAATTACAGTATTTCTTCCTTACCTTCCTCCCTCCAAATCCTGAGGCTGGTGGACCTCTGTGAGTTTGAGGCCAGCCTGGTCTACAGATTGAGTTCAAGGACAGTTAGAGCTACACAGAGTAACTCTGTCTCAACACCCCCCAATTATTTTTACACACACACACACACACACACACACACACACACACACACATATATGTACACATACACAACATACCATACAAACACACATATACTATTTACACACACCACACATACATCATATACACACACCCTACAGAGACACATACCATATGCGCCCTTGTGTGCATGCACACATACACGCCAGAAGAGGACAAAAATTTAGGGAAAATATCTCAGGAGCTTGTTTGTACAAATATAAAACCTTAAATACATACTTGGAGGTACTTTCCCTTATTCACATATTATTAATTATAATGGTTTAAAAAAAACCTCTGTGCATTCATTTGAGTTGTTTCTGTGTTTAATTCTGAGCTAGAAATTCAAAATGGAAGGGATCGCCAAAGGTCCCATGTGGTGACTTCTAACAGACGGAGTTTACAGCCTGCATGTAAGTTCTTAAGAGATAATACCACCAAGAACTCTTTGATGGCCCCCTTATGGATAGAAAAAATAATTTTAGAAAATGTATTTTCAGATCAGCATATTGTAGCGTAATTCTTAAAGAAACTTTGACATTAAATCGGTTTTATTGTGAGTCTGGAAAAGAAACGGGATCAGGAGATGAACCTGGTGCTGACAAGAAGTTGGTGAGATAAAAAGAAAGATACTGTGGGGCTACTTGTTTTGAAGAAATGAGACTTGGGATTTTTATGCACCACCTTAAAAAGTAATCTCTCCAGGCTCACCATGAAGCACCTGTGCAAACCCATTCTGAAGCTTGTGATTGTTCCCAATGAAAGAACACCCTTTCAGTTTATGGCAACGATTTAAAAAATATCCCATTTATTCATTTATTTAACAAATATTGTATAGGAATCAATTATATCCTAGGGATAGTTCAGGATATAAAGCTGATTGTCACCAGACCCTACCTTCAAGTACCCGGGTATATAAAATAGATTCCTGGAAGCTGCATTGAAAGTGGATCAACTCTTATTTATTTATTTATTATGTATATAGTGCAGAGGGCACCAAATCTCATTACAGATGGTTGTGAGACACCATGTGGTTGCTGGGAATTGAACTTAGGACCTTTGGAAGAGCAGGCAGAGCTCTTACCCACTGAGCCATCTCTCCAGCCCCATGGATCAACTCTTGTGCAGCATGGGTGGAAACACAAAATGACAGTAACACTCTTAGTGATAGAGCTACCACAGGCCTCAGAACCTGGAAAGAAACTGGAACACTCAGTCACTCATGTTCATAATATTATTCACAGTAGCTATAGCAACACAAGTGTCTATTGATAGATAATAGATATAAAAATGTGTTATATGCACACAATGGACAATTATTTAATATTAAAAAGAAAATTCTGGGAGATGCTACAGCACGGATGAACTGTACATTGGGTCCTTACAGATGCTGTTTAACCACAGTTATATGAGTTCCCCACAGCATCACACTCAGGGTTGGGGTGTTGCTCAGTAGCAGAGCAGTTGCCTAGCATGCCCAAAGCCCTGAGTTTGAGCCTCAGAACTACAAACTTCCAGATGATTGGTTGGCTAAGAAACATACTGAAAAGGTAGCATCAACGGAATGATTGTGGCAATGTGCAGGGGGAGTGTGCCATGATTTGATTTAGCATTGATAATTTGCTGTGGAGAGTGTGTCAGTCTACCTTTGCTGGCTTCCCTGAAGGCTGGATACCCCTGCTGGTATTACACTTGCTTAGCGTGCACAGTGCCCTGAGTTTGATCATGCATATCTGTAATCTAAGCACTCTGGAGGTAGAGATGGGGAAATCAGAAGTTCAAAGCTATTCTCAGAAACAAAAAGAGTTTGAGCCTAGCCTTTGCTAGATAGAGACTCCATCTCAAAATAAATAAATGTCCCACAAAGCTGGATATGATGGGTTGGAGGCAGAGGCAACTTTGTCTATATAAGGAATTCCAGACCAACCAAAGGCTACATAGCAAGATTCTATTTGATATAAACAAACAAACAAACAAATAAATGCAGCTGTTATGGAATTCTAAGAATGGAAGAGGAGGTGAAATTTGAGCCACATGGCTAGCTCATGGATGAATCAACAAGATTGTTGAGGGTGAAAAAGTAGGGAAAGAAAGAAAGGGAAAAAGAAGAAAAGAAAAAGAAGAAGGAAGGAAGAAAGAAGAAGGAAGATGGGAGCTGGGCATGATGGTGCTCTCCTTTAGCCCCAGCACTAGGGAAGCAGAGGCAGGCAGATCTCTGTAAGTTTGAGGATAGGATAAGGAAAGATGATAAAAGATTAAAAAGGAAGAGATAAAGAAAAGGGAAAAGGAAATGAAGGTAGACAGAAGACAGGGCTAAGTAAGTGGAGCCTACAAGCTTGGAGTCTCAGGAACTTGAGAGGCTGAGGAGGATCATGGCTTGAGTTCAAGCACTGGATACTACTCATGCACAGACAAGAAAGCTGAGGAGTAATACGATGGAGGCTAAGCAGCAGACAGTGTGTGGCATTAGGATCTACATGGCTGCAGTCTGACTCCAATCTGCCTGTAGCTCTTTTTACTTATTTTCTAATGCTGGGGTTAAGGCCTCAGGCATGATAGGCAAGTGTCTACCACCAAGGTATAGCCCGGACCTCTTTTTACTTTTATTGCAAGGTTATCAATAGGTAGTTCAGGATGGTCTTGAATTCACTTGTAGTTCAGTTGCCTTGTCTTTGGGATCCTCTGGTCTCATTCCTATGGATGGCTTGAATTACAGGCCTGTATCACTAGGCCTGGCCATACCCACAGATCATAGAGTACTAGTGGCCACAACTTTCCTCTCTGTTAGACTCTGGTTCCCTTATTAATTAGTGTTAAGTTTGTGTTTGCCTACATATATTGAACATATGTATACATATGTACACAACAGTGCCTTAAAAGAAGATACAATTTCATTCCTCCCCTGGTAAGAGATGTCTGAAGGAGGCAGTCATCCCGTTGATGGTGATGTCGTGTGCCATCTGGGGCCTAGGATCTTCAGGTACTGCTTTGCTATTTCAGATCATGTCCACCATTCCCAAAGCCATCTCACGGTCCAAGATGACTCCTTCAGTCCTAGCCCTCCACTGCAGACTGGGGAGCCCTCCACTGCAGACTGGGGAGAGGAGAGGAAAAGCAGGAAAGGACCTACTCTTGACTAAGGTTGGCTTTGTGAAAAGGAGTTAGAAATTTCGTATGTACTTCTCTAAGGACAGAAGATGCAATCACATGACTTACCTTCGGAAGGACAGAGACTTGGAACTTGCTTGAAGAAGGAAAACCCAGGGGAAAGGGCTTTGAAGAAGGTCTGGCTTTCTCCCTCCCACAGATGTCCGTGCGCTTATCTTCTGTTCATCTCTAGGGTACTGGTGATAAAATTCTGGAGCTAATTGTCTGAATTAGCCTTAATCCAATTAAGGGCATGGAAGTCAGCCAAAAGTTCAGGGTTCCCCAGGCCTTTTCCATTTCTGAACAGGTTGACTATGAATTTGAGCATTTCCTGTGTCCCTTCTTAGCTAAATTCAGTAATTTGCTGGAATGACACAGAACTTAACAAAACACTATACCTATGATTATTGTAGTGTTATAAAGGATGTAAATCAGGTGCAGTCAAAAGGATGAGTCAAAGTCAAGGTCTAAGGGAGTCTTGAGTACAGAATTCCTATGTCCACTCTCTCTGGAGTAAGTACTCATTCTCCTAGACTGATGCGCTTTTCAAGCAGGAAATGCCACTGAACATTCCTGTCCAGAGTTTTCACTAGGATTTTGTGATAGGTTTGAGTGAAAAATGTCCCCCATATACTCGAGTATTTGAACACTTGGTCCTCCACTGGTGGCTCTGGGGGATATTGTGGAACCTTTTGTTGAAAGACCAGGTCACTGGCAGTGGGCTTCGAGAAGTTACAGCCTCATTCTGCTTGCTGCTGTCCTTTATGTTTCTTATGTCTGAATAAAGATGTGATTAGCTATTTCCTTTACCTGCTGGATGTCACACCTTCCTGCTGTGATGGACTCTGTCCTACTGGAAACAATTTCTTTCTTTCTTTCTTTTCTTTTTTTTTTGTTTTTTTTTTTTTTTGTTTTTCGAGACAGGGTTTCTCTGTAGCTTTGGAGCCTGTCCTGGAACTAGCTCTTGTAGACCAGGCTGGTCTTGAACTCACAGAGATCCGCCTGCCTCTGCCTCCCGAGTGCTGGGATTAAAGGTGTGCGCCACCACTGCCCGGCTTCAATTTTCTTTCTTAAGTTGCTTTTGGTCACGGGATTTTATCATACCAACAGGAAAGTAACTAATACAGTGTAGGTAGGCCTGATTTATTGAATCATTGGCTGTAGGGCTGGCCTCTGTCTTCCAGTCCTTCTGCTAGAAGGAGAAGCTGGCTCATGACTCCTACTTTCTAACCACATCATTGCCCTTTCAGTGACCAACTGCTACATTATGTCTTTAGCATAAAATTAGGTGTGATATAAGAGCTCATGGCTAGTATTTCCTATCACTTGGTAAGTTGCAAGGGTTTTGGATGTTACCTCACAGGAAATCAGTTCAAAGAGCAGACCACCACCCAGGTCACACACACCTGTTATCCTTGCTTTTGGAAGGTAGAGGTAGACAAATCAGGAGCTCAAGGATATCCTCTGCTATACTTTGAAGCCAGCCTGGGCTACTTGAGATGCTGTTTTGAAAAACTGAAGAATGAACATATCTGCCAGGTGTGGGGACACACACTTTTACTCCTAGCACTGGGAAGGCAGGACAATCTGGGCTACACAGTGAGTTCCAGGTAATCCAGGACCAACTCTGCCTCAAACCAACCAACCAACTAATAAATCACACAATCAAACTTACAACAAACACATACCCCCAAAACAAAAACAAAAACACAAGAGCATACCAAACTTTTTTTAAAAAGTAGCAGCTTGTGTTCAGACTGGCCTAGAACTGGAGAGCCTCAGCCCCTGGAGTAACTGGGATTATAGGCCAGATGCCACTGTGCTCAAGAATCAAACAAACAAACATCCCATACAATATTTTCCCCCCAATATGAGCCAGACATGGTGTTTATTCTCTTTCTCTCTCCCTCTTTTATTCCCTTCGCTCCTACAGTGCCTCTATCATTTATCCACAAACACCAGAAAACTCACTATACAGAAGTTCAGCTCTATACAGAGCTGAAATCATGTATGTATTTCTTGGAGATTCAGTGGTTTGATGTGGATGTTCAGCAAAACCTCCAGACAACTAGGTTCTCCCTATCTCTCATTCTTGCATATTGTGCTTGATTTTTACTCTTTTTTTTTTTTGCTGTATGTTTTTTTTCATCTTGCTTCTGTTTTTTTGTTTTTTTGAGACTAGGTCTCTCTCTATAGCCCTTGCAGTCTTGGAACTCACTTTGTAGGCCAGGCTGGCCTCGAGCAGTCAGAGATCCATCCGCCTCTGCCTCACTAGTGCTGGGATTAAGGTTTGCACCACCACTACTGGCAATTTTACTTATTTTTGTTTGACATTAAAATTCAATAATTATTTTATTTAACATGTATTATATTGTGTGGGGTGCCTGCTATAGCATGTATGCCACTTGTCAGAATCAGTTTTTTTCTTCCACCATGTAGGTTATTGGAATTGAACTCAGACCATCAGCTTGGCAACAAGCACTTTACCTGCTGAACCAACTAGCTAGCCCTTGGGACTCAGACAGCCCAGGATGGCCTTTGGCTCACTAGCTGAAGATGATCTTGATCTTCCTGCTTCCCTCTCTTATGTACTGGGATGATAGGCCTGGGTACCACATCCAGCTTCATGACTATTTTTTGCAAATGTTTTCTTGCATTTATTTATCCCTATAAAGTATTTGACGGGAAAAGCTAATACAGGGCTTCTCTGTTTCTCTCTCTTGTTAATATGGTACCATTCTAGTTTCATTCTGTTGTGACAAATCACTCTGACTCTGAGCAACTTAGGTGAGGGAAGGGCTTATTTTATCTTACAGGTTATAGTCAGTCATTAAGAGAAGTCTGGATGGAAACTCAAACTATAATTGGAAGCAGAAACCACAGAGGAACACTGCTTGGCTCAAACTTAGCTAGCTTTCTTATACAGCCCAGGATCACCTAGCTCAGGATGTCACTGCCCGCATGAGCCGGGTACTCCTATAGACATTAGTAATCAAGACAGTCCCTCACAGGCGTGCCCAAAGATTAATCTGATCTAGGCAATTCTTCAGTTGAAGCTATTTGCTCAGATGACTCTTCGCTGTACCAAGTTGGCAGTTCATGCTAACTAGAACAGCTACCTTTGCTTTTAGATAAATTTCATAGTTTACTGCTTCTGTTTTTTTAAAAATCTGTTATATTTTCCTATTCCAGATTCCATCCTGGATATAAGATAAGATCTTGTCATTAGGTTTCCTTAGACTATTCTTGATTGTGACAGTTTTCACACTCTTTGTTTTTGTTGAGGTTGACAGTTTCAAGGAGTACTGATCAAATATTTTGTAGGTTATCCTTCAGTTGTGACTTGTCAAGTGCTTCCCTTTCGATCAGCTGTGATTATGAGGATTAGAAGTGTAGTGATACTTTGTTTGTGTTTTAACAAATAAAGCTTGCCTGAAGATCAGAGTGCAGAGCTAAACCACTAAAGACCAGGCAGTGGTGGCTCACACCTTTAATCCCAGTACTTGGGAGTTCCACACCTTTAATCCCAGCACTAAGAAGATGGAGATGGGAAGGGATATGGCAGGGTGGAAGAGAGGAATATAAGGTGGGAGGAGACAGGAGCTCAGGGAAGTCAGAGGATGCAGTCTGAGGAAGCAGTCTGAGGAGCACTCTGAAGCAGTCAGTCAGAGGATGCAGTCTGAGGCATCAACCTGAGGACAAAATCACCCCTTTGGTCTGAGCATCAGTAGAGGTAAGAACTCTCTAGTGGTTGCTGCTCTGCTTTTCTGATCTCTCAGCTTTCACCCCCTAATATCTGACTCCGGACTTTCATTTAGAACAATTAGAATTTGTGCTACATAGAAGAAAGATAAACCACCAATCATGTTGATTTTATCCTTACATGATCATTTTCTTATCACTAGATGGCCCCTGCTGCCATTCAAGAATCAGGGCTATGTTGACCAATGGAGAGAGGCAGGAGACACAAGAAGAGCAGAACCATGACTGGCTGGCTTTAAGTCTATTAATAAGATCACCCCTCATTCCTGACAGGCTCTGAGGATAGTGATCATGACTGTGACTAAGCACATAGCCATTGGTATGAATCACGCAGCATGAATAAGATGGGCCAATAGATGACAGGCAAGCAATTGAGAGTATCAACCCTAGTGCTGTCTATGTAAACGGGAGACTGCACTGGACTAGTTACCATGAGGAACCAAAACATGTAAATGATGGAGTTCTCTAGCAAATTTTTCAGAAATTATGTATCCCAACCAATATTCTCCCTCTGTCTCTATCTCTCAAATGTTCTCAGTTCTGAATCCTCCTGCCTCATCCTCTTTATTGGGTCTTATTGTAGAAAGGTGGACTGTTATCCACTGACTTTTTGATTAGTCACACAAGCATCAAATGTAAAGAACCAGTTCTAATGATTCTTGCCTAAAACAGTGGAAATAATTTAACAGTGACACTTTGTAGAATTTTCTAGTTAACTTCAGTGTTACCGCAGTAAAACACTAATAAGCTCAATTTGGAAGAACTGTTAAAGGTCGTCATTAAGAGAAGAGAAGGCAGGCACTCAAGGCAGGACCTGGGATTCAGTAACTGAAGCAGAGACTATGGAAAAACTCTGCTTTCTCGATTATTTCTCTTGAGTTGCCTACCTACCTTTCTTATACTTCCCAGCTTCACATAGCCAGGATCACACTGCCCACAGTAGGCTCAGTCCTGCCACATCACACAGCAATGAGTATACTACTCCACAAACATGCCCATGAGCTAGTCTGAATGAGGCAGTTCTGCAGTTGAATCTTTCTTCCAGGTTAGTCTGGGTTTGTGAGAAACTGATCAGTACAGACAATAAGCACCGAGACAGTTTTCCTAAAATGACAACTTAGAAAAGCCAACTGGGTTTGGGGTGATGGTGTAGTAGGGAAGAGTGCTTGTTGGGGAAGCATGAGGACCTCCGTTCAAACATCCAGAACCCATGTAAAGAGCCAAGCATGGTGTGAGAGTTCCTGCAGCTACAGGATTGTTGTGAGTGGAGAAAGAACCCTGGAGCTGGCTGGCCACCAGCATAGCTCCAGGTTCTGTGAGGGGCCCTGCCTCCGAGGAATACAGTGGAGAATGACAGCAGGACTTTACAAGGCACATGGGCTGACGTACTTGAACATATTTTATATGCATACACCACGAAGAAAATGTAATTTTTTTCTTAGCAAGCTAAGTTCTAGTTTTTCTTCTTTAAACCAAACCAGTTATATATTGAAGTCACATCTTAAAATACCTTGCCCTTAACACCACTTTGTCACTGATAATGTTACAAGAATGTCCACTTGCCAAAAGTAAATTACGTTTTCCTTGACTTTTAAAATAATCACCACTTTAGAAACAGCAAAGATAGATTTAGACACTTAGGGAGGGTCTATTCTATTAATCTGTGAAGGCATGGATGGCTATGACTTACGTTACTAAGCAGAGATAAGGGAACCTCCAATACCAGGGGCCAGGATGTAGCTCAGCTGGTAGACGGTTTGCTTAGCATAATGTCTGGTTCCATCCCTAACAGAGCATAAAACAGGTATATATACTGTAATATTAGCATTCTGAATGGTAGAGGCAGGAAGATCAGAAGTTCATGGTCATCCTTAGCTACATAATGAATTCAAGCCAGTCCAGAATATACATAATATTCTATGTTAAAAAACAAAACAAACAACATCCACAGCAACAGCAACAAAAGCAACAACAAAAGAGACGTGGGGAGGGGAGAGAGATAAAGTGGGGTGAAGGTGGCTAGAGAGATGGCTCAGTGGATGGTCAGTCTTGGCTGCTCTTCCAAAGGACCTGTTTTGATTCCTGGCATTCATAAGGCAGATGAAAGTTGTCTTTAATTCCAGTCCCAAGGGAATCTGACATGCTTTTCTGGCCTCCACAGACATCAGGCATGCATGTGGTGAGCAGACATACATGCAGACAAAACACCCCCACACATAAAATAATAATAATCTTAAGAAAAGATTTATACTTTACTTCAACTACAGTTGCCAGAGCCTGTGAAGGAAGCCCTGCTAGGACTTATTGATGTTTATTGCTTATCATATTAATAATAATCAAACGGGAAGCCTCCTAAGCACTTCCACTCCACTGCAGAAGTATCAGTTTTCCATACTACCAATGACCACTGGTTTAGAGGTGTGTGCCATAGCCTAGCTGTAGATGTTAGGCATGTCACAAGTTTGTTTTATTCTTAATTGCTGGCATTTGCTTAAGTGTTTTCTTAATTCTAATTTATGTTTTTATGTTCTAGTTTGTTTACATAGCCCATAGTTCCCAAATGTCTTTATTTGCTTAAGTGTTTCTCTAATTTTATTTACATTTTTATATACGTTGCTTTGCTTACATAACTCACTGTTTGGAGTGGGCTAGGAATAACCATAAATCTCCATTGCTAATTAGCCTCATCCTCATGACTGATTAGTCAAGATTATGAGCCTAGAAGGAGGGCAGGAAGGAGGCCTAGCAGTGACTCACAGGATCATTGAATTTTAGAGCTGGAAGGAATCTGAGAGCTTACAGCCTCTTTCAGACAAAACTCTGTGAGTTTTACATCGTCAGCATCAGAGAAACACAAAAAGTTGTCTGCTTGCTCTCACTCCTTTATATAAATAAATAAATAAATAAATAAATGGTGTAAGGATTTGTTGACAGTTTGAAAAGCAAGTTTAGAGTAGAGAAAATCCAATCAATGATGACTGTAACTCCTAATGAGGGCTTGAAGAATCAGCATCTTGACACACAGAAGAGCAGGGAATATTAATGAACTGAAAGGAGGCTCTTTGGACTTAAGCAGGGTGGATTGTCTGGAACTCCTTCCTCCGCAGCTGTGCAGTTGGTAAGGCTTGGAGCTTGCCTGGCCCGTGAGCTTGGCTGCTATCTTTGCAGTGGGGAGTATTTAAAAGCACACTCAACATACGAAGGAAAGAACCTGGAACTGAGTAGCCTGCTTTATTCCAAGACTCCATCTGGCATTTAAAGAACTGCTTGTCCTACATTCAACCCTGCGGAGTAACAGCCATTTTTCGTCTCCTCACGCCACTATTTTTAGTTTCAGGTAAGCCGGCTTATTGAGTCTGAGGAAGGACCGTTTTAGACTTCAGAACCACCCAGTTTAAGACCTACTCTAGGGTGATCTCCATGAATTTAAAATGAGATCACGTTGAACCCCCAGCCTGAGGGATGAAGTCGAGAGCAACCTCAAGACTCCACCAGAGGTGCAGGTCCAGAGTCCCTCCAACACCATTTAAGTCTCTCAGGGGCAGAAACATAAGGGATGAAGAGTTGTTTCAGGTTTGTAGCTGGAGTCCTGCTGAAGGGGTAAGTTGACAAGAGAAATCCAATTCATTTTTAAACAAACTTGTCTGTGAGACTATCAGCTTGCTCCGCAGATTCTGCGCACCTGCCAGAGTAGGTCCGGGATCACCAAGACTTGTAGAGTGTGCAAAGTGCAGTTAGCTTAGAAATTAGTCCTGGACTTCACTTTCTCTCCAGTCGACGTGTTTCCCTGTGACATTTCCCTCTGTTACCCCTTCAGGAAAGGGGTCTGTCCATGCAAGATCACAGGCTCCCCCACTAACTGGTCACACTTTGACTGACAGTGCAAAGCTGTCAACCCCAGCGCCGGCGCCAACTCCTAGCGGCGCCTTCTAGGTTACTATGGCGACCGCGGGAGGGGCGGGGCTTTGGGACCCTCTTTCCCGGTCTCAGCCCAGGACTTTCGAACGCTCCAATTGGGACAACTCTTTCTTGCCTCTGTCCCGCCTCGTTCGGTGCTGAGCGCAATGCGATTGGCCCCGGGCTCGCGGTCTTGTGCCCTGAGGGTACCACCTCTTGATAGGAAGAGCGGGAAAGTGTAGCCAGCACTGTCCGAGGCGTGAAGCTCATCTCACGCAAGGGCGGACCACGCAGTTGGCTTTGGGGGACTATCCCGGCCCCATATACCACTGCCAATTCTCTGCTGTTAATATTAGGAAAGGAGCAGGAGCCGGGGCAACACTTTGCGCGCCGGGGCTGTCCATCTGTGGAGTGCGGGCGCGACGAGGCTTGGGATTCCCGGACTTACTCTCAGGTGCTCCTCCACGGAGGCTGGAGAGGACGGTCCTAGTCCCAGGGGCGGGGCCAGGGACGGCGGCGGGAGGCGCAAGGTCCAATGAGCACAGGCCCCGCCCCCTGAGGCGGGGCAACCGGAGCGCTCCCCGCCACCCAGTTTACCCCGCCCCTCCCCCCCGGGCGCCAGGGCCGCAGTGAGTGAGTGGCACTGGCAGCCTGTCAATCCCTCAGCCGAGCGGCCTTCTAGCCCTGTCCGCCGCGGCTGCTGGCTAGGTGCGCGGCTCCGGAGGTGGCGGCGGCGACTTCTCCCGCCTCATCAATCTGCTGTCCGCCCGGCGTGCGGCCCGCCGGGGCCCTCCACCGGGCTCCGCGCCCCCGCCGCGTCGACCCGCCCGCTCCCAAACTTTCCTCCTCCGCCCCTCTCTCCCCGCGGCCCGCCCGTCGGCCTCCTCCTCCTCCTCCTCCTCCGCCGCCGCCGCCGCTCCCTTCCCCGGGGCCGCCGGTGCTCGGATCCCGCCCGGTTGAGCCGGCGGCGGCGGCGGCGGGCGGCTGAGGGAGGGAACCGTTCAGGCTGGCGCGGGCGACGGTGGCGGCCGTGGCGTCCCGGCAACTCGGTAGGCACTGAGGACCAAGTTGCACGGGGCCGCCCGGCGCGGCCCGGGGCGCTAAGGAGGCGGCGCGGCGGCCGCGTGAGGGCAGCGGGCTCCGCCGCCTCCGCCTCCGCTAGCGCCGGCGAGCGCGCCGCTTCCGCCAGCCGCTGTCTTCAGTCTCCGCCGCGGCGGAAGCTAGAGCCGGACGCCGGCCAGCGTCCCCTCAGTCGCCGGCCTCGCCTTGCCGGGCCGCCCCCTCCCGCGCGGGCGGGGAGCGCGCGGCCGCCTCCCCCTCCCCCTCCCCCTCTTTCTTCTCCTCCCTCGCCGCCGCCGCCGCCTCAGCCTTCGCCTCCGCCGCCGCCGCCCGCTCCCGCCCGCGCGCGGCGGGATGGACGATCAATCCAGGATGCTGCAGACTCTGGCCGGGGTGAACCTAGCCGGCCACTCGGTCCAGGGGGGCATGGCTCTGCCGCCTCCCCCTCACGGCCACGAAGGGGCGGACGGCGACGGCAGGAAGCAGGACATCGGCGACATCCTCCACCAGATCATGACCATCACGGACCAGAGCTTGGACGAGGCACAAGCAAAGTTGGTGTCGTCTCATTAAGCATCTTTTGTGTGTTTACGGGAGCCGGGCTCGGGTCCCGGGTGGCTCTCTGGACCGGGGCCTCAGTGGCGGGCGGGAACTTTCTCCGCCTGCCCGGGCCTGCCGGGCACTCGCCGTGCCCCTCATTGCGCGGGCAAAGTTGCTCTCCGGGCTCGGGACAGCCTCGGTCCGTACTTCTTCCGTGCTCTGCTGCCCGGCCCCCTCCTCGGATTTAAACCTCCCGCCCGCACTCCTTTGCGCTCCGCGTCCTAGCCGGGTCCGGGCCGTGCGGCAGAGAAGTGCAACTTTCTCCGCCGGCCCAGACTCACGGCGTCCACTTCGCTCGCCCGGATTGGGGGTGACCGGCTGCTCCCCCGCAGGTCCCCGAGCAGAGCGCCAAGTTCTCTAGGAGGGAGGGCCGCTTTGCAAACTTTGCGGAGCTGTCATCCGCGGATTAGCTGGCAGCGGCCGGCCTCCGCGCCCGCTCCCCTCGCGGAGCTCGGACATGGGGTTCCACCCCGTGTCGGTCTGGTCCCTGGGGTCCCCTGCGCGGACCCGGGAGCGGAGCCCCCAGCACGGGTCGTCCCTGCGTTTGCCGAGGTTGCTGTCGGCCCAGCAGATGGGTCGTGCTGCTTTCGGGCTGGAGCTCTTACCGCTAGAGCTGGCCTCCAATCGCGAACTAGTCAACTTGAGTTTTTGTTGACTTCCCGTGGTTCCAAAGAGCTTTCCTACACCGGGGCCCGGTTTTAAATCTTGGGTCTAACTTAGGAAGGCGCCATATTATTCCAATAGGTGATGCTAATACCTATGTGTTTTGCTATTTTTTGTTTGTTTGTTTTAGGAAACATGCTCTGAACTGTCACAGAATGAAACCGGCACTCTTCAGCGTCTTGTGTGAGATCAAAGAGAAAACAGGTAAGACTTCTGCCCGCAGTGGGCCTGGAGACCCCCGAGGTGGGGTCAGATCTACTCCTTCGACTCTCCAGTTGAGAGCTGCTGCTTTTGGGCACCGCCATCTTTGATCATTCTCTGCTTCCCACCTCCAGATCTTGAGAAAAAGCTGCAATAAATCTGGAGTCTATTTTTCAATTCTGCTGTGGTGCAAAATGAAGTGTGTGCACGAATGGGGCTGGGTTACCAGTCCTTATCGGCAGCCCCTGAGTGCAGTCAGAGAGGGAGCTCTAGCCAGCCGCCCTCGCCTATCTCTTTTTGCCTTGTTTGTGTAGCAGTTTTTTAAAGGAGCAATGGGAGACTGCCAGGGACCAGGTGCCCGGGAGAGTCATCACCAGAACTTTGTTTTACTTAGGCAGCCTTAAGCTTTGGTTTTACTGGTAGAAGACACAGCTGAACAAACCTCAGTAGCACGTCAGATTTAGAGTTTTAGGTGGGGAGATTACTTTTAAGAATCCAGGAAGGAAAATGATGTGCTTAGGCATATACAGTGTATCACACCTATTAGTACTTGTATTAAATTCTCTATCTCGCAACTGTAACACTTGTAACTGTTGCAATATATATAAAGAAAAATGTCCACAGATGCAGATGAAACAATTTTGATGTTCAAGGCAGGAAGGAGTAAATGAGATGATAGGTTTAGATGATAGGTTTTGCAGACATGCTAGAATGAAAATTGCAGATACATTATTAGGGAATTTTTTAGCAGTTCATTTTAGTTTAACTTTCTTGTCAGACTTTTTCTATTTAAGGTATTTTTACTTTTGACTTAATGGTAAAGCTAAAGTGGAAGTACGGATATAATTCACATGTTTTAGTTTGCATTTAGTTATCTTTCCTGTATTGGCAAGCAACTCCCTTAATCAAGCTTTACCATTGACTATTGTTGTATGTGTTGGGTGTATTGCTTTTTAATGTTACCCTTTTGTAAGTTAAGGGAAAGAAGAAACAGTAAAGTCCAGTATTTTGCATTTGTAACTGATTCTGTTTTAATGGTTAAATGTTTGACTGTGTTTAAGTTGAGTTTACAAATAAAATAGCACACTGCCTAGAATCGTTAGGCTGGTAGTTGAGTTATACTCTGTTTAAACAGGTACTGTTCATATTTCTAAAAGTAATGCAGAGAAGATGATGGTTCTCTTAATATATGTATGCTAAACTATAATTATTAGTAAATATTGAAAACCTTATTTGCTTTTCATTTATGCCATGGCTTTTTTATGATAATTTCTTTGGTGATATACCTTACATTCAGAAAACAACAATCATTTTAAATTATTGACTTTTATTGTATGTTGATTTTTTAGCTACCTTTAGAGTGCCTTGTGATTTAGGATGGTAGATGATTTTAAGCTAACTATAAAGATATCCAGCATTGAATTTTGAAAGCTTTTAATTTTGGAGAATAAAAGTATATAATTCTTAGTATATTATGTTGTTTAATTTCTGAGGGTTTTCTTGCTATCACTCCAGTTTTTGCTGACAGCTACGCACTGGAGTATTGACTATGTTGTGAATATTAAGATGGATTCAACTTTATATGATAAAGAGAGGGAATTGATATTCTTCTCTAGCAAGAACCCCATTCTTATGATTGGTGCTTTTTTTTTTTTTTTTTGCCTTTTCAAAGTTTTAGCCTAACTATACAAACCATACAGCATTTTATGTTTGGATACTTATCAGCAGGAGGAATTCAATTAAGAAGTGTTAGTCTTCTAGTTGCTTATTTGCATAGGGCTTAGATACAGCATTCTGAAAGGAAAGCATAGTCAACAGCATGTCAAAGGTGAGTTAAGAAAAAGAAACAAGTCTTTCAGAGTCTGAGATGATGATCTGGGAGCTTTGGTAGTGCTGTCGCTATTTAAGAAGCAGAGGGAGCAGACAAAAGAAATTTTTGTTTTGAAAATTGTTTCTGGGGCTTTCAGTGATAACTTGTAAATTAGATCCTCTTTTTGTGTATTGGCCTGCGACCCAAGTTTGCAGGTTATCTCTTTTATGAAAAGCCAGCAACTGACAGAGTGAAGGCGGCTATCTGGGCAGAGGTATTCTCCTGCTAACCTCTCTGAGCTGGAGAGGGATGGGATTTAAGTACTGAGTGATTGATGGGGGTGGAACTCTCTTTCTCTTCTCCTTTCTCACCTACTATTCACACAGCTCTGCCTCATAGTTCCAAACCAGTTTTAGAAGGAGACAGGATCGCTAGACTTAGAGCCCTCAACTTGAAATAAAACAGCTGTGTAGACTTTAGTGTTACCAAAGCAGAGAAAGCCGGGCAGCACATTCCAGGGCCTACCCCTATCTGCTTCTGCAGCCCTGCTTTAGAGACATACGAGTTAGGGAATATACATTTGCTACTTAATACTTTTACTTTAAATCATATTATTAATCTATTGTCATAACAGCTAAAAGACCTAGAAAAAGTTCATCTAGTCTTTTGTGACTATAAACCAGAAATATGTGATGACTCTATTCTGCATAATGGAGGGGAGGAGCGGACAAGTTGAAAACTAGAGGGGTGGGTAGGTGGGAACTGACTCTTCAGTGGGTAATGTGATTTTGGTTGTCTTTTTCTTTTAAAATAAGACAAAATCATTAAAAACAATTTCATGTATTGCTAGAACTGCCAGTAGATTTTTAGGTTTCTGATCAGACAGTGAATACTGCCAGTTTTGATGCACACAGGGGACTTAGTTTGGAAAACACCTATTTCTCCCCTACCAAATATGAAAAGGCATTCTTTTCCCCTTCTGACAGATAAATGGGCATTCTGCCACAATTATATTATTTTCTTGTTCAGAGGTAAGGAGCGTATACTATAAGATGATTTCTTTTTTTAAAAAAATGTATTTATTGTAAATTTTATCATACAGTTATTTTAGGGCAGAGGCATTTTTCATTGTTGACTTGTGACATTTATACATTTTAGAAGCAGCCAAAAAGTTACAGGCTTTAAAAATCAAGATATATATCTGTTTTGAACTATGGAAACAAGGGAGATAGCAGTTGATGGGCTAGGATTTTCTTTAGGATATGTGATCATCCATCGCTTATTAAACATCTCTAATGCAGTGAAGCCTGCTCATCTCCATTCTTTTATTAGTATATTTTCTTAACCTATTTTTGACTTCCTTAATCTTGACTGTGAAGTGCTTCTTTTGTGAAGCAATGTATCTTCAAAAATCTGCATTCTTTTTACAATTATGGGAATTCAATGAAGGAAACATTTTTTTTTCAATGAAAAATTTCTATATATACTAATCTAGCAATTTAGTACATAATCTGAATAATAGAATTGTATAAAGAGAGTGTATATTTAAAAAAGCCATCATAACCTTTTCCTTTTATAATGCTAGGTTAAAATACACATTGTTGATAGCTGCCAACCAAACTCTGATTTATTGCCACCACAAACCCTAAATAGCATTCATTTACTAGTAATGTCTAATGGCAGACTGATGGTTTGCCAGATTTGTAGGCTTTGTGAGGCTTATAAGCAGGACTGACTTGGGAAGATCATAAAACTTAATGAACTTCTCTACTGCAGGAGGTGTCCGCAGGGGAAGAGAAAGGCCTGCTTGGCTGGTTGGGCTGCTTGAAGGATTTTTTATGTTCGAGAAGAAAATGACTATTAAATGCTATACTTTTAAAAGAATCCATCTTGAAAGAATTTTAGGCATCAGAACTAAAATAAGGATGTAGTTTGCACATGAGTTTTTGTACCCACTTAACATATGATAGGTTAAACCTTTTATCTTTATTGATAAAAGTGTGAGTAGCTTTCAGAGAACAGAGCAGTACTCTTAGTTAACCCTTCCATTTAATTCTTCCTTACATTTTTAGTGTTTCATTTGTGTCTTTTTCTGGCCTGTTCTTTTTTAAGACTTTCATGTAAAAATTTGTTACATTTTTTTTATTAAATAGTGTTGTGTTATTCATTTAATTTTCAATCTATAAAAATCAGATCAACCATCAAGTAAACATTTAGCAAAGAAATAAGAAAATTGTTATCTTTGAGTCTCAGTCATTTTGTATTTACTGTATATTTTGTTGATCTTGCACTATATCCAGTATAATTAATATTTGCTCCACAGTTTTGAAAACAAGTGCATTATTACACATATATATAGTATCTCTATTTCAGTGAGACTGTTTTCTAGCTTCTAAAAGTTTTTTATTAGGGACCACAATAACTCTTTGTCTGTCTTACTTTATATGTTACACACACACACAAACAATATGTATATGTATGTGCATATATATATGTGTGTATGTATGTATGTGTGTGTGTATGTATTATGTGTAGAAAAAAAGAGAACTTTGAACATTGCTCACCTTCAACAATGACAATGATTGGCCAATCTCGTTTTCTCTGTTACTCCTACCATCCTAGAATTTTCATGATTCAAATAGTAATGGCCTTTAATAGTTCAAATTTTATATCAATTTTAGATATACATTATGGTTTGTTTATGTTGGGAATGCTGAATGATTAAACAGGAAAAATACAAAGCCAATGTATGTTAGAAATGTCATAAAATATATTGCTTTATCAATATATTTTCCTAAAAGCCATTTTAGAATATTTTGACAATTTTTTCTCTTTATAGATTTATATTGTTTACTGGAGATTTTGTAGGACATTTTGAAGGCTGTAAAAGAATGACATATATCTGACTTTTCTTCCTCCTTTTTCATTCTTAAACATTAATATACATAATCTGTTGGTAGGAAACCTGGAAAAATTGTCATTGCCAAGCTGTTTTAGAACTTTCTGGTCTGAAGTATCATGCAGATATACCTTTAAAATAGGATGATATTTTTTAGCCTTTTTTTTTCAATAAAAATATATTGAATCCTATTGTCAATACTAACTTGATCTGTGCAAGTAAGTCTTTTGTGCCTTAGTTTTATTTTCAGTGAGCCTCATTATAGGTTTGTGTGGTTTTGACATTTTATTTGGGACTCTACCATGTTATTTTTATTAATTCACATAGCTTTATTCTAAATGAGAAATATATTACTCTGTTGGTAATGGAGGCCCCTAACTTACCTCCAAAACACACAATTCACCCATTTTTATAACATAAAACTACATTTTTTTCATACTAGTAATTTTCCTTTAATGAATTTTGTTTGTAGTTTTAGATTTTAGCTTATAAATTTTATAATCCAAAACCAGATTTTAGTTAACATCTTATTTAGTTTATTTTTGTCTTGGTAGTATATAGGAGCATGCTGTAGGATGAAATTACATTTTATGTAGTGGGTCTTTAAGAACTGAAACTGAATTTTCTAAACTACGTAAGTCATTACTTTGTTTTATATGGATACCACATAGCATTTATTCAAAATAAATACTTGACATGTCAGCACTAACATATCAGGTTAAATAAGGATTTAGACTATTTTTCCCATATTCAAGTATATGTGAAGAATTTTTAGGTATTTTTTATTTCAATATTGACAGTATGAGAATAATGTTTTATTTGTTTTCTCAGCAGGCTTGTTCTTTAGCCATTTATCAGTGTGATCAGCATGAGTGAGGTAGTAACTGACAGAGACTGCATGTCTCCCTCCCGTGCTGACCTTTCCCAAGTACCTGCTCTACTTTTATTGACCATTTCAGACTGGAGGTGTGAAGAGACTCATTTGCATCACAGCATATAGTAGAGTATAAATCAGTGGTGTTTTTAGTTCTGTTTGCCACGTTTTCTTTTCTTTACAAAGTTATAGAAGTTAGTGAAACAAATTGCTGTTGTAGCTAGGTAATAGTGCTATATTAGGAAATAAATTAAGAAGTAATGCTTGAGTGAACCACCGAGAAAAATATGCCATCTCTAATGCCTTCAGACACAGAACATATTAGAAAACAAATTTGTCTTAAAAATCTTGATTTTTAACGATGTTCTTTGTAAGCGGACCTTCAATTAGAATCCCTTATTACCTTTTTAATAGACATGACCTAAACATAAAAGATGATAATAGTTTTTAGTGTAAAGTGTAGCTTGCTTGTGCATTGAATCTGAATAAAGTGTATTATCTAGCAAAGAAGTTGATTTGATAGAATGTGTTAAATTCAATAAGCATAGCAATTTTTTTATTTACTCTCTACATAGTAACAATTACTACTGAAACAAAGTAATCATGGATAAACATACTGTTTAAAGTTTTATGTTTGTTTGCTTTCAACTTAAGTATTTTAAGAGTGATAAGCTGTTTTGAGTAGTAGCTCTGTTTGTGTGATCATATTAAGAGTTTTTGTATACAGTGTACTCCTTTTAATGCGGATGCTTTCTCCTGATCTTTAAACCATTATTTAGGAGATGCCAACATATGTTAGTGCAAAATGATTTTGTTTTGTTTTGTTTTATGTGGTACATCAGTTTTCAAAGCATATTTCTTAGGCATCAGTATCCAGCAGGTGGCTTTTTACATTAAAAAATTCATAAATTTTAAAATCCCATAAAATTTTATTTCAAATTCAAATTAACTGATTGAGAATGTCAACATTTCCACTGTCTCTATATTAACATTTATAATAGAACAAATGGTTGCATATAAGAATTATCTGCAGCATAATCTAAATTAAGATTCTAAACAGGCATTACAGATGCTGGTAACTTTGGCAATTATCATTTTGTTTGGTGAACAGTAGTAAAACAGTGTGCGGTAAAAGTGTTTAGAGAGAGAGGATAAATAAATTGAACAGTTTTGCAATGCAAAGTGGTTTGTGGTGTTTTTGAGGATTTCTTGGCTCTCTCTTAACTGCTATTGTGAGCCTGGAGCAGATTTCCCCATTGCTAATGCCCTAGAAGTATTAATTCACTTTGATATGCTAATTAGAGGGCATTATGCAAGAAATGAGATTAAGTGGCAGCATGAAGCCATTTGCCTGTCAGTAAATTGAGAGCTTTAGCATCGGGAGGAGCTTTGTGGTTTTTTTTTTTGTTTTTTTTTTTTTTTTTGGTATGTGTTTTGTTTTTTTCTACCCTCCCACCCAAGTTTCTCTTGGTTTTGCATATCAATAAAATTGATTGAAGGCTCTAGAGAAGGTTCTGGAATATTGGACTCCCTCTCCCACCACAATTATTTAAATGTAATATGAAATTTTCATTTTATATTCTATGTGAAATTAAGAATTTGGCCATTTAGTTTCTTTTTCCTGAAATGACATTAGTAACACGGCTAGTGAATTGTTATCACTTACTTCTTTGTAAGTGTAAACATTGTGTACCAATGTCAGCATTAAACTGAATTTCACAAGAATGTTTACTTGAGAGGGAAGAAAGAAGTTGTTGAATTTGGCTTCATGAGACTATGTTAAATGAGCTTTAAGATTTTGACTTGAATTCATGGAAGCTGAACCAATAAAATTAATTAGTGGTTAAACTTTGCCCTTTACAACATAACCTGTGGATTGTATATTTTATTGTGTATTGACATGTAACATTACCGTATTTTATTTTCATGTTGAAAATAAAATTTCTTACTTTATTCTGGTTTTACTGAATTGTGGCTAAAGTCAGGCATTTGAATTTTGCTCTATAAAGCTATTTTGTAATTTTCTGTTATTTTGTGAGAAAATGAATGCACGACCAAAGGGGTTGGGACAGTGGAGGACAAAACTCTCTGGGCTTGTGAAAAGCCAAGGTCTCTTCAAAATGAGCATCTTCCTGCTTTGATGGAACTGCACACTGCTGACTAACTGCAGATCACTGACTGGGTTGGGTTAGCTGGGACTGTTTGGGTGAGGAGTTTGTACTGGGACTTGGTTCTAGTGTCTAAATTCCATCATGTCTAGACCCAACCAGCCATAGCTTCTCAAAGCCATGTGGATTATTTAGTCACCACATCTGCCTTGCATGTACACTATGGGACTTGCATCTCTTTGGGTATGGGTGGGCATGTGATGCCTGCTAATGTTACTGGGAGTTAGGAAGATAGATGCACACAGACCTGAAGATGAGAACCTTTGGGACAGAGTCAGTCCTCTTGATATTTCTGTGGGATAAGGACTTAGTAGATAACACATTAGCTCCTTTTTTTTCCCTATGAAATACTTGTTACTTTAGATTTTTGTCTCTTTTCAGACTCTTTATTAGTCTCTTAATTGCTTATAAGATTTTATTTTAAACATGTGAAGTTATTTTCTCTTGAAACAGAGAAAAAAAGCTTTGAAATTGCATATTATCATTTAAACAAAAGACTTTTTACAAGCTTTCAGGTCACTAAGCTTTGTAAATAAAGTTTTTTTGGAAGACTTATAGGTACATGGCATTTAATGGAACAAGTCAATCACTGCATTTCAAAAAAGTTGAAATGGCAGCTTGATATGTACATCACCTTTACTATGCAGGTGTCCTCAAGTGAGGAAGAATTGACTTTGACAGTCTTATAACTTTGTTTTTCTTGCTTCCTCACCTCCCCCTTTAAAAGAAAGAAAGAAACTACCGATGAAGGTAGTTGGAATTCATAGTCAGATATATCATTTTCAACTTGGAATGGGAACTAGTGCAGGAAATTGATTTTATATTTATTATGAAAGCAAGAACTCTGCCACCAACTGACAGCCGTCCATGTTTTAGTTTGTGATAATTGTTCACAGACATCACTCTGCAGTTGGTCCAGGTTATTTATGATGTTGATTGAGAGTGTTGGTCCATTAAAAAGTATGGATATAATGAACATCTTTAATTAAATCAGGAAAAATTGAAATATTTTGTTTTTCTTTTCTGCCAGATCTTGGGTGTAGGATTAACTGTCAACACTGCTAAGAACAAGCTACAGTAGATTGTACAATGATTTCTCTGGCATCATGGATGTATTTATTACCATTTTTGAACAAATTATACTAACATGAAAAGTTGTGTTTGAAATGATTGCGTGCTAGATAAGGCGATACATTACAGCAATGGTTGGGTTGATGGAGCTTTATGGAGAGGTTTTCTCAGAAATTATAGCACAGGGCTGTCACTATAAAACCCAGGGATACAGTTGGTAATAACATACAGGGAAGATAGTTTTAGGGTTTTCACTTGTTATTCAAATAAGTGAAAACCCTCCAGTTTTTTTTTTTTAACTGTATTTCTTTGTTAGAATAGTGTTTAAAAAAGGGAAGGGATTCTTTTTCTTTTAACTGTGGGTAGGGTGTGGGTGTGGACTTGTCTGCATGTGTTCCAGCTTAGCACTTGTTAGAGCCTTGGCGCAGTGCTAAGGAAGGCCTCAGGAGCTCATTGACATCTATGTCCACAACCTTTTGACTTTGATAAATGATGGATACTGAATGCCTGAAAATGAAATGATGGGCCTGTGAATATAAATTATATTTTATCAATGTATTGTATGAATTGATTTTGATTTACCTAAATTTGTGCCCCCCCCAGGTGCTGGGGGTGTTTCCCAGGGGTTCCACATGCTAAGCAACTGCCCAGTCATTGAGCTGTGCTCTTATTTACAATTTGTTTTAGTGAAGATAGTAGGTTCTACTTTAGTGTGATCAGGCCAATAATGTTGGATTTTGACAGTAAATCAACCTCATCTTTTTCTTGCTGATTTTCTTTTTTTTTATGACTGACTATTGTGTTAAATTTCTAATATTTTACAGAATATTGGCTTGATATTTAAAATTTTTTTCTAAAACAAAATCAATTAGTGAGTGCTTTGTTTTTCTCTGAAAAATGAAGATTTTAAAGTATATATTTTGCTGAGTGTTACTTAGTGAATGAATTATTTTAGAAATAAAAACATTTGTTTTTCTAAATATAAGAAAGTAACTGTCAACCACTGTAGTGTGAAAAAGGGTGAGTTGTTCCTGTAATGTTTTTCCTTTCCATTGTAAATGTTAGACTGATAGCTAAACCATGGGGTTTCTGAATCTCTTTGTCCTTAGTTATAATTTTATAGAAAAGCAAGGCCTATCCCTTCAGAGGTTCTGTTTGTCCTAATATGGGTAGCAGTATAGAGGGCTACCTCATTCCCATTCACTGACCACTATGCACATGCCAGGCTGTGTAGTGACTGATTTATGTACGTTCCTCTAATAAGACAAGTTACAGTCTGAAAATTAAATTATATATATATGTATATATATATATTCTTTATGGAAAAAATTCTATAGTACACATAACATGTTTTTCTTAAACCTCAAACAACCACCAAACACATTTAACCTTACAGAGGAGAAAGGTTAACTATTCTCCCACTGGCCCCATAGTGAGTGTCAACTCAGGTTTCTTCTGCTCCGGGAGTACAGGTGGAGCCTTCCTGCTTGGGGACAGAAAATGGTGGATATGGGTATTCAAATGGCAAAACCTGAGCTTAAAAAATATGTTCAGGGATGAAGTGACACTGAGTGGCAGCAGAGCTTTGGTCAGCACCAGTGTAAATATTTGTAGACAACCATGTTCTACAGACTTCAGTCTAATGGCAAAAATCTGCCCTAAATGCCTCAGTAAATATATGCTGGAGAACAGAAGCCTATTCACAGAAGAAACAATTGACTTTCGCTTCTCAGTTGTCAAAGTGGCCCCTGGTGATAGTGCTGTGGTGGCTAGATAGAGCGAGCAGAATGGCTTCCTCCTGGCTGGTGGGCTGGCAGCGTCACTGGCACTGCCAAATGTACTTCCTATTTGTTGTGCAAGGGAATTGGAACAGTGAGGCATTTATCATATCATCCCCTGCTCCTCATGCGAGCAAAAAAGGAGAAGTTGTCAATGAAAGAAAAAGAACTGTAATCGCACATTTACATATGCTTCTAATTGTTGATTTGGGGATTTTCTATGAATATGGCTTTACAAAACAGATGCTGTTTAAGAAAAGGGGGAACATAATTTTGTGGGCAATGAATTAAGTGTTTTTGTGGCCCTCTCATCCGTAGCTAGGAGCAGTTTGTGGACCGCGTCTGTGAACGCGGCTCATAATTGTTTTTCACACATAAGTTATGCAAATGAGCTTTTATGGCAACTGGCATAACAATTAGCATCCTCCAGCAATATTTTAGCAGGTTAATTGCAAAATTTCTAAATTGTACATCTGACTTGTTAATTAGGCATGACAGAGGTGGTAAAATAGTTATCTTCAGGCAGTGGCAGCCAGGAGCTGCTTGAAATGCAAAGAGCAAGGATTGATTGGATTTGAGGGCTGCAATTGTGAGAGCAGGGCTGCTGTCAAGTGCCGCCTAGCAGCTCTGCTCCAGCCGCTGCCTCAGAGCAAGACCTGGAGTTGCTGCAAGGATCCTGCCATTTACAAATCTACTTAATTTAACTCTGCAACTTTCTCATTACCACCTATCTGAACTGTTTGTGTCCCACAGTTTGTTGTTGGGGATCGTTGAAATGAGACAGCAACACAAAAGAAGTTATTTTGGTTTTGAATTTTAGGGCCCTGGAAGTTTACTTTCTATTCTAAAGTCCATGTCAGCACTTGTTAATAGTAATAATAATAAAAAGGGAAACACAAACTCCCGATTTGTGTCTAATGTAAATTTTAGTTGCCCAGACATCAAGTGTGATCATTTGCTTTGTGATAATTTAACTTGTAAACATCATTTCCTTTCATGCTTCATATGTTAGGGAAATACTATTTTGTTATTTACTTATTTTTAATAAAGTCAGAGAGGGAGAGTGAAATACCAGAGCTACACACAGTAAACGGTTTACTTTGTGGAATTTATAAAACGACTATATTCAGCATAACATAGTATTCTTAGATTTTCTGTCAGTACAGAATTCTTCTGTCTGTAGTACGTTTGAAGTCATAAAATTTTTCTGGACTATTTCGTGGTTTGAATGGCATAATTTGGTAAACATAAGCATTAGTGAATGAAGTATGCTAACGTGTATCTGGTGCCACGATGAACCATGCTCCTTGTATCTAAATTAGGCCAATTACATTTTTCTGTGCATATGGTACATACAAGTATACCTCATATGAAGTGAAGCATGTATGAAACCTGATGTCATCTTTGAATTCACATATATTTTCTTGATTAATCTAGATTGTGTTTAATGTTGAAATATTATATTTTCATTTAAAAAGTAAATGTTCTACATGTGCAGCTGTACTAATATTTTACATTTTCTTGTGACATCTGTATATGGAGAAAGTGCCATTTATGATATGTTGTCATCAATAATTTTGTCACTGAGAATAAAAGGTCTTAAAGTCATCCACCCACTGGACCATTTTATCATATTTATTTTAAGAAATGAAATTAGTGAACAATTGGGCTCTTTATATGTAGGAGATGTGAAAATAACAGAACGTTTACCATGAATGAGGCACAACATTAGCATTTCAGTGCCTATAAATTATATTGTGGTAGTGTGTTCTATAGACATCTAACAAATAGTTTCTGTTTTCCCCAGATTCTTTATGTGTTCTTTATTATGGCCTAATTTACAAGAAGTTGTGATATTAAACATTGGTTAACTTTTTAGAGTAATTTATCACATTTGAAACTATTGTATTTTGAATAAGATTAAAATGTTGTTCCAAATCATTACATTTACCGATTAAATGCTCCCCGGTTTTTATCCATTGCTGTATTCGGCAATTTAAGCAAGAGTTCACCACAGTAATGCTTCAGTGGCTAATATTTGGAATAGAGTAACCATTTTAATGAGTTCATCGAGAGAGAGTCAGCAGGGAGCATTTCAGGTGTGTTACGGCTTTTGTCTTGTCAGGGTGCACATCTCTATACCATTAGAGGAACAGCCTCAGAACCCTGCTCATCTCAGTTAGTAATGACTTCAACAACAACAAAAGCTGAACAATAACCTAGCGCATCACCTTCCTAGTAAAGTCTAGGCAGCAAGACAGTACAGGCAGGTTGTGTGCTTTTAGGAAACTTGTTAAGTGAATACCATTTCTTTGGGTTAAATATCCATCACATTTTTAACTGTCCCAATATTGATCACCCTACAGAGGAATGAGACTGAAGCCTGGTAGTTATTAGTATAAAGAGGGTCAGCTGCAGAGACGGTCCCAAGCAGAGGCTCTCATGGTAATGATGCTGCTATTTATAGATCCCCATTTCATTAGTTGCAGAGTTTCAAGGAAGAGATTTTCTCTAGGGGAAATGGATACTTGAAGTTCATTTTCTCCCTTACATTAAGGCAGAAACGTGAACAACCTTCAGTATAGGACATGTGATTATGGTATTTTTGTAGGAGCAGTTTATTCCCTAAATATATTTGCCGCAGTAAATGTACATTTAAAACATAATGTAAGGATTCAGAAATGCCGGCTGCTGTTCTGGTTGAGTGCTACATTGTGCACACTGCGCTTTATATCCTTGTTTTTTTTTTTCTTGTAAAAATTAAATTTCAGGAATTGTGCAAAGCTGTATATAATCATGATCTTCCCTTCCTTCGGAGTGCTTTAGGGCCTAAGAAGGATGTGAGAAGTGCCAGTTACCCCAAGATCCAGTCTACCCACAGTGTGTATCTGTCCTTATCTGTGATATAGGTAGATAAGTGCTTTCCTTCTGGAATTCTTGACATTTGAGTTATTTTTTTCCCTTTAAGAGAATATTTACTTAGCTAGTATTCACTTAATTAGAACTGACTGTTTAATGTTTTCTGGGCGGGTATTTATGGTATTTTCTTTGCTATATTTGCATTCCAGAAATTAAGTCCCCCTGCCATTATTCGGCGAGCCTTTCATACATTAGAATGATGAATTGAAAGCAGAAATGGGAAAAAGACTGCAATGCAATGAAAATTTAATCAGCGTCTTCTGCTGCTTTAATAAGGCAAATAATTCTTATTGGCCGCTGTGTTAAGGTTTCTAATATTTAATTCATAACAAACCTTGCATTATTCTGCAGTAGCATCGACAGCTCCACTTTGCTGCCTGCCAACAGGCAGCCATAAAAACCTAAAAGCAGATGTAAGTGTCTAAAACAAGGAGAATGATTAGATCTAAAGCAGTCAAAAATCAACAATATTGTGAAAGAATTTGATGGATCTCTGTATTTAGTGATGCAAAAATGATATTAATTAAGTTTTCTTGAACAGATTGTTTTTGACTTAGTAACCTTTTATAAAGTGTGGTCTTTAAGCAAATGTCAATAGAGTGTTTGGCTATAATCTTCTTTAAATTGGACACAAACTGTGCTGATCCTACTGGAAGTATATCCGGTTTATATTCCTGTGTGTATGAACTCTTAGACAGTACTGTGCTGAAATGGAGCCAGTGGGATAAAATGTTATATCTTTGGTTAACCCAGTTTGAGGAGAGCAGTAGCTTTTGGAGCCTGTTTTTGTTTGAAATGCCTGTTAAAAATTTAGTCCTGGTATTAGAGGAGTACATGCTTTCATTTCTGACCCCTACTCAGATGATTCTACAATACAGCGCCATCTTTCTGGATTACCATCTGGATTATCAGGGGCTTTTGTATGAGGTTGTGTTGGGCATTACGTCTGGACTTGCAGAATGAACAAAAAGATATTGTTCCTGATTCCATGAAAACAGTCTGAATCATTCAGAAAGATGTGGAGAAGAGTATTTCTATAGTGTGAAGCCAGAGAAAATGGCAACTTGCCAAAGCTAGGTGCAAGCTCTTGTTACATGGAAGGGTTGGGCCTGTTCTTATTTCTTCTTGAAATGGCTTAATTGGTGTCAGCACCCCAGGGATAAAGGCCTCTAACACTGAAATCCACACGATTCACCCTGTCTCTGCTCAGTGTAGGGAAACTGGTAACAACTGGTGGTGAATGAGGAGTGAACGGTCCTGTAACAATACTCGATGATGTTTGGGATGACAGAAATTAATACGCACTTGCTTGAAGAAAGCAATGATTAATGGCAGTGAGCACGGGAACGCCGTTCCTCCTTTTACTCCACTTTGTTGGGGATTGAAAAGCAAAAGGCTGTTTTCATTCTCTGTAGAAAGCAGAGGTCACACAGAGCACATTATAGCAATTTTTCCTCTGTTTTTTTATTTCATAAATATTATGATAAGCATAGATTAGATGGATTTTTTTATGAAAGCTTAAAAGGATATTTTATGTCATTTGAACATTGTTGTTTATGCATAAAGAAATCACATTCTTCTCTTCCTGTGTTAGATCGTTTCCCTTCATGTCAGAATAATTAGTATAATTAAGAATTAAAAAAGCACACAAACACACAGTTGTGTTAATACCGCATACCATGTTATCATAGGAATTAAAAGAGCTCAGTTTTCTAGAGACTGCTAGGACAGGGTGGGACAAGAGTGCTACAGGGACTTTCACCTTTTTCCCTACTCCTCCCCTGTTTTTCCTCAGTGAATGTTTGACGTAAATATATTTTGCAAGGTACTTGCACTTGTCAGCAGCTTTCTTAACCATTTGATAAAGATTCTTTATTCTACAAGAAAGCCTGAAATAACAGGACTGTACTTTGGATAATGAATTCTTCATCTGTGGAGAACTTTAAAACAAAGTACAGTGTTGGCATTTTTTTTCTTTTGAGTGAGAAGGCTGATATATCTTTTGGATCCGACAGGAAGACATAAATTAATAGAGTTCTGGAGTTCAGTTTCTCATTAATAATCCATTTTGTCATGGTTCTGGCATTGTCAGGCTAGTAGCTGGTTCATATCTTGCTGAGGGATAAAAGCAGATTCTGTCTTAAGGAACAGAGCAGGAATAAAGAGTTTATCGCCTTTGGGGGAACTACATGCTCTAAGAAAAACATTGTTTTGCAAAAAGTTTCAGTTTTGCTTAGAAATGCACTGCACATTTCCCTGGGTAAAGCTTTTAAGATTTGAAAATGGCTCTGAGAACCTTGGATTATTATAGTTTTACATCATTGTGTAGAGTTGCCTTTGTTGATGGTTTGCAATGTTTTTCAGGGACAGTTTTGGTAAAGTTAATACTATTTTATATTTTATTTTTAGAACTCTATATATGATGGTTCAAAAGCAAACACAGAAAAGTCATATTCCTCTCTTTCTGTTGGTTGTCAAGGTAGTCTGTGATCCCAGCCTGCATTCTAGGCATGGGACTGAAGGTGCTGTGTAGGCTGCAGTTTAGAATCAATCATCTGAAACCTAGTAGAAGAGCAATTGTTTGATAATTTGGTGATGCTAGGTTTACTTATTTATTTATTTTGAGTAAGGGTCTCACTTGTAGTCCTGCCTAGGTTGAAATTTACTATGTGGACCAGGCTGGCTTCAGATTCACAGAGATCTGCCTCTGCCCTCTGAATGCTGGGATCTTCAGAAACACTCGGTATTAACACTGCGCTTGGTCACAGAATTTCTAAATGGCATCATTTAAACTTGCTTCTGTTTATATTTTGAAGAATTTCGCTTATAAAGATGGACATACTAAACCCTTCCTGATACCCAAGGGTGTCATCACAAGCTGTCTTAGTGCCAAGAAGCTAGTTGAGTGGAGATGAGTGCAAGGGATACAAGTTGTCTTGTCTTCTTGTGTTTCAGCGTATTTTTTTTTTTTTTATCATGTATCCTATAAGCCTTCTAAAAAGGGATGCTTTAGAAATAGACAAATGAAGAAAGCTTCATCTTTAAAACCAGGATTTTATGATGCTGTTCTCAGCTAGCCCTATTGTTTTTGTTTGTGCATTTTTAACTTCCAGGTATCACATGTGGGGTGTGCAGTCTTAAGTGTTTACTGAGGTAGCCAGCGATGAGAGGGGGTTTGTCTGGGTTAGAGGATGGAGGAAAGAGTGTTACATGAGCTAATGGAGAGAATAGGAGAGTTCTCACTTATTCTGCTTTGAGGGGTTTGTTCTTGTCAATAATTGGTAAATCTTGATGTTTTCTGAGTCATTAAAGTTCATAATTAGATAAAATTGGCCTAAGTTAATACTTATAAATAGTATGCTATAAAGATTCATTTAGGTATAGAGGTCTTTTTCTTTCTTTCTCTCTCTCATTCTCTATGGAACTGTAAGTATTTAGAAACTAAGATCTTTTTATTTTCTCTCTCTTTCTCTGTACATACACATGCACACACACACACACACACACACACACACACACACACACACACTTCTGAACACATTGAATCTGTACTGTAATCTTCTAATTCTTTGTGCTGTTTGGTTTTTATCAACTTGATACAAAACTAGATGTACCTGGGAAAAGGGATTCTTAATTGAGAAAATGACTCCATAATACTGGTATGTAGGCTAGTCTGTGAGGCATTTTCTTGATTTGACTGATGTGGGAGGGCCCAGCCCAATGAGGACAGTGCCACCCCTGGGTAGGTAGTACTGGATGCATAAGAAAGCAGTCAAGCAAGTTGGTAAGTAGTGTTTGTCCATGGCCTCTGCTTTAGTTCCTGCCTTGATTTCCTGCCTTAACTTTCCTCAGTGATGGACTGCTACCTAGAAGTGTAAGCTGAAATCAACCCTTTCTTCCCCAGGCTGCCTTTGGTCCATGGTGTATCATCACAGCAGTAGAAACCCTAAGTAAGACATCATTCATTTAGAAATTTATCTTGTTTATATGAACCACAGTAAATGTGGGAAGACTGCCAAAGTTGCTTACTTAGCTGTTAAATAATTTGTACGTAAATCATCTGTCTGTTTATCTGTCTGTCTATCTATCTATCTATCTATCTATCTATCTATCTATCTATCTATCTATCTATGATTTTTTTGAGACAGGGTTTCTTTGTGTAGCCCTGACTGTTTTGGAACTTGCTCTGCAGACCAGGCTGGCCTCAAACTCACAGAGATTCACCTGCCTCTGACTCCCAAGTGCTGGGATTAAAGGCGTGTGCCACCACCACCCAGTTTATATAAACTATTTATAAAAATAATTTATATGTATTACTGGTGCCATTATTATTATTATTATTATTATTATTATTATTATTATTATTGACAGGGTTTCTCTATAACTTTGGAGTCTGTCCTTGAAATAGCTCTTGTGGACCAGGCTGGTCTCGAACTCAAAGATTCACCTAACTTTCCCTCCTGAGTGCTGGGATTAAATGTACACCACCACCACCTGGCTGCCATTATTATTATTAGTGGTAATTTTTTAAAAGAAAAACTTCTGTGTTGAAAACTAGTAACAAACTTAATGGTGCTTTAGTTTACCCTTTAAAGTTTTTGCTTTAAATCTAAGTATGATAAAGCAATATATTTCAGAGGTAGGCAAATTTATGTCTCCAAAAGGAAAATTTTGAATTATGATGTAAGACATGTTTCTCTGTAGAGTTGGAAAGGATATTTGTTTTAGTACATGATAATGAATTTTTTTTAAAAAATAATGTATTTATTCTTATTTTATGCCCATTGGTGTTTTATATGCATGTCTGTGTGAAGGTGTCAGATCTTGGAATTATAGACAGTTGTCAGCTGCTATGTGGGTGCTGGGAATTGAACCTGGGTCCTCTGGAAGAGCAGTTAGTGCTCTTAACCACTGAGCCTTCTCTCCAGCCCCCAATAATGAAGTCTTAAAGAGTAGATTTTGACAAGAGGCATTTTGCTGACATAGAATATTTTGTTCATTTTGACTCTCAAATAAGTTCATCTGTCATAATGATTGATTTATATTCATTTTACACTGTATAGTTTTGTAGCTAAGTTTTCAATTTATAAACTGCAGAAATCTCTGTTTAAGTTAATGTTAAGTTAAATAATTATCTTCAAAGGTGACTGATTGTTCATGTGTTTTTGAGTAGTCCAAAGATTAGCCCAGCATTAGTTAAAAGGTACTACAATCATGAGTTATTTTAAATGAGTGCCAATTTTCAATAACATGATCAAAAAACACAGACTATCATTTATTGAATTGCTGTAAATTTTTGTTCATTTGAACTTTTGAATTTACATACACTACAGACTTGTTGAACCATTTTTTTTCCTACTTTGAACTGGGCACTGGTTTGTAACTTATCAGGTGAAAGGCACAGGAAATCATGATCCTGCTTTGTTAGCTGTAACTGTTAGAGCAATTTGAAAGAGTTTGCCTGCCCTCCCCCCCCCAAGAAAACAACTAAATATTTGTTCTCTAGAGCCATGGGGATGATGGATTTTTGAATGGCTGTCCTGAAAACCAGTGCGGGTGACTAGAGAATGTGGGGAGTGTAGGTGGTAATTACAGCAGCCTTGTGGTTTAGGTAGGTGTTAGTCTAGTCAAAACTGTTAGACTCATTGCCAAGGATTTTGCTTCATGGAAACTATTAAGATGAAATGATCACAACTATTTGGTGAATATTTTTTCCTTTTTCTTCTTAATTGCTAAAAATGATGTAATTCAGATGTTCTTGATTTTCTTCTTTGCTGTCATCAATAAATCTGCCCATCCTGACAGTCGGTGTCTGTATTCCTAGAAAAGTGTGTGTACTTAGAAAGGTTTGAGTACAATTTCAGGGAGCTAGTAGACACCTAGAACATCATTAACAAATCTCTGGGCAGGGGCAGGCAGATCTCTGTGAGTTCAAGGTCAGTCTGCTCTACAAGAGCTAGTTCCAGGACAGGCTCCAAAGCTATAGGGAAACCCCGTCTCGAAAAACCAACCAACCTACTAAACAAACAGAAAACCCAAATCTTTCCTGGAGACACACACTGGATTTCAGGTTCTGTTTTCTGTTTTGTTCTGTTTTAACACAGTCTCATGTAGCCCAGGCAGACCTGGTCTTGAATGGGTACTGTGTACTACAGGTGAACTTGAACGTCTGATTCTCTGCCTCCACCTCCTGAAGACTGAGGTTACTGGAGTGCTCCTACCCCAGCTGCGAGCTTTGATTTGGTGCTAGGGATGGAACCTAAGGCTCAATGAATGCTAGGCAAATATTGTATCTGCTTCCCTTCTCACTTCTCCCCCTGCCCCCACTTTCTTTCTCCTTCTTTACTCCCTCAGTTCCTCCCTTTCATTTTTTTTTTTTTAAATAGTTTGTCCCAATTTATAAAGCTTTCTTCTTGGGAACCTGCTAGATTTACTATCATCAAAGGTCTGCTCACCTTCATGGCACCAGGAATTCCTGAACCTAGTGAGTATTTGACCATGTAGGAGAGAAATGGAGAAAATGGAACTGAACCTGAGTGGGAAGAGCAGGCCGGCAGTGAGATCAAGGTGGAAGTAGGGCTAGAGTGAAAGGGTGTGGGGTGAGAAGAAAATTTGAATTGTTTAAGGGCTCATTGGGCAGGGTTTTTTTGTTGTTGTTGTTGTTTTGTTTTGTTTTCTTGTTGTTTGAATGAGGTTTTGCTATGTAGTCCTTCCCAGCCTAGAACTTGCTGTGTAGACCAGGAAGTCCTCACACTTTCACAGATCCTCTTGCCTCTACTTCTAGAATGCTGGAATTAAAGGGGTGTGCCACCATACCCTCTTTCTAGCTATGTTGACTGGATAATAATGATGATGATGGTAGTGGTGATGATGATACTATTGGTTTCTGCCTGGTTGCCAGAAGTTCCCTGGCAATTTATCATATAGGCGGTTCTTATGTTGCTTGGTGCTATGAGCGGTAATGGTAAAAGTAAAATGCTGCGAATCCCCAAGTGGCTGCAGTGGGCAGCAGGCCATAGAGGCCACACCGCAGGTCTCCCAACGTGGCGACAGCAGCCAGTGGGTCCCGAGAGCAGCCAGTCCCAGGCAGGGATGGTGCAGTTCCCCGAGTGGCTGCAGCAGGCCACGAGTTCCAGGTAGGGAGCCCCATGGTAGGTGAGAAACCTCAATGGGGCAGCCAGTCACGAGGAGATACAGATAGATAGGCATGCCATGAGACCACGAATAGGCATGCCATGAGACCACACTGCAGGTCTCTGAAGGTGGCTGGTCCCAGGCAGGGAGCCATGCGGCAGGAGAGAGACAGAGACATGGATAGGAATGCCATGCAGAGTGAAGTTCGCTATTTATTTAGTGGGTTATGGAGGGGAAAAGGGAGAAGGGGAGAAGAACAGAGAGAGGAAGAGAGAAAGAGAAACGGGAGTGGGGTTAGGAGGAGAGGAGCTACAGCAGCAGCTACCTCTCTAGGAGAGAGACAGAAAAAAGGGAGAAACTTAAGACTGGAAGCTGAAGATCAGCTTGCCTTGGTGGGAGGAGGGAATGAATGGGCATAGCTTGTCTCTTAAAGGGACAGGACAGATCATTACAATGAGATTTCACTTTTTGCCTCATGGTAGAGTTTCTTTAAAATGCACACATTCCTTGGATAAGAATCTGTATCTCATTTGTCAGACTTTGTTGAATCAACACTTTTGAGCAAACTACATCAAAGATTCTTAAATTCTGATCTCAGGACCTCTTTATATTTTTAATAACATTTTTTGTTTATATGGGTTCAGTATCGGTCAGTAGTTAACTGGAGTGGAAATGAAAACAAATTAAAATATTTTAGTTTCTTCGTCCATTGCATACAAGCATAAATAACATTACAATTATCTGCTCATAATATGATATCCCAAATGCTCTTTTTTGAAACTAATAAAGCAAAAGAAGATAGCATGAAGAGTGCCATTGTTTACAGTTTTGCAATTTTCTTCATTGTCAGGCTTACTAGAGGATGGATGGATTTTCGTTTCTACTTCTGTTGTTTGATTTTATACAGCTGATGGTCTCCACACAGCTCTGGCTAGCCTGGATGTGGCGATCTGCTTCTGCTTCTGAAGTGCTGGGATTTTATGCACTTCATACTACCTGACTAGTTTTCACTTTGATTGTTCCTTCTACCTGTGTAGGACTTTGTCACATCACATCATGTTTTAAGCATCTGAAAAAATATTAGTAATTCATTATACCTTATCAGAAAGTTATATTTGTCAGTATTATCACAAAATTCACCAAATAATCACAAAATTTAAAAACCTTATTTCATTGTTGGGGGTAAAATTCAGGGCCTTATGCATATATGTGCATCAGGCATCTTCTCTACCACTTAGTGACACCATGAGACACCTACCAAAAAAAATTTTTTTTTTTTGGTTTTTTGAGACAGGGTTTCTCTGTGGCTTTGGAGCTTGCACCCTAGCAAAAAATTTTAAGAGTTGAAAATCTGTCACACAGTGATGGATGTTTCAGAAATCTAAAATTTGCTTAAGACTTTGTGCTTTTTCATTGCCATCCCATTTTTTCTTGAGGTATCAAGTAAGCCTGATACTTGGTTCTTTTTTGAAAAAATTGTCTTCCTAAGTCTCTAAGCCTTAGTCTCCACAGTCTGTCCGTCATTCTTTCTGAGTGAGTGACTTGAGTTCAAAACTCACAGGTGTGCTTGTGCCTTTGTAGGACTTTGGATAGGATTCTTATTTTGTCCCAGAATTTTAGACATTTACTTAAGTCATAGTTGACAATTATTAGTTTCATCAAGGTCATTCTGAAGAAGGTCAAGCTGCCCCTCTACCCCCTGGTGTAAGTTGTAATGCTAGTGGCACATACTTCTGTCACTGTTAGTGGAGTGTGGTGCCTCTGCTTTGCCTTGTGTCAAGGCACTAACTATTCAGTCCATTTTTGCTTTGTGCCCCATCAATGGAAATATCAACACAGTGACAAAAAGTCTTAGGATTGTGGACCACCTTTGAGCACTGGGAGTGTATGTAAAGTGAGATACATTTAGAATTTTCTCTGAGTTCTTCATGTTTTTTTTCTTCCTTCCTTCCTTTCTTTCTTTGCAAGGGGGTGTGTGTGACTATTTCACTTGACAGGAAAGTTAAAAGAAACCATGTCCTTAGGATGCTGATTCTGAAGACAACAGTATAGCCTCAACTCTTCCGTCTGATACAGGCTGGAGCTAGGGTAGTGTTTGTTAAGTGCTCTCCTGAATATAATGTTCTCCTAAATACTTTCCAGTGTTCAAACAGCCTTTGCCCTTAGAAATTGTAGCCTGCAATCAACCTTGGCTGCACACACAAAGCAAAGAGGGACAGACTAACAGATACACATTTGTTGAGTCACAGTTCTTCATGTAGAATTTGTGTAAGTTTCCTGGGATGTGTGGGTAAGTCACTGAGTGAATCACAATTAATAAAAACTTAGAGAGAGAAATTGGAGTTCAACCTGAAGATCTGAAAACAGTCAGCCACTGGCTCTTACCTTGACCTCAGTCTGAAATGGCGAGCCTGTCTCCAGGAATCAGAATGAGACTGTGTCTGAGACCTGTTTCTTCCTATTTTATAATCCTCTCTAGTTCTGGGATTAAAGGTATGCACTACCCAGTTTCTATGGCAACTAATATGGCTACTGGGATTAAAGGTGCATGTTATTGTGGCTACTGGGATTAAAGGTGTGTGTTACCATTACCTGGTCTGTAAGGCTGACTAGTGGGGCTGTTTTACTCTCAGATCTTCAGGCAGACTTTACTTATTAAAATACTATTGAAATGCCAGTATGACTGAGTGATTATTTGTAAAATAAGGCAGTTGCATTAGAAGCTTAGGATCTCATTTAGCTGTGATGATCCATGATTCTTTGGTTACTAGTTAGCTTTTAATCATTTATTAACTGCATTTATTCTTTAAGATGAACATATTAGATAGGGCTTATGCTTACTATCACTACATTGGTTAAGCATTGACTTTGCAGTATGGAAAATGAAATGTATAAAAGACAAAGTAGAGGAGACTTGCCAGGGGAGATGTCTTGTAGGAACGAATGCATTTTATGTACAGAAAAGAAGAAATTAGAGTGATTGAGGGTTGTGCAGTTGGGGAAATAGTTAATAGGACCCTGAATTTGTCTTCTCATCTTTTACTAGCATAGCAGAGAAGGAATGTTGAGTTTAGAATTAGCACACAGGTCTGTGAGTTGCAGAATCTTTATGGGTAGATCCCAGTGTTGCCATGTGTTGTATGAACTACTAAAAGCAAAGCCCTAAAGTAACAAATAAATCTGAATGTAAGTACTGTGGATTCTGAGCTTACTTTAGCTCCGTATTTTGACCTGAGAGCTATGCTTTCTTTTTGAAAGGGGAACAAGTCTTTAGATAAGACACATTATCATTGTTCTCTGACATTTTCAAAGAAGGACTGAAGCTCAGTAGGGAAAAATGGCCTCCAAATTCAGGTTTCTGCCCAGCTCAGGATCAAGTCTTTCTTTTTCCTTTTCTATATTTAGAATGCTAGTGAGAGGGATTTGGTGAATTCTGGAAGGGGCAGTTTAGCTTCTTGAAAAGGAGAGAGGGTGCCTGTGATTGCAGTTTTGTGTTCAGACAAATCAAATTGGGAAGGTGGAAAAGCTGCCATTGTGGCAGTGTTTAAGGAAAAAGGACTCCAGAGACTGTGTGTTTGGAAATATCTGACAACATCAGCAACATCAACTATTGACACAAAAGAACCACCTCTTTGGCAAGTCTTCCACAGCTGTGCCTGGAAAAGCAGCTTCATTGGAACATTCTCACAAACTGTCACCAGCCACGAAGCAGCAGCTTCACAAATCAGAAATGATATCTTCAGGCACTGCTGTCAAGTGTTATTCAAATAATACCAGCCTCACATTTGAATAACAGCAGACATTTTGAATTAATTAATCAGATGAGATAGTCTAGGCCTTTTCTCATTAGTCTCTGGGTCAGGCTGGGGAAGATATATGTGGTGGTGATGATACACTTGCCTTTAATCATGATTTATGAAGATTTAGGATTGTGTGTGATTTGTCAGAGGTTCTGGGAAAAGGCTGGTGCATATTTCATTACCTAATCTGAGATTGATTTTATGATGCTAGCAGAGCTCACACTGGTTTTCGAGTGCGTGGGAAGTCCAGGGCACCACATGCAGACTTCTCTCTGCCTTGTCTTTGCAACCATTAGCCAGTGCTGTAAACTTGAACAGCACATAAGCAGTTCTTGCTTTAACTGTGGCCAGAGTTTTTAACTATGTCCAGTGGGAGAAGTTTCAGTGGTTGTTGAGCTAAAATAATACAAGACATTATAACTATGATCTGGTATGAATCATAGGCAAAGTTGGTAAATTTCATGGGTTGGTCATGGTGAGGTTATAACATTTCATGGATTGTCAGAGATTAATAGAAAAATCTCATTAAAATGATGTAAATACTAGGAAGAAAAACAAGGTACTTTTCCTCATGTTATCTTGTGCTCAAGATTAGTTTTAGCCCATTTAGGATATAAAGTCATATTTTTGTCTGTTGTTCAAACCATTAATAATTTATTGCAAACTAAAATAATTTATACAAAAATATCTAGTTTAGTGCCTGGTATGCAGCAGATGCTGAATGTTTTCTCATTACCCTTTTACCTGCCTTTCCAAACCTTTCCCATTTGACTTTTAAAGTTCAGTTAGCTTTATTTAACTAACACTCCTAACTTTTTAAAAATCCTGTTGTTCTTAATTCTCCACGGAATACTTTATTTGAGGGAAAGGAATTCAAGAAGGAGAGACTGTCAGCTCAGCAGGCTGGATGACTGGGGCAGGAAGCGTGAGGGGGATAATTTTGGATATGGTGAGGTGATGGCAGAGTCAAGGTGATGGTGATGGTGGCTGAGGATGGGGTGGTAGTCCTGGTGATGGTGGGTGAGGATGGAGTGGTAGTCCTGGTGATGGTGGATGAGGATGGCATGGTAGTCCTGGTGATGGTGGGTGAGGATGGAGTGGTAGCCATGGTGATGGTGGGGTTAGGGATAAATATGTAAGAAACTGAGTGTTTGCCTGTTAGCATCTGGGGTTTGTTCTGACTTACAGTGGATCCTTCCTTATCACCTGCCTCTGCAGACAGTTACATATTTATAAACTAATTTGCTTTTTTCTCCCTTCTCTCACTCAAACTAAAATACAAGTTGCATGAAATATTTAGGAATAGCAAGGCCCTTTTTAATCTTGTTATACAACTTTAAAGGCTACTTTTCCTTTTTTAGGATTGTTTGTCAGGTATTGTATTACTGGCGTGACTGCTTAGTGCTTTGGGGACTGGTTAGTATTGGTATAGTAATGCCTGGTACATCTCAATGCATTAAAGACTGACAGTTCTAACTGGCGTTTACTTTGGGGAGGGCAGCTGACAGATAATAAGATGTGTTGATATTAGGAGAGAATCATATTTATGGGGAGTTTGGGGGCAACTTGTTGCAGAACAACACTGAATTTGGTAGATCTGGGTCCCACTCTTAACTGCTACATGTTTGCTCTGTAACCTTGGCAAGTTACATCATTTTTTCAAAGGTTTAGTTTTCTTTTCCCTAAGCGAGGTCATTAATACCCAGCTTTCAGGGTGGTGGTGGAGATTAGGGGGAATGTGTGTACAGTACCTAATGAGTTGTCTATATGGAGTAGGTGTTTTATAAATGACAGCCATTGCTGTTATCTTATTTGCTCATTTATTTCTTTTTTTTTAAATATTTATTTATTTATTATGTATACAATATTCTGTCTGTATGCCTGAAGGCCAGAAGAGGGCACCAGACCCCATTACAGATGGTTGTGAGCCACCATGTGGTTGCTGGGAATTGAACTCAGGACCTCTGGAAGAGCAGGCAATGCTCTTAACCACTGAGCCATTTCTCCAGCCCGCTCATTTATTTCTTAAAGAAACTTTGAGATCCAGGCGTGGGGGCACAATGTATTTATCCTAGTACTTGGGAGGTGGAGGCAGAAGGGTTGTGAGTTCAAGGTCATCCTCTGCCACATAATGTGTTTAAAGCCAGCCTGGACAATATGAGACCCTGCCTCAAAATAAAACCAAATTAATAAAAACACAAAAGGAACACAGAGGACTTGCTGAATTCAGCATCACAAGTTCCTCGGAGACACAGCAAATGCTTTCTGTTAAAAAACAGAATAATGCAAGTAGGATTATTGAGAAGGATGAAGGGCAGGTGGGACTGCATGGGCTGTGTAAGTGAGGCCTTGACCAGGGCACAGGTCTTCAGTTGGTGTTGGGTAGCTCTGATTGGTGCAAGCAACAGGAAAGACTAGTATTGTCCACGTTTTGCTTCAAAAACTGTTGGAACAAATGTTGGTCAGTGATTATATGTAGCAGTTAATAATAGGGACTTTAAAAAGGGCAGTAGTGGTTTAAATAAAACTGAGAAGTGAGAAGACTTAGATGATCAATTAATTGACTCATTTTATCTTCACCTGAGTGGTGGCTCACTTCAATTTATCCTTCCAGTCCTGAACTGTGTCCTTCTAGAACAGTGATTCTCAATCCATGGATCATGACCCCTTTGGGGGTTTCATATCAGATATCCAGCATATCAGATATTTACATTCGATTTATAACAGTGGCAAAATTACAGTTATGAAGTAGCAATGAAAATGATTTTATGGTTGGGGGTCACCACAACATGAGGAACTGTATTAAAGGGTTGTAGCATTAGGAAGGTTGAGAGCCACTGCTCTAGAACATGTTTTTAAACTCTCAATTATTTTTTAAAATTACATCTTATTTGTTTATTTGTGTGTGTCATGTGTGTGTATATACAGCATAGTGCATGTGTGCAAGTCAGAGGATAACTTTGTGGAGTAAGTTCTCTCCTTCCACCTTTACTTTATTCCAGGGATTGAACTCAGGTCACCAGGATTCTTGGCAAGCCCTGCTGAGCCCTTTTGCTGGCCCAACCTGTCAGTTCTGTTAGTGACCTGTTTTATGTGCCCAATAGCATCCTGTTTTCCCCCTACTTAGCTATTATGCTCTTGACACCGTATTTAAGGTTTTTTTTTTTTTGTTTTTTTTTTGCCTGTCAGTGCACTGTGAACTCTAATAAATTTAGACAGTGTGTTTTGTCCTTTGGTGGTATCTTCTTTGTTGACATGAATTCAATGTTGTATATGATGGGGAAAAGAGAAAGTAAGGTGTTTGTTAGTTTTGGGTAAAGGCAGTGTGTTGTGACTGTCGTTAACTCAGGGAACTAGAGAGTGGGACTTCAAGGATGTGTGTTGTTTATTATCACCCTTGTTAGATAATGTCACATTATTTCCTAAGTGTTTATATCAGTTCACATCATGCCAGAAGTATATGATTATTCCATTTATATTTATATTAAGTAAAATTCAACAATGTGAAATTAATTATTTGAACTATACAACTTGGTGTCATTTTGTATAGTCACAGTGTTATACAACCACCGTTTTGCTCTTGTTCTAAGACATTTTTATCATCTCAAAAGAAGCCTTCTTTACGCACTCTTATATATTTACTATGTTTTGCCCATTCCTTGCCAACCATCAATGTGTATAAATTTATCTTCCCTGGGTGCTTCATATTAATGGAATCATATAATATGTGGTCTTTTCACTGGCTTCTTCCAGCTAACAATGCTTTAAAGGTTCTTCTATGCTGTAGTATTTATTAGTATTTCACTCATTTTATGGCTGAATAATATTCCATTATATGGCTATACTACAATTTATCAGTTGATAAAAAATAGATTTTCCCTTTTGTGGATAATGCTGTTTTGACCATGTACAAGCATTTGCTTGATTATATGTTTTTAATTCTTTGGTATCTATGTGTAGGTGTTGCTGGGTCTGGATCATATATAAATGTATTTACTTTGTGTGTTTCTAGGAATTGAACCCAAGGCCTCAAGCCTACTCTTGTTTTAACTTTTTGAGGAAATGGCAAGTTATTTTCCCTGTTGACTATCGCATTTTACAGTCATACCAGCATCACATGGTCCTAGTTGTTCAGCCATACTTATTATTTTCACATATTGCAGTGTTTCTGGATGGTGAAGTGGTATCTTCTTGTGGTTTTAATTTGCACTTTCATAACAGATGAGTGGTTATTGGTCATTTGTATATCTTCTTTGGAGAAACATCTGATCAGTTCCTTTTCCCATTTTAATTGGGCCCTTCGTTTAGCTGAGGTGTTCTTTGTTCTGGATACTAGACCTGTACCAGATGTATGATTTGCAAATATTTTCTGTTCTGTATGTTATTTACTTTGTAGAAAATGTTAGCCTTTGTTACACTAAGTGTTTTAAATTTTGCTGTTTTTTTTTGTGATTCTGATACATCTAAGGATTTGTTGACAAATCCAAAATCAAAAGGCTACTATTTCTAAGAAGACCTATTTATTTTTATTTTATGCATATGGATATTTTATCTGCATGTATGTCTGTACCATGTATATGTCAACAGAGGACTGAAGAGGGTGTTGTATCCCCTGGAACTGGAGTTATGTATGACCGTAAGCTGTCATATTGGTGGTGGGAACTGAACTTAGGTTCTCTGGAAAAACAGTGCTCATAACTGCTAACTGATCTCTCCAGCCCCCAGATTCTATGTTGTTAATATTTTATAGTTGTAGTTTTTATATTCACATTGTTAATGCGCTAGAGTTAGTTTTTGCACATGGTGTACAGTAAGGGCTCCACCTCATTCTTCCAGATGTGTCTTATTCAGTTGTCTCAGCACCTTTCTTTTAAGATTCTGTTCTTTCTCTGATGTGTGGTCTTGGTGCCTCTGTTGAAGATAAATTGACTGTTGATACATGGTTTTACTTTTGGACTGTGCTGCTGTTAGCCAAGTTGGAAGGGAAGAGCTATAGGAGTCACTGACACTGGACATGGAGCTACAGAACTTGGGAGTTTACTCTGCTGGTCCTGCTTTAGTCCAGTATTTTCTTACTGTGTCCCCATTCCCTTTTTGGAATGGCACTTTGTAATTTGCCTTTTGATTTTGATCTTACATGGGGTACAATTAGGAAGTAGCCTTGCATCTTAGAAGAGACCTTGAACTTTTAAATTTTGACTTTTGAAGTTGTGTGCAGTGTCTGAAAAGGCCTGAAGAGAATGTTGGCTCCCCTGCAAGCGGAGTTGTGAACTGCCTAATGTGGGTGCTGGAAACCAAATCTGGGTCTTCAGCAACAGCTGTTCTGTTTCCTTACCACTGGATAGTTTCTCCACCCACACCCCGACCTGAGCCTTATCTTTATATGGTGATCTTGAGCCTTGTAACTGCTCAAATTTTATTGACTCTAGTAGGCTTTTTGTGTTTTGGGGACCATTGCCATTACAGAGTGTGGAGGGGGAGAGAGAGGGAGAAGTGTTAGTTTTGCTTCTTTTCTTGATTAGTTGACCTGGCGAACTTTTAACAGTGTTGAATAGCTCTGGAGAAATAGTTGGCTCTGCCTGGCTTTGATTTTAGTGAGTAAGTTTTGAGTCTTCACTGCATGACTCTAGTTGTGGGTTTTTCACACTTGTCACTCCCTTAAAAAAATTTAAAGCTCTATCTTATGTATGTGCATGTTTTGCCTGCATATATGTATGGGTGATGGTACCTTTGGATCTTGACTTTTCTGTTTTGATTACTAATTCAGTCTTTTTTTAGAGATCATCTCAGATGAGGACTGTTTTCTTAAGTCCATGTAGGTAATTTGAGTGCTTCAAAAAATAGTCTGTTTCTTCCAAGTGGTGGTGGTTACACAACACTGTTCATACTATTCTCATTTATTTCTGAAGCGCTGATAATAGACGGACTTTGCTGTTCATAGTATTCTCTTATGGCCTTTTTGATTTCTGTAGGTTAGTAGTAGAATGTCGTCCACTTTCATTTCTGAGTTTTATTTTAGTTCATCTTCTTTTTACCTATCATAGCTAGAGTGTGCTTATTTACATCTTTCAAGCATTAAGTTTTGATTTTTGATTCTATTTATTTATTTTTACTCTGTTTTGGCAATTTTCACTCCGGTGTTCATTATTTTCTTTCTCTTACTACTTTGCATTCACTTTGTTCTGTTCCTTTAAGGTATGAAACTAAGTTATTGATTTGGGGTTTGTTATTTTTTTCCTTGCAATATCTTTCCATGTTCCCCAAACTTGTCTTAACTCCTGAGGTGCAGGTGGTCACCCCATCTCAGCCTGTTAGATAGCATGGACCAAAGGCATGGGCCACTTAAAATACTTTTAAAGTAACCTCCCCCAAGTAGCTCAGACTACCAGCTGCTGCTGCTCTTTCTTCTCCTTTTCCCTTAAAGGATAATTTTAATTAGATGTTAAATTTTAATGGAGATGTTTGAATTTTACTTTTTCCCCCTTCTGCATTTATGTATTTATTTGGTTTCCTCGAGACAGGGATTCTCTGTGTAACAGTCCTGGTTGTCTGAAACTCACTATGTAGACCAGGATGGCCTTGAACCCACAGAGATTCATCTGCCTCTGCCTCCTGAGTACTGGGATTGAAGGTGTGCACCACCACCAACTGGCAACCTTTCATTATTTCAAATATATCATTCCACATTCTTCTTACCAACATGGCTCCTGTCAAGAACTTGACTGCCAATCTTACTGAGGACATTTTAAGCCTGATGAGTTGCTTCTCTCGCTTATGTGTGGATCTGTTTGCATTTACCTTTGGAACTGATTGAAACTTTTGAATGCATAGATTTTGTTTATGCATCCAAAAGCTCTCAGTCACTACTTGTGGAATTTCTTTCTTTCCTTCTCTGTTTCTCCCTCCTTTTGGTACTTCTAGCATGAGCATATAGGCTTGCTTGTTGCTGTAAGTTCTTACAGGCTCCTTCTTCTTTTCATATTTGCCACTGGCAATAGCAGTGCTCAGTTTTGTGAATGAGTGTATGCATGCACATGTACTTTGCCACTGTACTGCACCCCCAGGCCTCAGCTAGTGATTTGATAGCGATTTCCTTGAATGCTAGAAACCAACATAAAGAAAAAAAAAGAGGGAAATAAAAAAGAAGAAAGAATAGATTCTGTCTTTGGGCATATTTTCTTGCTTTTTAGCTTTGCTAAGTAGTATGTCCTCATGCTTTTTTCTCTGCTTGAACTTAGCCCCTCAGCATCAGTCAGAAGTGATACTTCAGATCATCTGCGTGTTTTTCAAATGGCTGATGTGCCTGTAGCAAACACAAGATTTTCTAAATTCTGAAGTATGGACAGTGCTTGGGAGCCCTCTTTCTTAGACAGGTGTCCCTGGTGCCCAGTCTTTGGTGCTGCTCTGTGAGCTTGATCCACAGGTAACTGCCCACCCCCACCTTTTTTTTTTTTTTAACCCTTTTTTCTTTTTCTTTTTTTTTTTTAACATGATTTGGAAGAATCTCTCTCTCTCTCTCTCTCTCTTTTTTTTTTTTTTTTTTTTTTTGGTCTGAGTGACTTTTGCATAGGTGAAGCAAACCAAAGCTCTTTGGTAAATAAGGTTTGTCTTGCTCCTTCAGAACCAGAGGTCAGTATCCCACCTGACACTCATCACTGCTGAGGCAGGTTGGTAGATTGTGGGGGAATGTACATATGCCAAAAAGCTGTCCTCCTGTTTTGTGTTGTCCTGGCTGTATGCATATTTATTTCAGTGTTTCTTTGCTGTAAAGTTTTATCTCCCAGGGTTCTGGATTTGGTTTGGACATTTTTATTCGACTTTTGAAGTTTCTGAGGAAGGACTGGCGTTTGGCACTTCTTCCTCTGTTTTCTGCTGCTGTTCTGGAAATGGGCTTAGTTTTGAATATGTTGTCCTGAGGTACTGTGGGGGGGGAGGGTCTCTGTGGGAATTCTAACAGTACTTTCATCTATTACTTTCTTAGGGAAGAAACCAGAGGTTTAGGTAAAGGATGGAAAAAAAAGGAGTTTAAATTGGTCTATGAGAGTGCCAGGGATTCTACCATTGAGTCCATCATGGAGGTGAAGGACTAATAGTCAGAGGAGCCTGTGGCAGACTGAAGTAGGGAGCATCATTAGAGAGTGGTTTCTTCCATTGTGAAGTCCATCAGATGGCCCCAGTGAGAGGAAAAAGAACCATGTACTCCTTATCCTAAGTTGTTTCTCTAGAACAATGGCATTGAATGAGAGGAGGAAAGGTGACTTAGAATGAAATCTTTTTCCTCCTTTATGTTGACAAGAATATCAAGTCTGTGATTAGAGAAGACCTGGGAGAGAATAAGAGTAGATAGCAAAAGATGCATCAGAGGAAGATGGAGGAGTAGAGTCAACATCATAGAAGAACTGGGTGCAAGATATTAGTTAGCTTTTTAAGAATTTACAAACAACACACCATCAATCCCAACACTTGGGAGGCAAAGGCAGGCAGATCTCTGAGTTTGAGGCCAGCTTGGTCTACAGAGGGAGTTCTAGAACAGCTGGGGCTTCACAGGGAAACCTTTCTTCAAAAACAAACAAACAAATAAATACATAAGTAAATAGCCTGTAATTTTATATATATTTGTTGGATATAAACATACAATTAGTGCATATCTATAAAATATAACAATTAGATTGGGATAATTAGAATTTCTACCTGAGACATTCTACTTACCTTAAAACATATCATAAGTTGTTTTACAAGATAATTGTTCTACCTCTGCTGTATTGCATTAAAAACTCTGCCATAAAGTGAGGGAAGGATAAAGGTATGGAAAGTTTGTAAATGTGAGCTGGAAAACAGGGAGGTCATACTGAAATATGAAGTTTCTTTTATTAGAACAGGTCATTTGTTGATTGGGAGTAAAACTGGTTGAAGGAGAGAGTTGAAGGGAATGGTGAGAAGTCCTGCAACAGTCTTGAAGAAAATGAAAGAATTGTCCTGACCAAGGGTAAGGAAGATAATTGCTTGATTGCAGATTCATCTGAGGTTGCTGGCTGGCACTGAAACTGTGCTAGTATTACCAGTTGTGATTTCTCCAGGAAGTCGACATAGTTTCCAAATTCATATGAGCTTGGGTGTGCTTAGCAGATGAGAGAAAAGAGTAGAGATGTAATGGCTTATAGGCGTTGTTACAAGAACAGTTAGGACCTTCTTCTGAGGGACAGAGAAGAGGAACAAGATTAGTTGATGTGACTAGACTGAGGATAAGAGGACTGGCAGAATAAGATTATGAGTCTAAGATGAGGCATTGAACTTTTGCTCCAAAGGTGAAGCAGTGCAGGTGAAGGATAACATATTTAGGATATGACTATGGGAACCAGTGTATTACCTAGAGCTAGGTTTTTTTTTTTT
>JAQHUG010000064.1:865110-895110 GCA_028555095.1 Dicrostonyx torquatus
CTTGTAGACCAGGCTGGTCTCGAACTCACAAAGATCCACCTGCCTCTGCCTCCTGAGTGCTGGGATTAAAGGCGTGCGCCACCACCGCCCAGCCTACTGCCTACTTTCTAAGGACAGGAACTCTCTAACAATACAAAATTGATGAAGTGCTTGTTAGCTAATCTGTACATCTCATTACAGCAAGTTTCTCACCAATGTGTGTTAGAGCAAAAGAAATTATTGAGGATTCAGAGTATGAGCATGAACTATATTTAGTTAGTTTTCATGCCTTTTGTTTCTCTTAATTGAACAATTCCTTAACCCTTCTCTGTTTTTATGATATTGGCATTCTGAAAGGATATACATTGTTTTGTGGTATACCCTTTTACTTCAAGACTTGCTGGTGTTCCCTCCCTCCCTCCCTCCCTCCCTCCCTCCCTTCTTCCCTTCCTTTTTTCTTTTTATCCCCCACAAGATAGGGTTTCTCTGTGTAGCCCTGGCTGTCCTGGACCTCTGCCTCCCAAGTGCTGGGCTTAAAGGCATGCACCACCACTATTCAGCATGTTTTCTTAAAATTGCATTGAGGTTGCACTCTTCTGACAAGACTGACAGTGGTGATGTTTTGTTCTAATCTATTATATAAATATCTATCTCTATGAGTGTATATTATGCTAAGCACTGGACTAACTTAAGGCTGAGTGGTTCTAGGCACGTGCTCCATGACTGAGCGACACCCTCATTTACAGTCTTTCACATTCCTAGTGATATGAACTTTCCACTACCCTCTAGCTTGTTTATTTTAGGTTTATCAAAGTTTAAGTGACATACAATGAGCTATACTCACACACCTTAGGTTTTCATATAACTGATGAGTAAAGTTAATGGTCTTAGACTGTGGACTTAACAGATTGTTAGAACGACCAGAGCCTTATACAGTCTCTGGTCTTTTGCTAGCTTTCTGTTTGTTTGTTTTGGTGAACAAAGTCAATGTAGACTGAACATAGTGACTGTGTGAGTGAGTGAGTGTGTGTGTGTGTGTGTGTGTGTGCATATGCAAAATGCTTAGAAGTTGTTCCTGGTGGCACAGATCCGTAATCCCAGGTACTCATTAGGCCAAGACAGGAAGATCACAAGCTCAGTGCCTCACTGGGCAACTTAGTGAGAACCTGTCTCAAAATAAAATGTAAAAAAATAGCTATGAACATTTGTCTAGCATGCATGAGATACTTGGTTTTACCCCAATACAGACTGAAAAATGTCCAGAGAAAACTAAAGCCAAAGAAAGACATAGAAAGTGTTAGAGTTTTTAGGTTAGTTACAGTTTTTAGGTTTGGAGATAGGTGGCTAGAGACTGGCCCTTGCTTGAGTTCACATCTGAAGGTTATAAAGTGGCCACACTGGTGCCTAGGGAGGAACAGTCTAGGTGATAACAAAGGCAAATGGATAATTCTTGTAGTGGGAAGATGCCTGGTACATTAGAGGAATAGTGAAAGCCACGAAGGAGTGGGAGAAGGAAGTGAGAATCATTTGCTGTTTTAACAAAATGAATGAGACTGGGCTGAATATAAAGAACACATCTATTTCTTATAGTTCTGGAGAGTGGGAAATACAGTATGCAAACAGATTTGCTGTCTCGCCAGTTCTCAGGCACTGCTCTAAAGCTGGTATCTTGAGTGCTGTGTGTTCATATGTCAGAAGGGGAACAAGACACAACAGCCTTACTGATTCCTTCCAGCCCTTCTATAAGGGTATTAGCTGATCATGAGGTTAGAGTTCTCCTACTACTTCCTACCACTGTTGCCTTGGGGACTAGGTTTCAACATCGATTTTGGAGGAACACAGACATGCAAATCACAGCATGTGTGGAGAGAAACAGTAGATTTCCGTATTCATCCCATTTTTTAATTGGTATCTCCATTTGTGTACCTCGCAACCCATCCAGGACCATAACATACAATATTGAATTTCTGATATTCCCTGCCATTCTTTTTCTTTTTCATTGCAAGCTAGTGTTATTCATCTGGTAGTTGAGAATAGACCAAAATCTTGGAGTCACCTCCCCACCTCCTTACAGTCTACATAATTTTCATTAGCAAGTAGAGTTGTTTCTTTAAAATTGACTCAGAACAGGCATATAGACAAAGATATCCCTGTAGCAATGAAGGCAGTGAGTACATAGATCTTGGTCTCTAAGGCCATTTCCCCTTAAAACAGTGTTGATTAGAGGAAAAAAAGTGATGCCAAGGTTGGTGCAGAGTAGCCACAAAATGATTCCAAAGCATCTCACAGTGTGGGAGTGTTGGGAAGTGCTGAAATGATGATGGGAACATATCAAAAGGACATTGGGACCCAGTTTGAAGAGCTCCCACTAGCAATTCTGGAATAATTTGAATTCCCAAACATATATGGTAATGAATTTTAAATAGGAGTTCGTGAGCCCTTACTGATAATAGATAAATGAGTTAGAGAGAAAACAGCACTCTTACAATAGAATGCTGAGGGCTATAGTGGCATTTCACTTGTATTTTAATAAATAAAGCTTGCCTAAAGATCAGAGAGTAAAACAGTCCCACTGGTCAGCCTTACAGACCAAGCAACACACCTTTAATCCCAGTAGTCACACTAGTTGCCATAGAAACCAGGTGGTGCATGCCTTTAATCTGAGCCCTAGAGAGAATTATAAAACTGGAGGAGACAGCTCTCAGGCACAGTTTCATTCTGAGATTCCTGGATGCAGGATTGCCATATTTGGACTGAGGTCAAGGTAAGAGCCAGTAACTGGCTACTTTGCTTTTCTGATCTTCACGTTGAACCCCAATTTCTCTGAGTTTTTATTAATTGGCTTCATAGGGCTGCTGGAAAATGGAGTTCATCCATTTGCAGTCACCATAGTTAAGCTCTCACCATAGTGAAGATCAAACCAGGCAAGAATTCTTAATAAATTCTAAATTGATGAAGAAATTTTGATTAGGAGGAGGTTAGGTGATTTGAAAATATATTCCCTGGCTTGCTTATTAGTGGTATGGGTGGGATGGGGATAACAGTGACAGTACAGAGAAGTTAGATCTGAGTCAGGACCATGTGACTAGCAAGCAGCACCAGAGGAGGACAGACAGGTAAACCTCCAGCATTTCTACGTGTGATGCCCTGAGAGGACCTCATTACCATCTATATATCACTGGGGGTGAAGAACCCAACTCTAACCTTGAGTGAACATGAGACAAAAGTCAAACTGGGAGGAGGGATGTTATTTTTCAATCTGTCAATGTTTACTAAAAATGTTCCAGATTAAAGCTAACTAAAGAGATTGTTAAATGAAATGTATGATCTTAGAGTGGATCCTGAACTGAAAAGGCATAAAATGATAGGACCTTATTTGTCAACTGATAAACTAGAGCACAAATAATAGCTATGATAAAAGTACAGTATTGTATTATACTTACCAAGGCTTCTAACTCTACAATAATGAAGAAAGTAATCATATTTTAGGGGTGTAATAAAGTATTTAGTGAAAAAAGAAGCGTGATGTAATGTGGACTCAATGGTTCAGGTGAATTTTATGCATACAAACACATTTGAACACCTACACATCTGCTGTGTATGCTTCATAGGTGAGTTGTTGCTAGCAGACAACAGGTAAAGTGTACATAGCTACTTCTACGACTATATTATTTTGCTGATTTTAAAAAATAAATTGAGTATCATTTTGCTGATTTAAAAAAATTGAAATTATTAAAGTAGAATTAAAAGTCAGATGATAGTGCATGCCTGTCCTAGGACTTAGCAGGCAAAGATAATAGGATCATGAATTACAGGTATCCTGGGTTACATAGCATGACTTTGTCCCAAACAAAACTCAAAACAAAAACCATCTGCTATCCCTCATTCCTCACTTTGCCAATTAACAGTTATGTCTCGCTTAGGTCACTAAGTAATCTCCCATCATGCATTATAATAATTTCTTTATATATTGCCAAGTAAATATATGAGTTAGATGATACCATTGTTCTTGTGGTTGACCATTTATCTAGGATATGGAAGATTCATCTGATCCATTTCAGCCTCTGTGATATTATTCCTCTGTATATAGATATATATAACGTTTTTGTTGGTTTTGGTATACTTTCCTGTAGGATGATATAGACATCCCTGTGGGCTGACAGGGGTATCTAGCTGTCAGGTATTTGTCTCTTAGCCAGGTTACTGTCCCAGAGAGCAAGCTACCATTTAATTGTTTCAAGAGCAGGTTCCAGAGGTGTGGAAGCCTACCTTCTAATGTTCTGAAGCAGAGTGGTGCTGTTGACTGTATGTGCTGCTTTCCCTGTTTCCCTGTTTTGTAGGGTAGTTTCATCTAAGGGCAAAGGAAAACAAGTTGCTCATTCCACCAATCCAGTTGGCTCTCTTAATAGAATTGTAGGATTTTTAACTAAGAAGATGAGTGCTTAGTCCTCACAATGGTAGGAAATGAATGGGAACTGAGACCTTTGCTCCAAGAAGTCATAACTATCAATTGAAAAGATTATTCAAATCAGTTTTTGGTCATTACCTGCATGTGACTATTGTGCACTTAAATGTGGCTTGTTTGAATTAAGAAGTTGTCAAAGTAAAATATATGTCTTTAAATGTTGTAGTGTAAAAAAAACTAAAGTTTTGAAGACTATAGAAAGAATGTACATTATTCCATTAAGAATCTTTTAGATACTATTAAAATGATATTTTGAGTATATTGTATTAAAATATATTAAAATTCATTTGATATTTTTTGATTCTTAAAATTTAGCTACTTGAAATCTAGACTTATAAATTCATGTATGGCTAACCTCATGGTTCTTTTGACTAGCACGTTAAAAAGGCCAATGACTGAGGCAAATGTGTCTATCAGTAATGGTTTTGGACCCTGAAAATTCATAAAGAATGTCCTCTGTGTCAGAACACTTCTGTGGTCTCCCAGTTATAATCATTTTGAAGTTTTTACTCCTGTTAACTTTAAGTTTATAGACTTGAATGTGCCAGTTTGTTTGCCTACATTTTTTCCCCTTTGAGTGCTAGAGTGTTGTTTCAATTCTGAATAGAGCCAGATTTTCCTAATTTGTACTGCTCTATTTGAGACGAGTACTGTAACTTATTTGGATCCAAATATTTTTGTCCTATGAATTATTTCAGAGGATAGAAATGGCCTGGAGATGCTACTCTTTTGCAGATAGGGCATTTTATTGCCTGCAGGTATCCTGGTGAATAGCTTACTGGAACAGAAATAGAGGCTGCTGCCTTTAGACTGCACTGTAAGTAGCATTTATGATTATTGAATAGTACTAGATCAAAATCTAGTTGATAACATTGCTTTCTTAGAGCTACCATGACTTTTTACCTCTCTACCAGGACGGCCATCAGGTTTGATTTCCTTTTTAATTTTATGAAGAATGTTTTAAACTGGAACCTATTGGATCACTCTCCTTCTTCAGACACGTTAATGTGGTCTGTGTATAATTAAGCCATCCACCTTCATGCTGATTAACAACGAGCAGAATAGGAGTGTGTGGTGAAAGTGCTATTCTTCAGTCTGAGGCTGAGGAAATTATAGCCCTTTGCATACTCATTTTTCACCAGAATGTTGAGAGGCATAGCTTCCTTACTTTTCAGTTCCATTCCTTTCCCTAACTGTGTGCTTAGGAAGATGGCTTCCTCATAGGCTGAAGAATTATGTAAAATATTTTGAAAAGCCAAAGAATCTCAGACTAGGTAGTAAGATTTTATCTCCCTCAGGTGAATTTTCTAGATCAATCTATTCCAGAAAGAACTCTTTCAACTAGTTAGCAAATTACCTTAAATTATAAAAATATTTCCCTTCTATACATGGAAAAAAATGTAGCTTCTTGCTATCCTTCCTCCCTGTAATCTCTTACTATCCCTCCTCCCTGTGGCCTTTTGCTATCCCTCCTCTCTGTGGTCTCTTGCTATCCCTCCTTCCTATAGCCTCTTACTGTCCCTCCTCCCTATAGCCTCTTGCTCTCCCTTCTCCCTGTAGCCTCTTTCTATCCCTCCCTCTAGCCTCTTACTATCTTTCCTCTCTTTGGCCTCTTGCTGTCCCTCCTCCCTGTAGCCTCTTTTGGTCTCGTTTTGTTGTATTATTTCCAGTTCTGCTATAGTTTTGATTCCACTAATATACTGCAGTTTTTTCAGTTTCATTATGAAACATTTGTTATACTCTAATTTTGTATTTCAGTTATTTTTGAAGAAGGTCTTTATCCTTATCCTAGGGGCTAATGATACTCTGCCCCGTTGAGTGGTTGTGTATGGAAGGTATGGGAAGTAGTCACATGGCTCAGGTGTTAATCGTACTTCCTTTTCATTTACAGTTACCTTTCTTATTGCCACACTGTCCAAGCTTGGAGCTTTGCCCAGTCTTGGCTGGAAATGGGCCCTATCCCAATGGCAGTCCTTTCTCATGAATCTCAGCCTTCTCTACTGTGACTTATTAGTGGATATAGAGTGTCTCGTTTGCTGTTTATGTTCTGGGAATGTGTTAGAATCTGGTGTCTTGTGGTTCTTAGTTGATTTAAGCCCTTTATTTAAGCCATGTCCTTCCCATGAAGATTTGTAAGGGAGGGAGGAAGTAAAACCCAGTTTGCTCCTGAACCTGAAGATTGAGAGGTGATATTTGGTGTTCAACCATCTTATATAGATGAGGCCAGCCTTGAACTCAGAGATCCAACTGTCTCTGCCTCCCAAGTGCTGGAATTATTGTTTTTTTTTTTTAAATTTTTTGAATTTATTTTTGAGACAAGGTCTCACTATGTAGTCTTGGCTTTCCTGAGTTTCATTATGTAGACCAGGCTGACTTTAAACTCACAGAGATCTGCCTATCTCTGCCTCCTGAATGCTGGGATTAAAGATATGCACCACCATATCTGGCTTAGGTGGGGCATATTATTCTTGCTGTACACATCCAGACCTTAGGGCTTGGACAATGACGGATTCAGTTGTGAAACTGAGATAGACATCCAGGCCCAAGTCTTCTCGTTCTAGTTCAGATTGGTCCCCAACACCTTTATACTGTGGTGATTGGGTCCAGGGATTCCACTGTCCTGGTTTTTACTCTGTAACATTTTAAAACCGTGTCTATAGCTTTTCTATGGCAAGGAGTTTAGTTTTTATTTCCCTTCTTTTCTTTATTCTCTAACTTTACTATTATTTTATTTCTATTGTAGGTTATTTTATAACACAAGTCATAAAATGTATATAGTCAGGACATATACTGTATATGTGTATATATACTTATATGGCTATATATAGTCATGATATTTTTTCGTTGTACTTTTTTCTTTTAAATCAGTTTCATATCTTTGTCCTGTATCGTCTGTGATACTCCTAATTTAATGGTTTTTTTTGTTGACTTAAGTTTTATTTTTTAGAATGTTAGGTGATTTGAGTTTTCTGACTAATTTTGGAGAGACCTGAGCTTTCAGTGTGTTTTCATTAGGCATGTACAGTTTTTTTTTTTGTTTGTTTTTTGACAGTCTTGTCATGAAGTCCAGGCTGACCCCACAAGTGCATGCACCACTATGGATCACCCAAAGCATTCATTTTTTAAGATGGGGTTTCATGTTGCCCAGATTGGCCTCACACACTATGTGACTCAGGTTGGCATTATAACTCCTGATCTTTTGCTGGAAAGATGGCTCAGTGATGAAGAGCACTGATCACTCATCCTAAGACCCTGAGTTTAGTTCCCAGCACTCACATGGCGGCTTACAAATGTCTGATGCTGTTGTCTGGTGTGTAGATACACAGACAGACAAAGTATCAATATACTTAAAATACATAAATAAGGAAATCTTAAAACAGAACAACACAACTCCTGATCATTTTGCCTCTGCCTCCCATGTTCTGGGATTACGGCTGTGCATTGTCTTGATTACCTGTGTAATTCTTTAGATATATACTTTTTGCTTACTTTCCAGTCTTGGTCCTTATTGCTAAAGTCAGGTACAAAATTAGGATTAAGAATTATTCTGTGTTGTCTTCTGTGTTCATATTACTACTATTTTTTTTAGTAGTTTTGATTCATAGAGGCCACATGTAGATAGCTCAATTAAACCAGTGTGGTTTCTTTTCTTCCCCCTCCTCTTCCTTTTGTTTTTGGTGCTGAAATTAGACTCAGAGCTTTCTTATACAAAGCACATGCTGTGCCATACAACTGCATCATACTGGGCTTGACTTGTTTCTTTAAAGTGTATGAGCTTTACAGTTTAGATACAGTTAATTATGACATGTATTTGTTGTTTACTTGTCGTGTTTACTAGATAAACATCAGACTGCTACAAAATCTTTATTGAATATGTATGTCTTATATTCCTGCAATATTCAAAGCTCTGTTTCCCTAGAAATTCTGGAGGTGGACTCAAAGCTGTGATGTGTGTGAAGAGGCTTCTACTTATAGATAAATAGATGAGGCCTTGAGCTGTCTTTTGGGGAAGGAACACACATATTCACACACACACACACACACACACACAGAGTAATTTCGTTGCGGCTGTTTTTGAACACAGATTTGTTGTATACCTTTAGGTTGCATCACAAGTAGTGTACTTTGTGCATGACATTTCCCAAAATTGTGCAAAAATGACCGCTGTTTAAGAATTTACAAACTATCATTTAATGGAATAATTTAAGTTTGGTAGTGTTTGTTCAGCTTTGATTCCAATTTAGTAAAATCTTATGTTTTACAAAATAAAAAAATCGCCAACAAAACACCATCTGCTTTACTACCACTTGCCTCATAGAAAAGATGTAAAGATTTTTAGATTAAAAATTATAGTGGAATTCCTCAGAGATAAGTTTTGATGAATAAAATCCCACCAGCCATAGATAATAACTATTACTGGAGTCTCTACTCATGGGCACAGCCACTTATAGTGACAGAATTAGAGCTTTGTATGTTAGTTGTGCTTGGTGCTTTGAGGTCAGAGTTCACTTTTTTCCCCTTTAATACATATATCTTTACTTGCAAATGTTTTAGAATTTATTTTTTTACAAAGAAAGATTTTATTATTTGGACATATGGCATTTACTGCTCATGCATTTATGTATTTTTGCTGAGAATTATTTTTAATCTTATTTTCTGATATAATTCCAAATCTAAAACTAATCTTATTTGTTTGTTTATTTATTGTGCAGTGGTGTTTTGCCTGCATGTATGTCTGAGTGAGGGTGTCTGATTCCCTGGAAAACTGGAGTGTGAGCTGCCATGTGGGTGTAGGGAATTGAACCTGGGTCCTCTCAACTCATGATCTATCTCTCCAGCCCCCTAAAACAATCTTAGTTAAAAAATTTTTCAGAGTGATATATCATATTAAGGGTTCCTGACCTTAGATGTAATAGAGTAATTGTGGAAACAGGAATGATAGAAGTGCTGTTGGTGTCTCTAATTGTAAGAGAAAGAAATATGTAAAGATGAGTGCATGAATGGATGTCCATACATCTGTGCCCACCTCAGCATTTGTGGTTTTTTGTGTATACACTGTTCTATCTTAACTGTTTTCTTAAATCTATTTTATATTGAAATTATTTTTGTTTGTTTTTTGAAACAGAGTTTCTCTGTGTAGCCCTGGCTCTCCTAGAACTCTCTCTCTGTAGCACCACCACATAGCTTAGATTGGAACCCTTAATATGAAAATTTAAAATATGATATTGAAGAAGATTACAAGATTAAAGACTTTTCTGAGCTTTATTTATGATAAATAGTAAGCTGTCCTGGCACTTTAGCTTCTGTTTGTTTCAGACAAGGTCTCTTTATGTAGTTCAGCCTACCTTGAGTTTTTGATGTTCCTGACTTAGTCTCCTGTGTTTGTATTTCATGTGTGAGTTATATTTCATATTCTTAGAGGAATTTCTACAGATTTCTGGAAAATGGATTTTGAAAAAAATTGATTTCTTTTCTTTTTATTATCTCAATTGCTTGTAATGCTGATGCTTGGATTTATACTTTGGTGAAAAATAGATATCTGTACACAAGGCTTACACGAGGCCCTTACTGTGGAATTGAAATAAACATTGTCAAAAGGGGAGAGGGGAGGAAGGAAGGGGAATGAAGAAAAATGTATAGCTCAATAAAAACAAACAAANAGAGAGAGAGAGAGAGAGAGAGAGAGAGAAGGGGAATGGAAAAGAGGGGAACTGGGAAGGGAGACCTGCCTCTGGGGACAGGAGTGGTCTTGAAATAAACATTGTCAAAAGGGGAGAGGGGAGGAAGGAAGGGGAATGAAGAAAAATGTATAGCTCAAAAAAAACAAACAAAGAGAGAGAGAGAGAGAGAGAGAGAGAGAGAGAGAGAGAGAGAGAGAGAGAAATAAGCATTGTCAAGTGATTGAGAAGACAGCTGGCCACAGTGGTCAGCAGCCTGAGCCACAGTTTAGTCTCAGGATGTTCTACTCCAAGTGCAGAACTGGATCTCCAAAGTCCCTGGAGTCCTGATGTGTTAGTGCTGTTCCTGCACCTGCTTGTTCGCTTATTGTGTTAAGGTGAATGTGGTAGTAGGGAACGTCTCAAGACATTCTGCTGTGCTTCTCAGTGCTCTCCTCTACTTTGAAATCAACTTCTTAGGGGATTATTATTATTATCATTTAGTTTTTTTGAGATAGGGTGTTTCTATGTAGCCATTTGTGGCCTGGAACTCACTGATCAGGCTGACCTTAAACTGACAAAGATCCGCCTGCCTCTGCCTCTCCCAAGTGCTGGGATTAAAGGCTGGCTTGTTAGGTGATTATTGAAAGGAGTTTTAAGTCTCCAAGATGCTTCTGTTCTTATCTCACTCTGTTTCTTTCCCCTGTGAAAAGCTTAAGAGAAAGAATTTATAACTTTGCTATTTCCCTTTACTAAACTTGTAGCATCTGGTAGTAGAAAAAAGTATAGTGGGACTTATTGGCAGCATGGTGCAGAGCATCGAAGAATTCCATATTGTGACAACACATCAAAATAAATTGCTGTCAACAGACCAAAACACCAAGTGCTGTGATTCTGCCTGACGTATGAAGATTCAGACAGGCTGTCTTGACAAGCTGTGGTGGAGCACCTGCATTTGACAGAAGACAGTGATATAAATCTGATCTGCTTGATATGAGACACCTAGGTACTGTTAATGCCGGCGACAGTCTGCATCAAATTACCAAAACAGGCACTTTGCTTTACTTTGCCTCTATTTTGTGCTATTATTTTTTTGAGGGCGGGACATTTTTAATCTTACCTGATTTCTTCTATTTATATATTTAGTTTGGTTTTGATATATAATTGTGAATAATGACCAAAAAAACTGAATAAATTGAGGTTTAGTTCAGTCTTTTTTAGTAGTACTGCAAAAAAGACTAAAACACAGTTGCTCCAAGGAAGAACACTCAATGAAATTTTATTTTATACTAATTCATAAAAGTAATCATAGTTGAAATTGTATTAATTTTTTAACTTACAGAGAAAATATTGAAAATAGTGGGTTAAAAGTCATGAGTTACTATAAATCTCACAAGCTGCATTTGACTTTAAAGCTTTCTGAAGAGGTAAAAATCATTGAATAGGTGGTTAATTTTTACCTTTCGTTACCAATAAATGATAACTTTTTATAGTGCCACAATATATCACAGCTCATTTAAGAATGTGTAAAACATGCAGCTCTGGAGTTTAATTATAGAACTTCCTGCTGTCTCTGTCTTAGTCCTTTCTGCAGCTGCAGACACTGGGTGCTGCAGTCTGACAGTGGCTCGCTATTCAGAGCTACATAGTTACACATTTCAAATGTGTTTTTCTAACTACTTCTTAAAGGTTCAGAGCTGGGAACACAGAATCTATACAGGATTTGGAGTATAGCATTAATAATTAGGACAGTTTGTATAAATGGAAATGAAGGCAAGGTGGTGGTAATTGTGTATTTTTCTCATCAGCCTGTTTTTGTTTGTTTGTTCTTTATGTTAAGAATTGTCTGTGTTCAAATAAAGAAATATATTTAGTTTCTCCTGGTATCAAAATGCTCCTGTTTTTATTTAATTTATTGTTACTTCATTTGAAGATTAATTTCAAAGTATAGCCAATTGTTGCTCTGGTGTTTTCCCTTCTGAAAACATTAGAGAAAGAATTCAAGGATTCTTTAGAGTTGAGAAAATTTGAAAATCACTTTGTCCCTTGTATAATTTTTAAAAGTGTAAATTTATTTTAAAAGTTACCATTCTCTCTTGACTGTATTGTTATTTTATCCCTTAAAGGCTGCTAATGAGAAATAGAGCCTCATTATGATTTTAAGGATGAGAGAGGAAGGCTTTTAATTAATGATATGTAAATGGTCTTGAATTGATTATGTTAGAATATCAAGAGAGATGGGTAGAAGCTGTGGTGTAATATATTTTAATTAAGAATTAATTAAAAATGATGGCAATTTCATAAAGCCTCACAGAAAATAGTGGAATTTACTTTCTGTCAGGAGTAAATTAGCCCGTGATTAAATAAAGGGCTTGTGTTAATAGTGGAGTTATTTTTAAACTGCTGTGAAGGGTTATGTAATTTTTCCTAAATAAGAAAAATTAAAATTTAATATTTAAAGGTGAATGTGACAGAGAAAAACTCATTTTTTTTTCTGACTGCATTCTGTTATTTCCGTGTTAGATTTGGGTAAAAGTTTGACCTCAGCACACAGATACTTCTCTGTATCTTCGAGAGAACTTTGTCCTGTTGCCCCAGTAGAACTTTGACTAAGGAGCCTGAGCAAGACAATCTTCCAGCTCTGTCGTACATGAGATCTGAAAAATTCTTTACTGATTCTTGAAAGTTATTTTTAAGGAAGCTGCTTTCCAGCATCAAAAAATAGCTTACCTAGGTACTGATTTTTATTGTAAATAATACTTTGTCTGAAAAGCGTGTCACCTCTTTAAACTGTCCCGCATTTCTGTGTGTTTCTTTAGCCTGATAGCGAGCACTTCCCCGAGTTTGCTTTATGTTCAGTCCATACTGACCACATTGTTTTTTTATTTTTTATTTTTAAAATTGTTTTGAGAGAGTGTCTTTCTATATAAACCTGGCTGTCCTGGAACTCCTGGTGTAGACCAGGCTGGCTGTGAACTCACAGAGATCCAACTGCTTCTGCTGAGTGCTGGGATTAAAGGCGTGTGTCATCATGCACACCACTTTTTTAAAAATATAACTAATTGGTTGTTTAGAGAAAGTTTAAGGGAAAAGTACTTTTGAATTAAAATTGGATTATAATTTAACCATGCTAGGATGGCTATAAAATCTAAGAACTACATACATCTTGTTGATCTTTTCTCATTCCTTAATATGGAGACTCAGTTTAACCTTGTTTTTGATTATATTTGACTTTTCATTAAAGTGCTGCCTAATAGTAGTATCATATCCCAACCTGCACTTGGTATTATGAAGCACACTGTAGGTAGTAAATGTGTTGGGGATTTTATGGGCCGTTCATCTCAGCTGTGTGTGGGATAGTATCCAAGATCATCCAGACTGGTCTTAAACTCCTGATCTTCCTGCCGTCACCTCCCATGTACTGGCCTTACAGGCATGCTTGGCTGGTGGTTTATTTAGGATGTACTTGTGTGTTTGTTGTGCATTTCTGTTGGTACTTTACCATTCATGACTTCTCCACTACCTGTCTTAGCCCAACTAACAAGTGTTCCTTTTGCATGTGTAGCTTGGTAGAGTGTGGTGCTCTGTGGTGTTTGAACTCAGAAATACAGCATTGGGAAGAGTAGAAATGAATATTATTTTGTTATAGCAGCAAAATAACAAACATTGCTGCTGAATATAAGTATTTTTTAGTTTATTGCAGTCACCAAGCTTATAAAAATATCACTAAGGAGTTGTCACAGTCAGATGGTGAAACTGTTGTCAATTCGGGTCTCACTCCTTTAGATGCTATGCTCAGAACAGGTTCAGTATGATTCTGTTTTCTCTCCATTCGGACATTGCCATAGTAACAGTATCTTTTGCTTTCATATGAATGCTAGAGCAAAAATAATTTTAGAAATACCCAGTTTAAAATATATATATATATATATTTATATATATTTTTCACATGAACCTTTTAAAGGAGAGATTATATTTTCTTCAGGTGGATAGTGTTAATGTCTTTTGTGCTAAGTTGAGTAAGAAGTTGACATGTGAGGGGTTTTTTCTGAGTCTGTTTAAAGGCCACATAACCTTGCAGTACCTCAGTGAACATTCTGTGGTTACCTGCTTTGGGTATATCGTCCTTAAAAAGTTCTTTTAGTATTCAAAGGGTTTCAATAAGTTTATATTTTGATGTTTAGAATCTGGAAAATAATGGTGACAAGAACAGATGTTCCAAGATGGAATGTTGAAAAGATAGTAACTTTATTAGAGACAAGTAGGCCGATGGATTTTGATGAGACAAAAGAAAACCAAAGCAGAGAATTAGGCAAGTGTGGAAGAGGTATGGGGTGCTTGTAACACAGTCTGCCTTGTTGTGGTACCTGTTAATCTGTGCTAAGTATCTGTGAGGTTCTGATTGCTCAGGACCTTTCCTAGACTGTTGTTCCACCATGCTTCATCGATTCTGATTTCAGAGGCAGTTTGCCTTTGTAAGTAAGAACAGAGAACAACTATTATAATGAAATGGTGTGCTTGGTTCTTGATACTGTTTTCCTAATGCTGCAAAGCTAAGAGAACTCTGGAAGTCGTGGGTGTATTTAAGTCTGCTCCCAGATCTTCTCAGTTTGTGAAGAAGTTCACAGATTTTTCTTGGTAATATAAGGATCTATTATACTAGAAGCCCATATGCTAGATTCAGTTTGACTAATGTTTTTTGTCTCTCCCCCATCTCATTTAGTACTTACTACAAAATGAAAATCCCTCCAAATGCCTGGTTTCAGCATTGCTTCTGGTGATCCTGTTGTAGTTATATAACAACAACAGTGACTTATTGTCTGAGCCTATTGGTGGCCTGGTGAAAATACAGTGATCAGTCGTTTAATTCTCCCTATCAGTTTGGTGATTCAGGTTGCTGATCTTCAAACTTGTTGTTTTTAATCAACTTTCCAATGGACCATTAAAGATTACTGAGAATCCCAGAGAGCCTTTGTGAGCACTGATTGTATCTTTTGGTGTTTGACAAGTTAATTCTAAAGTAATAGTAGGAAAACAATTGCATGTTGGTATAAATAATATTTAAAAATGGAAAACAGTCTTTTCCAAAACAAAAATTTAGTTAGACGAATGATATTGTTTTATTTTTTTTGTAAATCTCTTTAATGTCTGGCTTCCATATCTTGGTTCTTATATCTGTCTACATTTTGTTCTATTATGATATTATTGTTCGTATTGTTTCCTACCATGTTCATTGTATACATGAGCAATTGAGAGCAGAAAAAGCAATCTGAATCTTCAAAATATTATGAAATACACCTCAGGTTGACCTTGCAAAGCTGAAGTGGCCTTCAGGAGGTACCCTCAGGAGGTGGGCACCAGGAGACCCTGTGCTGCACTGGTGTAGGAAGTGTTCTTGCATCACTTTTGCTTTTGCTAGACTGCTGGTCAGGAGTGCCCGCTCTTCTTCTGCTCTCAATGACAGCATTGGGGCATCATCTGTGATTGTGTTATCACCAAGTTTAATGTAACTTCCTTTAGTTTTGGCATTTAATTTGGGGATTTTTCTAGAAGATCCTGGAAATGTATTTAATTTTGCATTGGAAAACACTTTCTAAATGTTAGTGGTGTATGTCAGTTTTCAGTCAGTTAAGTTCTTGCACAGTATCTTTGAAAGAGAAAGGCGAATGGCATTAATATTAACTCATTTCCATAGTAAGAACATTATTTTCAGGAAAACTGTTGGAATTGAAAATCGTAGAGAGAACACAGTGTAGTTTACAGTTTTCATTGCTCAATTCCTTCACATATATAAGATTTATTTGTAAAAATGTTTCTTAAAGTTCATAGTACTGGACTGGTAAGATGACTAATTATGTAAAGGAGCTAAGCCTTGTGCCTTGAGTTCAGTCCCCTGCATCATAGGAGATTGACTCCTATAAGCTGTCTACACACACACACACACACACACACACACACACACACACACACACACACACAAAGTAAATGTAAAGAAAAAATTAAAATGTGTAGTCACTGTAGCTTGCCTGGATTATTCACCAATTAATGTTGGGTCATTGGAGATTAGGGGAGTTTTTACATTGAAAATATATCTTAGGAATGCTGCAGAAGCATGATGGTACTGTCAGCACTAAGTCCTTAGGCAATTCAGCTTCCCGTGTGAAGAAGATCTGACTAGAAGAAATTATTCTGTCCCTCAGAAATTATGAGCGCAATTCCAACCTAACAAAATTATACTGTGCACAAAAATGTATTTGAATGAGGTATTTATTGGTCACTCTGAAATGATGTCATTGGGGCATATGAAACTTTTTATTTTAATTTTTGATTGTGAAATATTTCAAACACAGTTATCCATATTCCTGTTAAATTTAATGAATATTGATATTTTGCTATATCTGCTTTAGATACTTTGTTATAAACTGGGACTGGTGGTCTAGATCTGCAATTTCAAGTATTTGGGAGTTTGAGGCAGGTTTGCAAGTTCAAAGCCTGGCTGGGAAACTTAGACCTCATCTCAAAATTTGGTGTGGGAGAATTGTCTGTATACTGTCAATCATGTTTTAAATAAATGCTGATTGTCCAGGCAGGGAGTATAGGCGGGAAAACCAGACAGGAAGTAGAGGTGAGAACAGGAGAATTTGGGAAGCAGGAAGCTTCCCTGGCATTCCTGCACAGATCATCGAAGAGGAAGCATGTGTCCCTGTCCCAGCTGAGAAAAGGTCCAGAGCCATATGGCTAACATAGATAAGAACAATGGATTAATATAAGTTATAAGAGCTAGTAAGAAGCCTGAGCTAATGGGCCAATCAGTTTATAATCTTATGGAGACCTCTGTGTTATTTTCTTTGGGGCTTGCCGGCTGTGGGGTACCGGGTGGGAGAGAAACCCCAACAAGCAGACCCCCTCCATGTTACAAAAATTAAAAATTAAAGAAAGAAAGGTCTGTGGTACCTTAGCAGTAGAGTGCTTGCTTGGCATTTATAAGGCCATAGGCTCAATTTCTAATATTGTAAACAAAAAGCCATCAAGAATGATAATAAAAACAAAAATAATAAGAAATACCTAAATTGCATGTGGTAGAGTTATTCCTTCAAACCACTGGCTTTCTTACTCAGATGAATGAAATGAGTGCCTGTCCTATAGTTGGTATATAATTTTTCATGTGCACTTCAAGTGCTTTCTTGCTGTACTTAAAGCATTTTAGCATTGATATAAAATAATATGTGTGAAACATGCTCATCGAATGACTTTTTATAGCCTGTTCTTTGTACTTACTATTTCCCCAAGTGTATTCAGTTTGCTACCTATGGGTTAATTTCATTTAACTGCTATATAGTATTCCACTGTGCAGATGGGCTTCATAGTCATTGTACTGTTAAGAATGTATAGTTTTTTCAACCTTTTGCTGTAATAAGTATAGTTGGGGCCGGGAAGTAGCTTGAGTGGTAGAAGTGCTTGCCTAGAATATGCTCTAGCTCCAGTACTGCATAAAGTGAGCATGGTGGTACACAGTGATAACCTCAGAACCCTGGAGGTAGAAGAAGGATCAGAAGCACAAGATCATCCCTGGCTACATAGTGAGTTCTAGACCAACTTGGGACACATGAGATTTTGACTTACAAGCAAACAAACATGGACTAGAGAGATGGCTTGGTGGCTAGAACCTGAGCATATGCAAGGAGGCTCATAACCATTTTTAACTCCAGTTTCAGGTGTCTGATATCCTCTTCTGACCTCTACAGGCACCAGGTACACACATAGTGACATACATACATGTAAGCAAAACACTCATACACATAAAATCCAAACAAACCTCACAAACACTCCCCAAAAAACACATTTGGTCTTGTTAGTTTTTATAACAACACAAGGGAAACTCAATTGAGAAATGACTACATAAGATTTTTCTGTAGGCAAGTGTGTGGGGTATTTTCTTTCTTCTTTTTTTTTTTTGTGGGGTATTTTCTTAATTGATGATTGATGTGGGTAGGCCCAGACCATTGTGGGTAGTACCACCTCCGGGGGGTGGCCCTGGGTTATATAAAAGCAGGCTGAGAGTGGCACAAGGAGCAAGGCCGTAAGAAGCACTTCTTCTATGGCCTCTGCTGGAGTTCATGTCTTTGGGTTCCTGCCCTGACTTCCTTCATAATGGACTATATTTGTGAGTTGAAATAAACCCTTTACAACCCAAGCTGCTTTGGTCACAGTGTTTACCACAGCAGCAGAAACCTAACTAGAGCAATATTCTTGGCAGTATAGGAGAATTTCCCCAAGATTGGAAACTAGAGATAGGTTGTGGAGTATAATATCCAACTTCTCTAGATGTTCTCAGGTTGCTTTTCAGAGTGGTTGACATCACCATTGGTACTGATGCTGTTTGGCGTAAAACATTGTTTTGGAATTACGTGTTTTTCAAAAACCAGAAGCTTAATCCACCTCCTTTCCTATGTCCTTATTGTAAACTTGACTTAGTCCCCTATATATCCTCAAATGCTATAGTTGTCAATAGTTTCAAATTTTAAACTTTGCTGACTATAAATAACTTTTGTTTTAATGTTTTTGTGGGGGAGTACTTTTGCTGTTAGGGATTATTTGGGGTTATTAACAAACTGACAAAATAGATACGGAAGTAATTTTATTAAATATGTTTATATTCACTGAACAATGATTTTAGTTTTTGACTTTCTAAATGTATGTTGTGTGAGATGTGTCTTGCCTTCTGACATAAAGACATGACAACACCACTGCTCAGTTGATAAACAAGAATTTAAAAAGTCCCAAGTCAGTTTATGATTTTGTGTTGGGCACATCCATTGCTGGCCTGGGATCCAGTGGCCCATAGATTGTGTAACTTAGATAAAATTTTCTGAATTTCAGAGTAATTAATAGTTTATATAGATATCATTTCAAACATATACATGTATATTGACTGCCAGAACCAGGAAGGTAGTTAGAAATCAGTGGTTCTGTAGTTCATAAACTACTTTAAGCTATAACTGCTTTATGAGCAATCAAAACAGTCGAGCTTAGGATGAGGCTAAACCTCAGTCAGTGGAGAGCAATCATAACAAAGCCTGTAATGGGAAAAATGTGTGAACATTGCAGAAATCATCACCATCATCAGTGTGTTCTAAGCCCGTTAGAAATTTTACTGATTGATCACTTAAATATAAGGTTAGAAATAAATTTGATCCATGACCAGTCAACTGTAAAAGTGGCTCAAACCTTGATTAGTATTAACTTGTACTAGATCAGACACAGTGACTTTGCATTATAGAGAAACAACTTACTCATAATAGGAAGTTATTGATCACAAGGTTTTTTCCTTCAAGGTTAAAAGTTTTGTGATATATTTAAAATATTCAATGTATTCAGCTCATTAGAAGGTAAAAGGAAACACAGAGTTCTAAACATGCAGATGGATATGTTTGCCTGTATTTCTACTAAAGTATTTTCAATCCTTTGATTGGAGGTGAAAAATCAGAAAGGTAAGTCACCTTCTTTGTTCTGGGTGAATAGAACACATGCTTCCCGCAGTCGCCTTGGCCAGTGAGAAATGCCTTCTATCAAAACCACATGGTGAGCATGCAGCTGTGGGTGATCCCTTGAGAACTGTGTTGATTGCAGCTGGGAGTTGGGCACTGAAAGAAGAGGGAGACAGACAGGTTGTTTTAAAGAATTCTCAGCAGGCCAAATGCTTGTGTTGAAGCTGTGCTACAACATTTTATATGTAAAAAATGTAGCTATATCAATTTTAAAGGTTTAAGGTATTTTATTGCACAACTGTAATAATGTATTTTCACTTTGGTGTGCACCATTTTGCATTTCATTAGTCCTTGGGCCAGAAATTTCATTTATGCACATGCTTATCAGTCTTATTTCTCAGGATTGTGTTCTGAAAATAGGTCATTTCAGAATTCATCTAGTTCCTAGAGTCCATACAGCTGGCATAGCCTCTGACAAACAGCTGTCAAATGTGTAGACAGCAACAGGAGAGAAAGTAAACTTGATGCTCTAACTTAAAATTACTTTGATAGATGTGCCATGTTAATGATTATTTTGAGGAATTCAGAACTGGGTAGTTAACTCAACATTTACTTTTCTAGTTAAGAGCTGCTCATATTTTTGTGCCTATTGAGGTTTTTGGTATAATTTGGGTAAAAGTCTTGTTATGGCAGATGACCATACATGAATTTTAGTACTGCATCCGTTCTCTCTGCAAGTTTATCTTTGGAAGTCAAACAGTCGTTACGTTTAAAGCATGAGCCATACAGCAGAAATATTTGTATTATTTTGAGAGGAATACAGTAATAGCTTAAAGAAGATTCTAACGGGAGAATTACTGAGCCCTAGTTTGAGGAGTGGTGTGGTTCTGGCGCTGCTCTGTGGCAGTGGCGCCCCAGATGCCTGGCCAAGCATCTTTTACCGACATCTGGAACCAGCTGCAATACATCACTGTCAAAAGTGCTTTCTATACATATCTGCATTTACACATTAGTTACCCACGCAGCACTCATCAAAAAAGCTGAACAATCTTGACATGGTGTCCCTTGTGGAACTGCAAAGGTGAACCAAAGTTGGGAGGCAGTGTCTCGCGTCACTGTCTGCTGAGCTCTTACAAGAAGCCTGATTAAAAGTGAAAGGAAAAATTTATCAGTTGCCTCAGCTCTGTAGACTTCAGTGCAATTTTTACTTTTAAAAGGGATATTTTGTATAATGTAAAACATAAAATATGACATGAACATACACCTGGTTTTATTTAGAAATTAGAGAAATATGTCTGAACTTTAAGTTGAAAAGAGGCAGAAATTGCTTTGTATGTATGTTTATTAGATTTTTCTGTTAGTTATTTAATTTCTTTCATATTTATTTTTATTGAAGTGCTGTGGATTGGACCCAGGGTTTTAGGCATCCTGGGCAAATGCTCTGTTGGTCATCTGTATCCTTGGCTCTTCATTGTAAAAGCAAACTGAAGTTTAGAATTAACTATGAAGAATTATAGAAAAACGATAATATTTGGGTAATGAAGTTTTAAAAATACATTTATTTAATTACTGGTTTTTTGAGACAGTGTTTTTCATTGTAACAGCTTTGGCTGTCCTGGAATTCACTTTGTAGAACAGGCTGGTCTTGAACTCACAGAGACCCACCTGCCTCTGCCTCCCAAGTGCTGGAATTAAAAGCGTGCTCCATCACTGTCCAGTCAACATTTTATTTATGTTTTATATATGAATGTTTTGCCTGCACGTATGTGTACCACTTTTATATCTGCTCTCTGTGGAGGTTAGAAAAGGGTTTTGGATCTGGAGTTACAGATAGCTGTGAGCTGCCATGTGAGTGCTGGGAATTGAACCCATGCTCCTCACCTAGAAGAGCAGCCAGTACTCTAGCTCTGTGGTTAGTTAAGTTTAATTGAAAAACAATGCAAAATTTCAAATGTGTGACCCTCTTTGGGTGTTCATTGGGGTAGCAATGTTTGCGCTTATTTACTTTCAAAGTGGTGAATGATAAGAAAGTGTAGTTATTTATAGGTGGTTTGTATTTGCATATTAATGTGGATTTCAAAATGGAATGTGTTGACAGAAAATAAACAGTTTTTATACAAAGAACCATTCAGGCGCCTTTGCTATTCTTTTAAACTAACACTATTTAGTTTGCTGTGGTCCTTGTGTCCTAGACACTTTGTCTGCTCTATGTGTGTTGTCCCAGGCAGACTGAATAAATGGAAGGTTTCTTCCCTCATCTCCCAGAAAAAAGATGTGCTTGACAAGGTCAGTCCTCTTGTCCAGATCCACTACACTCGGTTTCCTGACTAGAAATCTGACTCTAGAGCTCACAGGGTTCTGTTTTCTTTACCAGTTTGTATGTTTAGCCTTTTATTATAAAAGTTTTCAATACTCAGAGCAGAGAATACTATGACCTCTCCTTATCACCACCCAGCTTTAACCACCTTCCTTCTATATTTGTTTCATATCTCACATATAACTTTTTCACAAATCTGCATTTTATACATCTTTATCTCTCCCAGGTGGAACCTGTTCATCAGCAGTCACTCTCTGTCTGCTCTTAGCCCTCCTCTCCACACAGTCCTAGACAATCACTGCTTTATTGTCTCTATGGAGTTGCCTGGTCCTGACACTTCATAGCTTATGCTCACACAGTGTATGGTCTTTCTGTTGGCTTCCTTTACTTAGCATAGTGTTTCTTTTGGTTGATGCTTATTCTTTTACTACTTGATGGATATTTAGATCAATATTTATGCATACATTTTTGTATGGACACTTTTTCAGTTTTCCAAATTGAATTCCTGGGTCCTATGAAAGCTTTAATGCTTAATCTCCAATAAACTGCCACATTTTCCAAAATGACTATGCCATTTTATAATCCTATCTGTACCACATGAAGGTTCCAATTTTAGTTTAGCTGTAACAGTCTCATCGAATAGATAAACGTTGCTTGCTTTTTCTGAGTCAAATGTTCTTCTATTGCATGTACAGCAGTGTGTCTAACTGATAAGTGTGCTGCCTTCAAAGACAATACAATTAAATACCAGGGCAGTCAGTAAATAAAATAGCATCATCATGGAAAATGTAAGAGGCTGCCTAGGCCATGGGAGGCTTGAGAGAGAAAGGTCAGGGAAAGTTTCTCTGGGTAAAAAAGAGGTTTGAGCTAAAACTGGGAAATATAGCTGGAGAGGTGGGAGTAAAACCTCTCACAAAGTTTAACTTCTCCACTCTTTTAAAAAAGATTTATTTTCATTTTAAATTATGTGTGTTTCTGTACACATGAATGCAGTGCCTGTAGAGGTCAGAAGAGGGTGTCAGATCTTTTGGATCTTCAGTTATAGGAGGTTGTGAGGGAACTGACGTGTGCCGCCAGCTGAACTGTGGTCCTCTGTATGAACAGCACATGCTCTTAGTCTGAGCCATCTCTCCAGCTCCCATTGTCACACATTTAAAAAGTATATTGTTGGTGGGATACTAAGACCTACTTTTAATCAGTTGCTTTTACTTAAAAAATTTCAACTGTTTTATGTGTGTGAATGTTTTGCCTACATGTGCATCATGTGCATGCCTGGTGCCCAACTATGTCAAAAGAGGGTATGGGATTTCCTGGAGTTTCAGACAGTTGTAAGCAGCCATGTGAGTGCTGGGAATCAAAGCTGGGTCTTCTGCAAGAGCAGCCAGTGCTCTTAACTTCTGAGCACACTTCTCAGTCTCTGTTTTTAGTTTTTTGGGTTTTTGTTTCTCTCTCTCTCTCTCTCTCTCTCTCTCTCTCTCTCTCTCTCTCTGTGTGTGTGTGTGTGTGTGTGTGTGTGTGTGTGTAATATTTATATCTTTGTGCCTGTTTTCTGTTAGGATTTTTGTTAATTATTTATGGTAGTCTATATATTCCAGATCCAACAATAAAACACTGGCAAAGGATATAAGACCCAGTAAAGGCAAATAACTTTGACTTGTGTGTTAAGAGGTTCACCCTTACTTAAAATAAGATAAAAATCAGACCATTTATGGTGTGCTTGCTGTATATCAACATTAATTCTAGGTATATCATATCTATCAACTCACCAAATTTCATTAACTAATTAATTAATTTCCCTATCTATTCATTTTGTGACATGGCTTCACTGTGTATCACTGGCTGGGCTGGAACTTACTATGTAGATCGGGCTGGCCTTGAACTCATAGGCACATGTAATTTTGACAAGAACGTTTGACATGAGAGTAGAAGTTGACTTGGGAGAAAGGGGAGCGAGAGAAGTTAAATGGTTTCTCAGTTAAATGATATATATCTCCATGCCAAGGGCGGAACCTGGTTCTTGTAGAATCCTGGCTCTTAATCACTTATATGCTTCTGACTCTCAAGAATCAGAAAGAAAACAAGTCAGTTAAATCAGCAATTCTCAAGAAGTGTGACAGTGTCAGCCTGACAATTTACATATGTTCCACCTCTGTAATCCAACACTCAGGAGGCAGAAGCAGGAAGATCACATGACTCAGGCCTTCTCTTAAGCAAACAGAATTTAACAAGTCAAAAATAGTCACTGGTGTATAAACGGAGACCACTTTTTGTTTCCCAGTCACCCTAATAATCACATAGAAACTGTATTAATTACAACACTGTTTGGCCTATAGCTTAGGCATATTCCTAGCTAGCTCTTACATCTTATATTAACCCATTTCTGTTAATGTATGTATTGTCACAAGGCTGTGGCTTACCGGTAATGTTCTGGCATCTTTCTCCTTCAAAAGCTACATGGAATCTATCTGACTGACCTCGCCTCTGTCTCCCTGCATTCAGTTCAACTTTTTCACTTAGCTATATTCTGCCCTGTCATAGGCCAAAGCATCTTAAACATATTCATAACATGCAGAGGGGAATCCCACATCACTGGTGGGAATGTAAATTGTTAAGACCTTTCTTTTAGGGAAGTTTAGCAATATCTAGCAAAATTTTAGATGCCCGTAACCTTTCATCTTAATGAAGTTTAGCCTTCATACCTTGTTGCATCTGAGAAATGTTAATTTTTTTGAGATATTTGTAACATTGGTAATAAGAGTGTAAAATTGGTTGTATTTTTAAATGTTCTTTAGCTGGAGGTTGGCTAAATAAATGATGGTATTTCTAATCATGATGGTGAGCCAATGGAAAGGAGGCACTGCATGTACCAGTACAGAACCAGATTCCAGAAAATAGCACAGACAATAGTATGTATGTTATTCAGGAACAAAGCAGGGGGATGATCATCAATAAAGAAGTCCCCTTCAGAGGGACACATAGTCCATGTGACACTATTGTCCTCTGTCAATACCTGCATGCATGTATGACAATCAAGCTCACACATATACCCATAAGTAAAATTTAGAAAAGTGGAATGTACCTAAATTCAGAAAATCTATGACTCACTCAAGTCAAAAGAATGAGTAAATTAAAGTCTTTTATAGGGCACTTCAATTAGAATGAGATTCAAAAGAAAGAGAGCTGTGTCTAGTGATATAATCTTAATCCTAGCACTTAGGAGGCTGAGACAGGAGGATCAAGAGTTTAAAGCCAGCCTGAGCTATATAACCAGAGCTTATCTCCACAAAACAAAACAAATGTGGTAATGTGTATTTCTGTTTGCCTTTACCTTCATGTCAAACTTTATGCATTGATGAGAAATACACACTAGCACTCTTGCAGTGAAGCAGGTGCTCAGCAAGTGCAAACTTTATTGTTCTTTGTTTGCCAAAAGATGAGACTGAGAATAATTCTTAGGAAATGAGATTATAGAAAATGAAGGAAGAACTGGAATTGGAGGCAAGCACTACTTACCACTTAGATGTGAACAGCAGTTGTGCTGGATGAAGTGAAATAACTTCTTCATAGTGAATGCTAGAGAGATTTAATGTGGGCCAAAGACAGACAAAACCCCAGATTTATGGAGAGGTTACAAGTCGGGGAGCCAGGGAGCATGTAAGTTCTGCTGAGTCTGGGTAGTTGAGAGATATTTGAATGTCAGTTTTGGGTGACAGCAGAACATCAAAGTATATACATTGTCTGGACAATAAGAAATAAAAGAATAAGGATGGGGAGAAAAAGAGGCGAGGTTGTTGTGTGATGCTTAGGTGTTCTAAGACCTTCCCGTGGCCTTCCCATGTTTGGAATTGAGCTAATAAACTCCTGACATCTCATGCATTCACACTCCATTTTGAAGTATTTTGCTAACATGAAATTTCTTGTGTAAAGCAAAGGCTCCACAGTGTTCTGTAATCTGTCAATTGTGTGCTGCTCATTTCTGGGCTGTGGGGAGCAGTTTGGACAGTGGGCCATTTAGATGACTCTGTAAATAAGAGCATCAGCAGATGGATTGTTTTTCTGCTTTTTGTGTTCACAGATCTGGCCTTTGGTCTTTTATCTTAAGTAGTTAAGAAAATACTGAAGATAAATATTTGCCACTTGTCTTCTATTATGCTGGTTTTAAACTGTCTTCAAGGAAATTTTTCTGTAGATGAAGACAACTTTGCAATAAAAGAAAATTTCCAGAATAGAGGATGTGCATGCATGGTGTGTGTGTGTGTGTGTGTGTGTGTGTTAGTGTGTATTTGTGAATATATGTGTGTTCATGTATATACAGTGATTCTCAACCTGTATATGCGATCACATATTAGATATTCTGCATGTCAGATATTTGCATTACAAGTTATAACAGTAGCAAAATTACAGTTATGAAGTAGTAACAAAATAATTTTATTGTTGGGCTTACAACTTGAAGGCTGTATTAAAGGAGCTCAACATTAAAAAGGTTGAAAACCACTGATGTGTATGTGTGCATGTGTATGTATATATGTGTAAATGTATGTTTATGTGTGCATGTATGTGTACATATAAGTGTGTGTTTATGTCTGTGTACATGTGAATCTATCTATATGCACGTAGGTGTAGGCCCACATGCACACATTTGTATGTTTTGCATTGGCAGTGTGTCTGCTTTGCTTCCAGTGCCACTTTCCATGGCTTTGCTTAGTAGTTCTCTGGCCAAATGCCAACACTGCTCTCCCTCACGTGTTGACTTTTCAGCAGTCTGCAGTATGAGCAGCAGATAACATCCTGACCTTTCCTGTGTGGCTTTTTATATTATGACTCATGTTTGCTACCAGAGGTTTATTAGTGACTCCTAATATGTATATGATTTCTTAGCAACGGCTAAACCTTTGAATGATATTTTTCATCTTTTGAAAGAAATGGCCACTTTTTAAAAACTCTGACATATGTTAGTACATTGTAATTTTGTATGACTAATTGTCTATATCTTTCAATATTGAGATTTCTTTTTACTTAAAGCATGTATGAAAAATTGTATTTTTGTCACCTTTGGAAGGTTATATGTATGTGTGAATAGGCAAGGACTGGAAATATTTATATTGCAGGGCTATTTCTTTGTCCTTCCACTTCCTTTTGCATCTCATTCTGATTGAATTGCTATGAAAGGGACATTTTGAATGGTGTCTGAGTCAGCTTTGAACCAGTCTGTCTCCTTTGTGGAATCTTTGCTGAAGTTGTTCCAAGTGTTTCTGTTTTGTTATTGTATCCAGAGAGTTGCAAACTTTTAGATTTCTGTCATCCAGTCAAGCAGATTCTTCTGGAGCTTCTAGATATATTATTGCTTAGGGACTGTGATAGCCTTTGTATGCACCCACTAAAGTAAGTTATTTTTATTTTTCAGATGAAGATACTAATGTCCAGAGAGGTCTAATGAACTGGCCCAGGTCACAGAGTCATTGAGCAGTTGGATTTAGACTGATTACCAAGTTCCCTCTGACTCATAAACCCCATAGCTTAAGATCCTAAATTATTGGAATAATTAAGTGAATGCAGGTCAGTTATTCTCTGTGACAAGGTTTTAAAATGAGCCTTGGCAGTGTTTGGGTTTGAGAAGGGTGTAGACAGCACCCCTAGTTACTGTGCTCTTTCACTGGGAGGCACTAGTGGCATGGGCAGGTTTTATATACATAGCTGTTTGAACAGGATATTTATAACCACTCTACTTTTCTTCCTCTTTCCTGTTCCATCCCTGGGTTCTTACCTCCATTTGTATGTGAAAGGGAAGACGGGAAAAGAGAACTCTCCCGCATATGGCATTACTGTTGCATGCTTTGTTTTGGTCTTGAGCTTGCAGGGCCTGTCGAACCTGGAACCAACTTTTATTTAGAGTGTTATCGAAAGGGATGTGCATATTTAATTGTAGGCAAAATTGCTTGTCCTAGTAAAAAGAACCCAGGGAGGGTAAGGGGATCTATCAACTGTCATGGATATTGAAGTTTATTTCAGAAGCATGCTGCAGTAAGCTGCTGTATTGGTTTAATGTTTAGCTCTTTAGCCAAGAGAAGTAGAAATAGTTTGACCTTATGGTCTTTAAAAAAATCAATCAATTATTTTTGAAACAACCATTCACTGTGTATACTAGGCTGGCCTTGAACTTGGGATGGTCATTCCACCTACTTCCTGAGAGTGCATTTCATGCTCTTCCACACATGGTGACTTCTACTTTTTTACTGTAGTCTTCTCAGAGATGTAAATGAAGAATTTGAATCAGGATGATTATGAGATGTTGATAATTCACGGAGTGTACATTTTCTTATAGTATATCTCTAGTTTTGAAGACTTTCATTTATACCTTTGTGTTTTGATGATGTGTAATTTATATTTTGCCTTTAAATGATGAAGTAACTGATCTCCTTAAGATGGAGGTTAGAAATATAAGCCAATATATTACTTTCAAAAGTTGTTTCAGTTAGTTTTCCTCTTTTTTGTTTTATTTATTTTTCTTTATTGTTAAAAGAAAAATTTACACTTCCTCCCCGTGTCCCCGGTCCTCCCACTCCCCCACTTCCCCTTTTCCCTCCCCCTGCTTCCTTAAGAGGGGGCAGGGTACCCTGCCCTGTGGGAAGCCCAAGGCCCTCCCCTCTCCATCCTGGCCTAAGAAGGTGTGCATCCATATAGCCTGTCTCTAGAGGAGATCCCAGGTGTCCACAGGGATGTCCCCAGCTAGGTACTTGGGCAGCAGAGGAGAGGGTGCCTTGTCCCATAGTTACATTGATGAATATCTTGATCATCACCATAGAAATTTCACCCGATGGATGGAGATAGAGTCAGAGACCCACATTCACATCAGAGCAAGGGACTGAGCTCCCAAGGTCCAGTCGAAGAGCAGAAGCGGGAAGAAGATGAGCAAGGAAGTCAGGACCGCAAGGGACTGGCCCACCAACTGAGACAGTTAGTTTTCCTCTTGCTAGCTCTTCTCTTTCAGGCCTTCATACAGAAGCTAAATATCAGTTTAGTTGACAACTTTACTCAGTTCTAGGCAATAGTGGCTATGATTTGGCCTTTAGAGACAGTAAATCCATCCTGGCTCTGGCACCTGACTTTATTGTAAAACACACTTGTGTTGACATCATATCAGCTTTCTGAGCTATTGCATGCATAAAAAAATTCACCCCTTTGCATCCAGTCTCTCTCAGCCTTGCAATGAGGAGTGATCCACACACCCAGGGTTTTAATTTTGCATTTAATGTTGTCTAGTAAAAAAAAAAAAAAGACAAAAAAACTGTCTCTTCAGTTCTCTTAAAAAATGTTTTTCAAGAGGTGCTTAGCAAAACTTGTCAACTTAATGGTGCTCACTGGAAGGAGGACCAGTATTTGGCCAGAGCAGTTGAAGTTTAAGGTAGAAGAGGCCAATATTACCAAGTTGTACAAAATGAGTTGTACCAAGTTCCTTTGCATGCAAACTGCCATTTGGAGCCTGCCTTATTCTGCAGGATTTTGTGGACTTTGCCTCCCACTTGACCTTGTGATTGGACTGTTTTTGTGAAGATCTTTTATTACTGCTGTCTTATTCCTTGTTTTATGTATATCAGAACCTGATAGATTTTATTTAGAATTTGTTTAAAATATGATACAAATCTTCATCTTTGCTTTATAGGGAAAAGAATTTATCTTGTGTACAAAACTGATAAAAATTCCATTTTTATGTCTACTCTGGCTTTGTACTGAGTTTTATTGAAGCTATCCTTGGCTTTCATGATAAGGCAATTGGATATTTTCACTTTTTGGTATTCTTTGACTGACTTGTTTTTCCAGAGGGCAGTGGGGTAGTGGGGGAGTGGGAGGGCCGGGAACAAGGGGAGTAAATGTAAATTTTTCTTTTAACAATAAAAATAAAAAAAATAAAATATTTAGACCTCCCCCCTCCATTTCTCTATAAATGCTGGCCTTAAAGTACTGCAGACCTAATTGGGGGGGATTTAATAAGGTTTTCCTGTTATTTAGTCATACTGTTCTGAGCCTGTCCATTGGGAATTTTATTTGTCCATAATAGATTGACATTCTAACATGGAATGATTGCAAATTTTGTTT
>JAQHUG010000064.1:900110-1054618 GCA_028555095.1 Dicrostonyx torquatus
AACCTCCGGTTTGATTTTGGTTTGGGTGTCACATAGACTAGAACATTTCAAACTCCATTGGATATTTAATTATCTTACAATGTTTAACTCTTAACTAAAGTGACTTCATATTACAATCTCCATTTTCCTGTCTCTTTCACTTTCTTATTCAAATTTTTTTGGGGGGGATGACATTTGGAGAGTCTCACAGAATAGCCAAGGTAGGTCTGGAATTCACTATGCATCAGACTGACCTCTAGCTGGCAGTGCTCCTGCCTCTACCTCCCAACTGCTAAGATTATTATTTCTTCTTTTTTTATTGACTTTTATTCAGCTCTACATTTTTCTCTTCTCCCCTCCCTGCCTCTCTCCTCCCTTCAACCCTCTCCCAAGGTCCCCATGCTCCCAATTTATTCAGGAGATCTTGTCTTTTTCTACTTCCCATGTAGATCAGATCTATGTAAGTCTCCCTTAGGGTCCTCATTGTTGTCTAAGTTCTCTGGGATTATGATTTGTTGGCTGGTTTTCTTTGCTTTATGTTTAAAATATAGACGTATGGCATGCCTAACTTGATACTGTTTCTTGATTACAAGTCTTACACATTTCATGGGTCTTGTTCTGAATGATGTTAATTTTTAGATTTTTCTCACCTCAGGAAGAAAACAGTTGTGACCTATGCCAACTAAGCTTTTCTACCAACATCTTAAAATGTGCTATTCTTTTCTGAGAAATATTTTAAAAATAGTTGAATTATTTAGAGTGTTGCTGTTCAATCATTGCTATAGAGCCAACGTTATTATGGGCTATACTGTATTTAAAATGGAAGAGGTGGAAGAATAATATTTTAATACATTGGTCTCATTGAGTTTCTGTTACATTAAATTTTAGTGGGTTCAAAATGAAGTGTTCTGAGTACTTCTTATTTGCTAGGCTTTGTTTTAGATTCTAAATACACGATAGTGAACAAACAGAAACTCTTTTTTGACATGTGTAATGATTTCCAAAGGGCCATCAGCAATGTCCTGTATCTGTACAAAGACAGGTTCTGCAGTCAAGTGTCCATTAACTTTTATATGGCTTTAAGGTAAGACGTAATACCCAGCAAAAGGGCAGAAACATTTGTTTAACACATGCACAGTGCCAACTCCATTATTAAGAATTGTGACAGCCTCACTCAACTTATTAATTCTTACAGGGTTTTGGTATGCTAGAACTTTGGTTTTTGTCAGTTAAAAAAAAAAACACCAAAACCTGAGGTCTAGATATGTTAATCAGCTTTCCCAGGATAATGAAGCTAATGAGTGAGTGGCAGAGTGTTTTTCAAACACCTACCCTAATTACAAAGGATTTCTTCTCTCAGGTGGAGAACATACTATAGTTGAGTTGTTGAATTTCCAGAGTGATAAATTTGCAAATTCAACAGATACTGTCTGGTTTTCTTGTGTGTGCTGTATTTATTGTGCTGTACGTAATAGGGAAGTATAGCCACAAAGAGAGGCTAGTGTGAGAGTCAGTATAGGCAGAAGAAGGTCGTGTTGATGTCCTGAAGCGACTTGGAGTGCTATGTCACAATATTTAATGTATACAATTAAAAGTGACATACGTGAAGGGCTCACAGTATGTGTTACTCTAGTGTGTCATTATTGTGTTTTAGTGATGCTGAGATGCTCAACTACCCTCAACATTTTAGTATTTCTAAAATGAGGCAGCCTCTAAGAATTGATACTATGTCATAGTCCAATTGGTGTGTGTATGTATGAGTCAGAGTCTCATTCTGTAACCCAGGCTGTCCTGAAATTGACTGGAAAACCCAATCTGCCCTTGAATTTGTGGCTATCATACTGCCTCAGCCTCCCGAGCGCTAGGATCACAGGTGTGCTCTACCACACCTCAAAGAATATTTTCTTTTTTATAAAAGCATATAAGATCATGGCAAGTCTTACTACTGATAGTGCCTTAGATTTGACAGAAAATAATTATATATATTTAGTGACACAATCTATATATGTCCTATACTCTGAAGGCTGCTAGCTATTTGAATCATCATTTTATTATGGGTTTCTTTATGCATTCAGATGTAAGAGAGCAATGCTTTGCCCTTAAAGTTGCTTTTGAAGGTGCTAGCTCTTCTGTTATGCCAAGGCCTTACAGTATACTATAAAGAACTTTTTTCTTCGCTAAGAACATTGTTTTTGCAATTTCTTAATTTTTACTTACTGTGCAACATAACTATGTTAGGGTACTTTTGGAACAACTACTAATATACTTATAAACTATGCATATGTTACTGTTATATTTTTGGAGAATTGCATATTATATGCATATGCATAATATGTAATGTCTTTCCATAAGTCATTGGCTCAGTTTTTAAAATATACATTTAAATAAATCACTAATGTATTTTAAAGATCTTTGCCTCTATTTTATAATTAACAATAGAGACATTATAAAATTAATATTTTAAATATTGATTTAAAATTTTCTAGCAAAAATGAAGAAAAATACAAACTTCCTTTTGTTCCCAACTCATTTCCTTCCATGAGAGTCTACAGAATTTGCTGAATAATCGGAGGTTTGGCACCATTTGGAACATATGTATCTTTGATTTTTTATATGTTGTTCTAACTGATGTCAAGAGGAGATTTTGCATTGGCAGCTGAAGGCAGTCCGTGGTGTTTAGTCTTAGGCGCATTGCAAGTTTAGACTCACAGTTGCCTTTAGTAATGATGATATTGTGTATATTACTTTTCACGGTGTTTCTTACATATTATTTAAATGTTTAAACCCATAGAAAAAATCATTTCTTTTCTAGAGAAAAGAAAAAAAACACTTCTTTTCTAGGTTGTAGTAGGAATAAATATTAATTTACTTTAAGAAAATTAAGTATTTAAAAAAAGAGAGTAAGCATAAGATCATGGCTATTTTAAATTACAATTTACAAAGCTTTACACCATTTTTTGCAGGAATATAAATAAATACATGAACTAAGTTTTAGGAGTCTTATATAAACTAAAAGTGTAACTGAGGAAAATCTGCATTTTAAATCATGTGAAGTGTCTTGTAGTTTTACTCATCCTTTTGCAGAGCATTGACAAAAATATGAAATTGATTTGGTTGAAGGGTGTTAAAGAGCTGACAGCCAAATGTCACAAACAATGAATGGCTGCACTGTTGAGAAAATCAATAGGGAGGTTAAGCTGGTCTTGTGAAAGACTTGGCAGACCGCTCTGTTCCAGGAAGAGATCTGTCTTCTGGCCTTGGTTGCATGATCAAAAGGAAAACTTGATAGGTTTAATGAAGGGAGATACTGTAAATCTGACAACAGAAATATAGACGCTGTGGTAAATTGTAGCGCACATCAGTGACTGGAGCGATTAGATACATCTTTCAGCCTGAAAAAGTATTTATGGGTAAAGATGTCAAAAATATTAACATTCTTTTACTTTTTCATTGATTGTTTTATCATCTGACAAATTTGCCAGAAATAAGCAAAGGTTTGCATTTACCTAAATGTATAATAATATGCTAAATGTACAGAACATAATAATTATAATTAGTAAACTTATTTTCCAGATCTGTTCATTATAACATTTAAACAATCTAAATAAAAATTGTATCTTTATCACTCAGAGTATATTGGAAGTATGAAAGACCAAGAGTCCAGGTAAAAACAGGCCAGCCATTGACTGTCCGTGAAAACTGGGTCTGCTCTTGCAAACCCAGGTGGGATTTGTGATTCATTAGTTTATCCCATGGGCCATTAGCAGATAATTTATAGAAGTACCTTCTTTTGCAATTTCATTGTTTAACAAACATAATATTGCACTAAAAAATACTTCATTGTGATCATTTAGATCATCGCTATATATTATGAGATGTGATGTTTTGATATATAGCAAGTTAGGCAAGATCATTTATAAATTATGATTCTTTGTAGTTTTCAGTACTTTATTCCTGATCTGCTATATGGTAGTGTTCTATCTCTTGTACTTTTATATACCCGAATTTTTTACTGCCTGTTCTTAGACAATGAAAGCTGTTATTTCTTGGGTGTTCATGCATACATCAGTGTGCCTGATGCTGATAGAAGCACTGCAATTAAAGGCATTTGTTTCTAAGTTTAGAGATCTAAAAACCATTTCAATGCCTTTTAAAAATTGGCAACCCTATTTTATTTTACTATCCATCATTTGCTGTGACATGGTCTTTGTGTGTGTGTCTCTAGATGTGTTTAAGAAAAGGCATGAGTTTAAAATTCCTAAATGAGATAATCAGTTTAGAGAAGATGATAACCTGTTTAAAAACAAATAATAAAGAGGGAAGAAGAGAAAAAAGAGAAGCTGTCTGGCAGATTTTCCACAGTGGACGCTGTAATAAAAGCCCCCTACTCTGCTGGGGTGGCGTTTGCAGGGCCGCTGCCATATGTTGCTCTGCTTTTTGCGGGGATTATGCCATCATTATTGCTGATAAAAGCTGTTTACTGCCTTGGCAAAGGAATGATGCTTGGAGCAGTTCTGGAAACCGCCATTCAGTTTACAAAAAAGTTCATTTAGTGCCAGATGCTAGAATTCTAGGTCTTTGTTATCTTTTCTCATGATTAGTTCTATCCATTGTCTGTTTCTTTTTCTTTTTTTAAATAGAATGTTGCTCTCACTATCTGGTTTTTTTTGGGGGGGGGGAGCAATTACTGTGTGAGGTTAGCTAAATGATTGCATTCTCCACATTAACTGGTCAGTACTAAAGATGGGTCATTTGGCTTTCAGAACTGCTGACCAGATTTGGATAAGCACTGCAGAGTGCAGTGAAATCCCAACCACAACACACTGAGTATGTGCTCTTTTAGTACCATTGCACATCCTAGAGAGCTTCATGTAGTATTAGGATGAGCTGTTGGCTAATGCGCTGTCTCTGAAGCACTGGTAGGCTTATCACATTGTTAGAATTAAAAAAGAAACAATTTTTTTATTCATGAAATGCTGAATTTATGATTAGAACTTTTTCTGAGACTGTCTCCTTTCCAGTTATTTTCTCAGAAAATTTACTCTGCTTTTGACATGATTGGATTAAATCACCAGTGGAACTTGTAAATGCAAATAATAACAATGTTTTTGTTAATTAGCGAATAATGCCTCAAGACCATTTTGGTGCATATCCAATACCGAGTCAAGTGTAAGTTAAGAAGGGATCTTTTATTTTTAGTGGGTCTTTGAGTCAACATTTCATAAAAAGTATGCTTATCTTTCACAGATATAAATTCCTTCCTGTCATCCCCTCCTGTTCTCTGGGCTTTCCTCTGGTGCCAGTTTGTCTGTGCATATTATAAAATGTACAGGAAACACTGAAAGTCATGCCTTCCACCTTGTTTGTCTTCCGCTCCAGCTGTCTTCCCCAGACCTTAGAATTTTTGTCCTGTTCTGACCTTGAATTAATAATTATTTTAACTGAAAAAAAGTAGCTCTTAAAATAAATGTGGAGAAGTTAGGGCTTCAGCGGTCACCTCTAAGTGTCGCCTGCTGTTTCCCCAATCCTATGCTTCCGGTCCAAGTATCCCCCCTCCCCCAGGAACCATTGTCAAGAGAACGAAGTCCTCATACAGTGCAAGCCCCATACTTTTTACTGTAATTCATTTTTTTTTAAAAAAAAATGCCATTCATCTACTAGAAAAGCACTTTTATTTAGAATGTGCTGACTGCAGCTAGCCCTAGATGTCACAGGTGACCCTGAAAATTCAGATTCTTTAGTCACTTTAGGTAGGAAAGGAAATACTTTCTTCAAATTTATCCATGTGTAAGATTTAATAATACAAAATTTCAGTGTCCTTTGAAGTTGGAAAATGATAATCATCCAGGTAAAAGATTAAATATTCCCATTAAAAGTTGGCAATCATCACCAGTGAGATGTTTAGTGGTAATATTGTAGAAGGAATCAGCTCCTGCAAGTTGTGACCTAGTGTGTACAATACCTCTCATAACTGTAACTTAAGAAGATCAGAGATCATCTGAGTTGATGTGTTATCCATTTTTTTCTTAGACCATATTGTTTTGTTTTGTGGTTGTAAATGAATGCTTCTCAGTTACCTAAGTTTTTTAGTTATCTATGAGTCATCACAAGAGTGTGTATAACATGTTAAAACCATGATCTATATTTTAGAGCAGATAGTTTAATGCTTAATGTTAATTAATAAGTTGACACTAACAAGAAAATATTTATTTAAACAAAGAACATTAATTGGCTGTGTTTACATTTACATGTCATCTTCACCAATACATACACTCAACCCTTACATTTGATAGTACTGAGGAGAGCTTTATGTCACATGTGCCTGCCATTTAATTCTATGATTTTTTTTATTTGTATTTTTCTGAGACAGACAAAGTCCTCGTAACATAAGCTGGCTTGCTTCACTCAAGAAGTTGCTGTTATAGGCATGTTCTGCTATGCCTAGATGAATTTGTTTTTAATATTGAAAATTTCAGCTTTTAGAGAGTCTTTGATTCCTAAATAATTACCTTTTAAATTTCATTGGCAAAAACAACAACAACAACAAATCCCAGTTTAGACATAAGCATCCTTCTTGCCTGGTTTCGATAATCTCAGCTGCCTCACCTGCGTCAGACTACCAGCAAAGCTAGTTCCGTCTCTCCTGGTGTCCTTCTCCATTTTCCAGCCCTGTGTCTTCTCACAGCAGGTAAGCCTTTGACCCAAGAGTAGCTAGTCTGGGCTCCAAGAGTGTACATCTGGAGTCACACTGCCTTGGTTCCAGACTCCTAGTTTTGCTGTTTATTACTGTTAGGATTTTGGACTAGTCTTGGAACTTTTTCGAGATTTGGTTTCTTTTCTTTTTTTTTTTTTTGTTTTTTGTTTTTTGGTTTTTTCGAGACAGGGTTTCTCTGCAGCTTTGGAGCCTGTCCTGGAACTAGCTCTTGTAGATCAGGCTGGTCTCGAACTCACAGAGATCTGCCTGCCTCTGCCTCCCAAGTGCTGGGATTAAAGGTGTGCACCTGGCGAGATTTGGTTTCTTATTGAGAAAAATGTACATAGTATCTGTTCATACATGTGTTAGTGAAAGGGACCTGGAAAAATGGCTATTCAGTAAACCAAACCGTATTAGCATGAGTGATTAAGACAGACAAAGGCCCTTTAGTTTTATCTTTGTGGCCAAGCTTGAAATACTTTGACCTGAATTTGGTCTTTGAATGGAGTCGATCTCCTCAGTTGTTCACCTACTAACAACTCGATGGTTGTTCCATGCTGCATGGTTTATAGCCAGGAAGAGCGAACTGTCATCAGCAGGCCTATGTGACATGCTTGCACAAGAGGGTTCACACCGGGATAGGCCGTGGCTCACACTCTTAGTTTTATTTCATTAAAGCCTGTTCAAGAAAGTGCAACTTCACTACTTTAATTTCATAATCAAGCCTGTGATGCTTTTATTATCATATTTTTGAGTTGGCTGAAAAATTTTATTTTACTTATGCCAATAGTTAAGGTTTATAAATGCATCAAAATGTTTAAAGGACTTTATAACCATATAAACACCTTTAAGTGTTCTTGATGTAGCCCCGGGCTCCTGATGGTCCATGCATTTCAGTACTCTAATTCATCTTCATTTGCTTTGCTTTCAAGGTCAAGTTTTTTTTCTTTAAAAAACATCCCTCCTTCAAATTTTCTCAGACGACAAATCTCATCAAATTATAGAGGCCGTTTTTAACGGTATATAAAACTACCCTTTACTAAGAGACAGTGTGACTTCTGATAGAGTGTGTGGGTCTTTCTCATTTGTCTGTTTGTTCTCGTGGTATGTTCATTTTTATTTTTGCTGTAGTTCTATGGGGCATGTCACTTTCCCTCTGTTCAGATGGATGCATCTAGAACCAAATGAGGGCAGTAAAGTCTAATAGAAAGCTTTACAAATGAAAGTTTTGTTTCTGTTTGTGCAATACCTTGTTCCCCCCTCATGTGTCCTGGGAAATCATACTGATCAATAGCTCCCATTTCAGTACAACCGCAGCAAGCATTACAACTGTATAAAATTTACAACATTGTCTGCTGTAAATTTTAATTGGAAAAACCATATAGCTTTACTCTATCTTTGGAGGCTTAAATCTATATGATTTTTTTAAGTAAAAAAAATTTACAGCATAATATCATGTCATACATTTTTTATGGACATATAATATAAATAGGACCAAACCTTACTTAGCCTTATTGGAAAAAAATAACCATAAAAATGTATTTTAATGCTTAGTGCATTCAACATTTTTCCTATAGAAACAGTGGACTTGGTAAAGTAATTTAATGAATGCTATAAATAATTATGAACAGTATCAGGTAAGAATATTAACAAATAAATATACTAATAAAAGGTATATTCTGTGGCCTTTGTGTTCCCAGTGAGGCCTCCTTGTGTGCAGAGCTTGTGCTCTGAAGCAGACAAGGAGGAGAAAAATGTTGCTTTCTGCACAGCATTCTTTCTGTCACAGGTCAGGCTTAAAATGCTGTGTGATACAGTTATTGACTCTAATCTGGGCATAAACACAAGTCCTCAAGCACCAGCCCAATTAATAATTTGCATAATTAACACGCATATTAAATAGGGACTGGCCTTGCATCTGTATTTGCAGTGATCGGGGTAATGAGGGCTAACGGAGCGGCGCCTCGGGCCTGTGTTAGCAGACGTGTGGCAGTAGTAATTTTTGGTTGGATTGACAACTGCTAGACAAGCGGTCCCAGCATAAAGCTAAACCCCGTTTGGCAGTATTAATCGTTGACAAACTGCTCTTAAAGCTGTAACATTGTTTCTGTCAGTTGTTTGGTTTGATGTCACTGTTAGACATAATAAATCAGTAGTGTCAGAATTTAGTAATGTTTATAGCTGGCAAGGTTTATTATTTCATATGACTGTCATGTACAAATGGTAGTTATCATGGCTGCCTCTAAATTATCAAAGACAGAATATTGCTTTGAATATAGTTCTATAATTCTTGTTTCAATGAATTCTTTCCATCTGGATATGCTTTTAGTTGGTATGCCTGCCCAATGCTATTGTGATTTTCATGCAGCATGTTCTGTGTTCTTAAGAAGAATATACAGTTAAATCTCTTGCAAGTTGATTGTGGCTTTAAATTAGGATGGTATACTTACGTGCCTTAGCTTAACCTTAATTCAGAAATGTGTCACATGTGTGACAGACTGCAAATGTCCTGAGGTTTCTCAGTAGGATTTGAATGTCAGAAGGCTTAGATACATATGAGAAAGAAGTAACATTATAGCCACTTATTGTATATGAATAAAGGAAGAAATATTTGGAGATGTAGGTAAAATTATTCAAATCATTTCTACAAAAGCTTTAACTGGCTACCCTTTATCCTGACCTCCAATATCATAATATTTTACAGTTTTCCTTTGTTCCTATTTTTAACCTAGCAATTTCATGATTTTGTATATCCAAAAGAATTGAAAACATATATTCACACAGTTAGTTCTCTTATATAGGTGTTCACAGCAATATTATTCATAAGAACCACAAAGTGGATGGGACTCAAATATTTATTCATCAATGAAGGGATAAACAAATGGTGGTCTATTCAAATAATGGAATATTATTCAGCCATAAAAAGGAATGAAGTACTGATTACATGACACAGTATGCATAAATCTTGAAAACATGTTGCTGAGAAAAGCCATTCACCAAACCCCACATATTATATGTTCATATTTATATTAACTGTCTTGAATTGGCAAATCTTTAGAGAAAGGTTAGATTGCTTGGGATTGAAATAGGAGAGTGTAGAGAGGGAAGTGGTGTGCGGAGCTGTGAGGAATGCCAGTGGATTTTTGGGAGAAGATGATGGAATTTGTGAGCATTGTACAACTCCAAACCACTGAATTATATACTTAAGTATTAGAACATTTTGTAATATATGACTTGTGTCTCAAATTCATTTTAACAAATGGTCTAGGGAAATTCATTGTGGCCTGTGGATAGATATCACTGATCCTGAGACACACATTTTCATATCTTTGAAACTGAATGCCTTTGAGAGTCAGTGACATCCTGATGAGCTGCCAGCCAGTTAGCTACATTCTGTTCATTTTGCTTCTGTATGCAGATACTTGGTGTTTCTCCTGAAGTCGTCTTGCCACCTCTTGATGTCTTATGTACCTTAGCATTTATGGACTAAGTTACGCTTGGAAACCATCTCCCACATGTTGAAATAGTGAAAAACCGCCAGCATAGAATTCATGGAATGGATATCACTGTCTTGAAAGAAGATTAATAGTGTAGTACTTTTAAAAAGAAACCCTATTTTTTTCAACATTTGTGATTATAGAGTGTGGAAGCACAAGGGGTTGAGAACTCAAATCTGTAAATAATCCTGAATGTTGTGTATTGATTTTAAGAATGTACAAACAAATTTATTTTATGCATTTCTTTCCATGCTTGCAAACAGTGATATAGAGTAGAAAATGATGTTCAAAAAATTTAAAAGGACAATCCAAGAGCCTTGAAGATTCCTTCTGAGAATCAAACAGCTTATACTGTAGTGTGATTGGTAGTGTGGCCTATGTGTACGGGGGAAATCAGCTGTTCTCATCACAGATAGCTTCTTTGGCACACCTTTTCCTACATAATTTTTCTATTTTCTTAATAGTTTTGTCCATGTGTTGATTTTCTTCTCCTGTTACTATTTAGATATCCTGAGGGTTTTTGTGTGTGTGTGTTTATATAATCCTGAAGGACTTTTTATTGAATCAGTATTTTGATTGGCACCTAAGTTCCTGCTCCCTCACAGAAGCAGGTAATGATGGGAAAGTGACTCACAAACCAGGAGAGGGTGTTTCAGGGTATACTCCATAAATGCAGACTCTGCAAGGTAATAAGGAGAATAAACAGTCCACGGGGAAAGTATGCTACAAAAACAGACTGAGCTCCTGCAGCCTTTTAGGTTCTGCTGCGTTGCCTCCTCCCCTTGACAGTTATATAGGACAGCACAGTTCTTAAACTTATGTGACCTGGAATTGGTTTTTTCTGTTTTATCTTTTTATTTTTTTTTCTCTTTTTTCTTTTTGTTTTCTTTTTCTGTACTTGAATATGACTTGAGGGACTGGGCAGACAAACTCTTAAGAGAAGTATTTTAAGTCATTTAGTGGTATGCTGTCTATTTCTGCTAGATTATAGAAGCTAGATCTAGGCACAATGTGAGGCATTATCCAGGATAAAGTTCTTGTTTAAGAAAGGGAAATAGGGTTTAAGAAATTAATGACCAGCCTGTGCTCGTGCAGCAAGCTTTGTCTTTCTGTCACCTGTGCTTGCAGAACAGCAATGTTAGCTGGTTTGGTGCTATTCTGCAGGGCTCCTGTGCACCCACCTGTACTGCCATGTGGAGATGATAGTACCTGTTCCTACCACACCAGGATCTGAATACAGAACCTGTAACTGCAGAGAGCACCTGGGGATGGACTGATTTCATCATTACCAGGCCATTTCTCCCTTTTGTAGGAAAAGGGCTGTGCTCTGGAGAGTGAGCCAGGAGCAATTGCTGACATATGAATGTGATCTTATATTCAGCCTACACCATGCATCTTTGTGAAAAGAAATTCAATAATCCAACAGAAAATAATTGTGTTTCTTAGGGAATTTCTCCAGTATTTTTGGAGCTGTATTTATTCTAAATTATGGATTGCAGCCTTATCTGAAATGGTTCGTTAGATAGACGAAAATATCAGCTGTTTTCCACAGTAATTCCTGTTTAGGGTGATTTATAAAAATTATTATTACTATGTTTAAATGGTAATCTGTATGTTTCTAGCCTCTCTAAATGAGCATGGACTCTGTTTCTACAGCCCCAGAGGGACTTCCAGTAATAAGGAAGAACTGAGCTGACTTTTTTCCCTCTTATATAACACTTCCTTTTTCTAAAGATCCCAAAGCACCCGATAAATGGGAGGATAGTGTCACCTGTCTGGAGTGCCAAACTCATTAAGCAGACCTACTATAAAAGAATTTAGGATCAGAAAAGATAATGATTATCCAGTCTTACCTGTAGAAGAATGTGGAAACTGTCATTAGTTGGAGTTCATTTCCATAAGTGTTTGGTGTGAGCAGTTCTCTGAGGACTTAGGAAATACTGTGTCAGGAAGTGTACTGTGTGCTTTCCTGTTCCCCTCTGTCCCCCTGCATCATTTACCAAAGAAGATAGCTCAACCTCTTTTTAAAATTATTATTACAAAATTGTCTTTGCTGATCCTTATAATATTCAAGCAAAACCAAAAAGTATAAAGAAAATAACACAATTTACTGAAATTTCTGCTACTCAGAGATAAGCATTTTTCTAGATTGTACTAACACTTCTCTACATATTATTTTCTAAAATGAATTAAATATGCTGTTGTCTTTTGTTGAATAAGACATTATGTATGTCTTTGCACATTAGCATATTTTATGTTGTCTTATTGACTTGGCCACATAACATTACCATGTTGCCTTTTCTACCAGTTTTATGAGCTATACATTGTCTTTAATCATAGATAGTTCTGCGATTATTTCATAGCTTTTTGGAATCAGGAACTTAGTTTAAATTATGGCTTTGGAATAGGAAGTTAAATTTATCCATCCAGTATTTAAATAGTCTAACACGTTCCAAATTCCCATCTCTACCCTGTGCATTAATCATGTGTTTGTCCTCTTGTGGAGCTTGCAGTCAACTAGGCAGGAAGTGAAGATGGTGAGCAAAGGCAGATCCTTGTCTGGAATGCAAGAGGAAAGAAGCTTACGGTGACTGATTTTTATTGGAGGGGAAATTTGAAGTCTAAAACCTCTGCAGGTGCCTTAAGAAGATTACATATACAATAGTTTTTGGCCTCAATTTTGTTTTTTTGTTTTTTTTTTTAGATAACAAGGCTCAAATTGCAGATATTACCTGCAACTTTGTCTAAATGAGACATAATAGCTCTGCTTATTTTTTTAAAAGAAATATCAACAATTACCTTTCCCAAAAGTATCAGCATTTATTGACATTATTTCAGTGTATACTTTGATGTTCATGACAACTGAATTCTTCATTTGATGACTTTTTGTTTAACCCACTCAACCTTCTCCCTTTCTTCTTCCACACCTGAATAGATTTTTATGGTTATGTAGTAAACGTACATGTAACCACACCTTTGTGGTCATATAGCAATTAGAATGACAAATCTAGAGTCCTATGGCATTAGTATTGGCCTTTACAATACTTCTAAGTAGTCATCTGACAAAAATATCACCATGTAGAAATTCCAAAAGAAATTATAAATGTGGTTTAAATATCCTATAATTGATGGGTTGTCATTTTAGATTGATATCTCAAGGTTCCTTCCCTCTGGATGAGTCCTTGGTTTTATATGAAGTATGTTTTTCTGTTTGTGTGTGTGTTTTTAAAGGCAAGGTCTCACGGATCCCTTGATGGCTTCCCTATGTGTCCAAGAATGACAATAAATTTCTGATGTTTGTCTTTGTGTCTCCTAAGTGCTGGGATTACATCATGTACCACCATGTCCCATTTTACATGGTGCTGGGAATTGAACCCAGGGCTTCTTACATATTACACAAGCTTTCTGGCCAGTGAGCTATGTCCTTGGCCCCATTTAAGAAAAAAAAAAGTCAGTTATTCTGATAGAAAAATAGAAGGCATGGGCAATAAATTTTTAGGATGTATGTTGCTGGAGGAAATAGCTGTTCAATAATAAAACCAAGACTCTAAAAACAAAACAGTTTAAAAGGTTATAATGTTGGGCCCAAGTCAGCCATAATAATAATGATATGGGCAAGAGCTCGCTTACATTTTTCCTGTATTCCAGGCACTGTGCCAAGCACTTTGTATGAATTTGTTCAAGTAATTTTTATAAGAACCCTCCAAGGTAGATGCCATTTTATACCCATTTTACATAGAAAACTAAAGCTGTAGATAATATGTTGATTTTATTAAATTTCAAAGCTCAGGTTATGAATTTTCATTTGAAAAATAGATTGCAGTTCGAAAACCTCACCTAGTTTGCACACTTAAAAAAGCTGTAGAGAACTTCATCTCCAGGGTATGGCTGAGCTGGCGGTAGAGCAAGATTATTGAGTCAAAAAGGACAGTCATTCTGCTGATACCCATTACTTGGGTCAATGAGAAGGTCTACTCATGCCCCATCTAGAGTGATTCAGTGTCTGTAATTTTTAAGGGACTTAAGAGATAAAAACTAGAATTTTTTTTTTTTACAATAAGCTAGAAGCCCTAAAGCAGTGATTCTCAGCCTGGGGGCCAACAGGGGTCCCCTGAGACCATCAGAAAACATAGATTTGCAATATGAGTCATATAATAGCAACAGTTATAAAGTAGTTACAGTTACACTTTTGAAGTAGCAATGATAATAATTTTATGGTTGGGGGTTGTTGTAATTAGGGGAGAGGTGTGGGTTGTGTTCCCAGAACCTGGCTCCCAAGCCCCCAGCTGCTGGCCCGCTCAGCCGCTGGTTGCTTGCTTATGCCCGAAATAACCACATGAGACCTGTATTAATTTAAATACTGCCTTGCCCATTATCTCTAGCCTCTTCCTGGCTAGCCCTCGCCTCATAAACTAACCCATTATAAAAGTCTGTATGTCACCACGAGGTGGGTGACTTACCGGACGGATCTATGGTGCTTCCATCTGCGGCAGGAGCTTCATGGCGACTGGTTCTCTCACCCAGTCTTCTTCCCAGCGTCCTCTTTTCTTTTCCCCGCCTATCTAAGTCCTGCCCTATCAGATGGCCCAGGCAGCTTTTTTATTTAACCAATCAAAGCACAGAAATAAAGACGGACCCTCTTACAGGGGGTCACCACAATATTAAGAATTGTATTAGTGGGTCACAGCTTAGGAAGGTTGAGAACCACTGCCCTAAAGGGAAGAATTTTTGCAGTGTGAATTGCCCTTGACCTTAGATGGGAGAACACTAGAGACGTAAACCCTTGCCTATATTTAGCCGATCAAGGTTGGAATTCATACCATATGTGGGTACCGAAAAGCTCAGGCCTCACATTTAGCTTGGGGTGTGTTACTAGTGCCCCCAGCATTTCATCTAAGAAATGAGCATCTGTTCATTTGAAAAGCTCTTTATCTCAAGTGTCAGAGAATTTGTGTCATTATTGAGGAATATAGGTATATAATTGTAATAAGTCAATATTGGAGTAAAAAGGCCACTGTGATTATGAGTTAGCACAAACTATGTCACATTGAAAAATCAGGGTTACAAAGACATTTGTATAATCAGTTATAGCAAATAAAATCAGTATACTTAAAGAGATGAACGACTGAAAGTCTGTTGAATTGAATGAGATGCCGTTAAAATTAATACAGCACCGTGAAAAACAAGGGAAAATCTCAGGTCATATGTTTACAACAGATATGGAGAAATGCAGGGAAAAAGAGAGGGTGAGAGAGTATGAAATATGGGTTAAGAGCATAAAGTAAGAAAGCTCAGCATTTAGTATGTGGTTTAGAAGTTGGTAACCATAGGATAGAGAAAAAGCTATATCATAAGAGATATTAGCCGGGTGGTGGTAGCACACGCCTTTAATCCCAGCACTCGGGAGGCAGAGGCAGGTGGATCTTTGTGAGTTCGAGAACAGCCTGGTCTACAAGAGCTAGTTCCAGCTCAGGCTCCAAAGCCACAGAGAAACCCTGTCTCGAAAAGCAAAAAAAAAAAAAAAAAAAAAAAAGATATTTCTGTAGTTGAGAACATGTCAGAATTGATCAGTACTGAAGTACTGATAATCAGATGTCTGGTGGTTGTCAGTGGACAAAATGGAAAACTGTTCCCTACCAAGTCATAGTGCAGTAAAGCTGTGGACTCCCAAAGGCTTGTGGAACAAGGAGGAGTCAGCACACCTCTCACCAGAGCAAAGCTGTATGATCTTAGGAGAGGACATGAAAGCATCCTGGAACGGCCTGTGCCTGCAACATCTGAAGCATGTCAAAGTAAAGATACTTCCATAGACATAACTGAAGCGTAAGTTTGGGAGTTGTGATCAGAGTTAAAAGATGTTAAGGTCCTTTCATTATCTAAATCAGTGGTTCTCAACCTGTATGTCATGACTTTTTTGAGGTCGCATATCAGATATCCTGCATGTCATATGTTCACATTTATGATTCATAGCAGGAGCAAAATTACAATTATGAAGTAACAATAAGATAATTTTATGGCTGGGGTCACCACATCATGAGGAACTGAATTAAAGGGTTGCAGCATTAGGAAGGGTGAGAACTACTGCCCTAGACTAAGATAAAGACTTCTATAGCCAGGAAAGTATGAATTAAACCATAGGGAGGGGTGTGCTTGTTACTCTGGAGATGAGCACTGCCTTGCTTGTGTAAGGCCTTGGAGCTAATCTCTAGGACTATGAAAAACAAAAATAAAATTAAACCATTGTGATATTGTTTACATACCAGACTGTTAAAAATTTTTAAAAATTTTATAACGCAAAGTTTTTGAGGACACAGGGCAGTAGAAACTTCTTTGTTAGTAAATATATAAACTAGAATCTTCATAGCTTCAGAAGTCACTAAAATCAAAGGGGTGTGTGTCCATCCATCTGCATATCTATCTGTGTATGTGTGTGTAACAATGCATTTTATTAATTACTTCCATATTGCTGTGACACTGATTGACTAATACAACTTAAGGGGGCTGTGGCAGCAGGAGCAGGAAGCTGCAGTCACTGTGCGTTTTGTCTCAGGAAGCAAGAATATGATGAATGCGTGTGTTCAGTTTGCTTTCTCCTTTTTTAAAGTCTGGGATTCTAGTCCATGGAATGACGCCACCTACATCTAAGTTGCATTTCCCCACCTCAATTACATTATCTAGATAATCCCTTAGAGATGTGCTCAGAGATTTGCCAAGTTGACAAATCAATGTGAGCCATTACCTGTATCTTTCTCCGTATATATTTCAAAATCTAAAAAAATTATTTATTTAAAATTATCTTTAGTATGTTGTTAGTGAATTTTATGAGATAACAGTAAACACACTGAAATAGTTTGAAGAGCTTCCAGAATAATTAAGGAAGAACAAGGAAATGTTAGGAGCAGATGAAAAATACAATTAACTCAACCTAAACGTAGAACAAAAGAGTGAAGAAGCAAAAGTAAGATAAATAGAAAATATGAGTTGAGTTGAGATATAAGTTTAAGCACCATAGCACCTATATGATGAGTTTGAGAGGTAAAGGGGTAAAGATTGAGGATATCCAAGAATAACGAACAGATACGCAGGAAATCTAACAGCAGGCCTGTTTTCAAGAAGCACACCTTTAGAAGAGACACAGAACCGCTGCTGACAGTGATGGAAAGCAGCACACCAAGCCATGGTGTGAGATCAAGTAAAGGAAGTGAAGGCAGGCAGCATTTCTCAAGGTAAAGATGGCATTATAGCTTGATTTGCCAATATAACTCTAACAATTCTGAAATTACTTCACTCGATAGCTTCAAAACACAAAGCAAATTTTGATATTCCTTCAAGAAGAAATTGATTCATGTTTTGGAAGGTCTGACCATATTTCTGTGGGAAATCATAGAAGAAGCAGACAAAACCATGTGGAGAAAACTTTAATACGCTTAACAGACTTGACCTAGTAGGCACGTGGAGAGTATGTCACCAGCAGCTGTAGGATGTGAGCTGTCTAAAAAGTTTTAAGACCATTTAAGATTTAACCATAAGTCAGTCTTCACTATGTTGAAAGGAATCAGTACTACTCCAACTATATTCACTTATGGCAAAACAAATAGAGATGAACAGAGGAGTACTGAGAGAAACTGACCATCTTAAACAGACTTAAAATGGTACAAATACTTTATATTGAAACTTCTGACCTATAGATAAAGCTTTATATTGTTTTTAATCTTGTGTTCATTTTATAAAATTTGAAAAGCAATAATGTTAGTTCACTGAAATTTGCCTTAAAAATACAATGAACAACTGGCTATACCTAAAGAAAATAAAGACATATGAAATAAAAAGTCAATGAAGTAGGAGAACAATGTACATAAAAGAAAACTCCCATAGAAGTCCCAGTAAAGCTAAAGTTTGTGCCTTGAAAATTTATAAAATTTATAAAGCTTATGTAAAGATTATCAAAGAAGTAAAAAGAAACAGAAAAGATACAAATTAATAATATTGAATATGAAAAAGAAGATAGAACATCAGATATTGAAAGAAAGAATATTATAGGTACTTTATTAATACATTTGATGTGAGATAAACATGTAATATTAATAGAAATATAGAAATTTCTCTTACGTGCTGGGCATGCAAGTCAGTAATAAGTATTTATCTAGCATCCCTGAGGCCCTGGGATCTATACCTGGTACTACCAAAACCAAACCTAGCAAACCAAAGCCAAACAAGTTTTAGAAAACTGAAAGATGTCAAAAGTGTCCATAATATTAGAATAAATAACCAGTCCTTTAAAGTCTTATTACTAGGAGAATATTAATAGCAGAAGGTTTTACAACTGTTCTGAGCAACAAAGGAATGAATAATTCATATCTTATATAAATCTACTGTTTTGAACAAAGCAAAAGTATCATCTTCAGCTAACTAGATATTTCTTATGAAGTGTGATATTGAAACAGAAATGTACAGGCATAAGAAAGTAAAGTGAAAAAAAAAGAAAGTAAAGTGATAGGCCTATGTCACTGATGAATATAAATGGAAAATTATAAACAAAATGTTGTCCAATAGAGTTCAGCAATGCCTGTAGATAGACATCTAGTGTCTATGCTGAAACCAGGTTCAGTTTGTATCTTGAATGTAATATTGGTCTATTAAAAATGTCAGTAATAACCTAGCAGACCTGAACAATGCAGTCACATGACTTCATCCAATTGGCAGTTCTGCTCTGCCCAACCACAGCAGACTATGCATTCTTTTCAGGTTCATATGGAATATTCACCAACACATAAAGTGAATCTGATTTTGCACACACATAGTGCTGAGAAGAAAGGAACAGCAGAAGCTTCACACTGCTGGCGCAAGTATGGGTTGGTGCAGCTATTGAGGCTTGTGCAGCAGCAAGACTGGCAAGACCTTCAGATACTAGCTCTACACTAAGGCACAACCTACAGATGTGTGTGTGTGTGTGTGTGTGTGTGTGTGTGTGTGTGTGTGCATATGCATGTCTAGATATATGTATTTGAATGTTTATGAGAGGTTTATTTATAATAACAACAGAGAGCATAAGCCTGCCAGTTGTTGAGTGAAACAGTTGTTTTTCTTTCTTGCATTTAAATGCTGTGCTTACTATAGGTGAATGCTGAAGTCAGACAGCAAGAAACAAGAAACTTACTTCTAGCTGTGTTTAAAACATTTGCAGAGATGGCAAGATGGCTTAGCAGGCAAAGGCAGTTGCAACCAAGCCCACTGACCTGAGGTAGGTGCTCAGGACCCTATATTATGGCAGAATACTGACTTTCAAATGTTGTCCTCTGACCTCTACATGTGCTTCATGGCAGCCCCATGTCCACATACACAAAATAATGAATGTAATTTTAAAAGTTCATAAGTAAAGCCATGCCACCAATAATACTAATTATGTGCCACCCATAATACTAATTATGTAGCTTAGTAGGAAAAACTTGCCTACCATGAACAAGGTTTTTGATTCCATCCCCAGCATACTCTACAATATACTTAAATCTTATTTCCAGTATTTATTGTAAATGTAGTCTTTTTAAATTTTGTGGGGTTTTTTGACTCTTTATATGTCTGTCTGTCTTCCTACTGAGAAACAATTTGAGCACAGGAACAATGCCATTTATATTTTCCCTTTCCCAGAGATTCACTCACAGGCCCTATGAAACTGCCATATAACGATTTTTTTAATAGATACCTGTTTAGTGGGTCCACATTGGTTTTATAAATCAATAAATAAATCAGTCTTCAGATTTAACCATGAGGGACTCTTTTCTCCCATCTCTTCCATTCCCACCCACTTTATTCAAAAGTATTTGGACTTGCCCTTTGAGCTAGAAGCAGCTTTTCAGTACTTATATAGGGCTTTCAGGGTCATGAATCACAATGTCATCTTTTGTCATAGCCAATGGCACCAGGTCTTGTTGTTTATAGAAGTGTATAGATGTAGAAACTAGATTTATAAAAACAGAAAGTAATATATATGCCTAGTCCATAAAGATGTCTTCTCTGTTTTCTCTTTTCAAATGTATGTTGTATCTCAGCAGGGCCTTCTTTCCCTCCCATCTCACTCTATTTTATGCCTTATACACATAGTATTTCTAGGACTTGTTTTTCCAACTCCACATCATGGCTACTTTCCATTCAATCTTCTACAGCATTGTTGTTACCATCGTCATGCTCAGCACCCTGTCCTGTGCAAGGTACAGCTCTGGGCATGGGGGTTGGTTTATTCTTAGACCCATTCTTAGTTGGATGAGCCATGAGAAGGGTTTCTCGTTTCATCGTCACCAGTCCTTTATTGCTTAATAATGGTTTTGCTTCAAGTTCACCGTCATATCCAGCCACAGAAGAGCAGTCTCATGTTCTGTTTAGTGTTGTAGGTTGTTTCTGGTAGTGAAGTGAGAAAGAAAACAAGGGCAAGTGGACAACCATAGTCACTCCTCCCTGATTTTTCTACCATTGTGATTTATGGAAATGCAATTGCTCTTATCAATGGTTGACTATCAGTTCCTTTTTCTAGAGAGAAGTCATTAGTTAATGCAGCTCAAGGATTTGTCTGAGAAGAGCAAGCACATCAGTTAGAATGCTAATTCACTCAACGGGGCAGCAGCACAGTGAGATGACAGCTTGGAGGGGGGGTAAGAGGAGGGTCTGAAAATGGCAGCAGATTGGTATTTTGAAAGGGGAGGGAAATTTCATAATGATGAATAAGAAAAATGACATTTGGTGCTCACATTTAACTTGCATTGGATGTCCATATAAGGGTCAGTATGCATAACCTCTCTTGATTAGGCCTCCGGCTGCCCAGCAGCTGACTGGGTGGATACTCTTCAGACTGTAACCAAAAGAAAGGCCTAGATAATTAGGCCAAGTTGCACTGCGGGAGGTAGCCAGCCTCACTGCTGCCTTTTGTGTATTCATGACCCAGCTTGATTGATGGAAGGACAGTGTTTGGTGACATTGTCATTTGCGAGTTGAAAGGTAGACTCAGGCTGTGGCCAAGATCGGATGTGCTTTAGAGAATCCTGCAGTAAACTCATTTGATGCTGATGATGCTCGTCTTTGTTCTTACTGTTGCTCATAGACGGCTGTTTATTTGGAGAACTTAGCTGGTTGTTTTCAGTTAAAACCTCAATAAAGTTATAAGATAGTTTTGATTAAAAAATTGCATAAAGTTACTGGTGAGGTCATGTGTGGTCTGGTTCCAGATGTCCCTGTGTGATATTCTCACTCTTTCTTATACATGAATTTGAAGTCTTTTTCTTGAATATATTTCTTGAGTGGTAATATCGTTGGAAGCAAGTAGTCCCCAACCCCTGGAAAAAGTTAATTGGAATTATTTGTGTTATTTCTGAAATCTTAAATGTGGCTGTCTTAGGTTTTTCAGGGACTGTGTTTAAAGAGCGTTTGTAGTGGTGTAGTGGTGGTGCACACTTTTAATCCCCTCAGCACTCAGGAGGCAGAGGCAGGCAGATCTCTGTGATTTCGAGGCCAGCCTGGTCTATAGAGCAAGTTCCAAGGGAGCCAGGACTGTTACACAGAGAAACCCTGTCTCCAAAAGCAAGCAAACAAACAATCAAATAAGGGGTGTTTTGTTCCTCAAGAAAAGATTTATGAATACCTAAAGGTTTTCTTGTAAAATTATGATTCATAGAAAATAACACTTCATTTATTCCAAGTGTTTTCTGCTTATGGAAAAAGTTGATAAATTTCAGACTTGTAATGAGTGAATTGAAAATATTAAAGGAAATTAGAATCTGAAGCAAGCGTGAGGTTGACTTAAGGAGCACACGTAGACCTAAGTTATAAACTGCTTGGGTGAGCACCACGTTTTGTTGAGTAAAAGGACAGGAGTAAAAGAAAGGGTTCTTTGAGAAGGACAGTAGGTTTTCCTCTGCTGTCTGTATTAAGCTGTTACTTCAATAGACCCTTTAGATTTAAACACAACTTATTACTAATTTTGCCTTTTAAACCTTTATTACTACCTCAGGGCTTTTGCAACCATAAGATAGAATCGCTCTTGTGCAAGTATATCTGAAAATGGTTTGGTTATCCAACTTCTGCTTGTTACCTAACTTAGAGAAAATAAATGAAAACTTTTGTATACTACCAATGATAGTAAAAGTTAAGTATAACTAACGTTTTGTGGTGGTTTGCTCTTGTTTTTCCTGTTGTTTTATTAAGTAACTCCAGGAATTGGTATAAATACAACGATATAGCAAATGAAGTGATCCTCTCTTCACATATTTTTTCCAAATAGATAGGACTGATCAGGTGATTTTTTTGTTTTAAACAAAATCAAAACAACAGAAAAAGACAATATGAGGGAATTTTTGCATAATAATCACTGATTTCCCCTCACTGGGAAATCAGTATCTCAGTAGACATTGTTTTGGCAAAGAAGACTTTAGAATATGTTGACAACCCATTTTTTGTGTGTTTGTGGGAATCTCATTGTAGTCCTGACTGGCTTAGAACTCCCTTTGTAGACCATGCTGGCCTTGAACTTGTGTAGCATTCTCCCATCTCTGCCTGCCTCTGGTGTGCTGGGATGAGTGGCATGTTTCACCATGCCCTGTGTGCTATGATCACTACAAGCAAGCATTCACTATCTCTTTCTTCAGGCATCTCAGGCAATTGACTTTTGAAATAAACACATGAAATCTAGTCTGTATAAAGCTTGGACAATCTCTCTGATTTTATAGGGTTTAGTAGAAAAAGTAATAATGTCTAAATTGTTTTCTCTGTTAAGTATAATCTTCTGATATTCAAATGTTAGCTTTTCTTTTACTAAAAATTAAATTCAAGTTATATACTGTCTTAAATAGAAAAATTCTAAGAATTTAAAAAGTAAAGTTTAACTTCTTAAGCTGAATTTAGGTTTCTGTGCCCTCTGCTGCTAACAGACTAGAATTGCTAATTTGCTGGTCACTGCCCTTATTATGTCTTTAAAAACATACAGGTGTCACATTGTCAGGAAATTCTAGGTTTTTCCCAGTGATGAAATAAACTTGACACTTGTTCCATGAAGGCATCTTTCCCTGCTTATCAGCTCTTCAATTTATGGCTATGCTTTGAAATTTGTGCCTGTGACTCCCATCTTTGTATTTACTCCAATTAACACATAAACCCTAATTAGCCAGTTCAAGGGACTTAGGAGTCCATAAATGGAAAGTGACATGGCAGAACTTGGCAGCTGGTATCAAGGCAAGGTGACAAAAAAGGGAAGTATCAATTAGATGACATTGATGGTGAAGCTGTGTATTAGGATGGTAGATTTTAAACAATCCCCCATTTACTAACTGCTGATTGTAGAACAGGGAGACAGGAATTATTTGGTAAACTGACAGCTAAGTTAAAGCATTGACCTCTAGATAGATTTAAAAATCAATTGTTATCATCAACAATACAATATAGTTATAAATGTCTACAAAAATAATTTTTTAATGAATTTTACTGTTGAGTCAATTTTCAGGATTTTTGATAATTGCAATACTTACTTGAGTAAGAATATAAGATTGCAGACTCTCAAGCCCTTAAGAACCTTGTCTATTATCATGTTTTTGTTGGAAGAGATGGTCCAAATGGGTGAGCTTGAGAGGATCCGTCTCACCATAGAGTATGAAACTAACCTCCACACTACAATTTTGGGTTATCTATGCTGTTCAGCAGTGAAAAAGCTTCTATTTGCTGTCTTTTCCAACTTGATTAAAATTATGATTAGAAAATATGTTCTCAATTAGATATTAGTAAGGTTATGTGTTTAAATTTTTCTTTTTGGATAGCCAATGGCTCTGTAAGCCTATGTGACATACTGTCTGACTGTAATTGTAGTCTGTAATTATTCCTGCAGTGTATTTTAAGCTTTGCTTTTTAAATTGTGAAAATACGTAAGTTGCTGCATACCCCATCTTCAGTGCTGCAGAAAATGGGGGAAAGAACTCTTAAAAGATGTATTTGAAAATGACGCTGTTTTAGAGGAGTTTTTGACACATTAGCAGTCTGCCATAAGGTCTATTTACATAAATGTTAACTCAAGACACAAATGTACTGAAATGAAAATGTTTCATGCATTAATTTGCTGCAGAAGAAACTAACATAACAATTAGAGTAACGTTTGGCTACTTAGATTAAAATTTCCTAGGGCAGTGACAATAAGCAGTACTGATGGGGCTGAAGTCTTCAGACATACAATTTGTTGAACAGAAACTATTCTGTTCCCGGCCATTCAAACATTAGAAACATAGATAACTAGAAAGGAGTGTTGGGAGCATTATTTTTTAGTATATTTTATAATTCTGAAGAGACTGGACATTATGCAAACAGGGCATCTATTAATATGACATTGATCCAACACAAATACAAGGCGTTTTGTTTCAGTTCTTTCAGTCAGTGGTACCCTCATGGCCAAACAAGCTCTTGCCTTATATGGAGCATCTTTGCAGCAACCAAATATGCTGTTCTGTGGCTTTTTAGACCAAGAGCAGAAACTGAATTCTGAAAATCAGATGGTCTCCAGCTCAAGTATATAGCTGGTCTCTGTTAATTGTGTGCCCCTCTCGCCCTCTCTCTTTTTTTCCTCTCTCTCTTTTCTTATGCTTATCCCAGTTGCATAGTCATATATTGTAAAGCACAAGGAACTGTTCCTAGCTGTGATGGGGAAAGCAGGAACTGCAAACATCCCTCCTTGAAGTGGTTGTTCTAAACTGAACACTGTAGAATAAAAATGGAAACATAAAAATAGCAGTTGGAAAGATAAAACAGCATTTATAGTACTAATAAAAGCGGTGTGACTTCCACAGGAAAACATGCTTCGGAACCCAGTGCTTACCTGAGAGGACTGTCGAGTTGCCCAGAATTATAGCTGTTTTTGTAAGAGAAGCACAGAGATTTGCTTGAGGGCTGAGTGATAGATTCGCCTGCCTGAAGCATCCCAGTGTGTTTATACATGGCTTGTATGGCAGCTTTCATAAGACATTTACCCCATGATTTGCGATGAGCTTATGTGTGAATAATTAATGGCAATTAATCCTTAATTACAGTAATTAGGCAAGTCACAGGAAATTAAGCTGCAGCTGGAGAAGACCATGCCTGGGAAGAGAGGATTGGGGGCTGTGTGAATGTGCCATTTACTGACAGCATTACTAGGATGCTTCGTGTTCAGCAGCTTTGGCATTTCTATTGGCAGCCTTGGGTAGGACAAGAGTGCTCTGCATTAGGAGCAATCTATAGTTGTCTACGAGAGTTTTAAGTTCAAGTGCCAAAATGTTGTGTTGCATATGGCGATTATCTAAGTTTATTGGTTGCCATAACTCAGATGAGTATAGTTGTTTTTGGCTTGATAACAGTGACATTAGAAACAGGATCTTTCATGCACTCATAGGTTCTACTGGAATGAACCATGATGTAACTTTTAGAAACAATTCATCCAGGTTTGCAATTATGAAGTAGATAATATAATTGTCTGGGTATTAGCTGAGAAGACTTCAATCAAGAATAACAGAACATACAGTGTCTTGGTTGAGGAGTTAATTATTTTATTACTAGTTGTCTTTCCCATTTAAGTATGGTGTATGAAAATACTCATTGTATTGAATACGTACTCCAAATGAGAGCAAAGTGGAGATCATGCAAATTTTCAGTCCTCACTAAATACTCACAAAATTAATGTTTAAGAATCTACAAAGAATGTTTTATAAACAAACAGCAGCTGTTTCAGTGGAAAGTTATACTTCCTGCAAGTTTCTTTTGCTCGCACTCACATTTGACTCACATTTTTGACCTTATTTAAAAAGAAAAAACCAAAAACAACAACAAAAAAAAAAGAAAGAAAGAAAGACTCTCGCTATGCTGTCCAGGCTCACCTCATATCTGTAATGCAATCCTCTTGCCTTTGCCTCCATTTCACAAAAGCTGAGATTACAGACATGGACCACCATGTGCTATTATCATCTTTCGTTGGGAATGCATCACTTCATCTTTGCTGAGAAAGTATCAGAAGGCCACCGTGCATTTAGAAGGAAGCCTGAGATAACTTCCAGTGTATTTTTCACAGCTGAGTACAAAGTGAGCACAAACAAACGCTTTTTCTTTCCCACTGAATGCTAATGCTCATTGTCATTTCCTCTTTGAACTTTAGGGCAGAGCACAAAGTTAGGCCCTCCTGCTTCTCTTGGATATGACATCAGACAATCTAAACTATGGATGTGTTGGTCACTACACAGCTGGTAGAATAATGAGAGTTCTTTTTGATGTTAACACAATTGTTGGGAAATGCATGCTCTTGTGAAATAATCAAAATAAGGGATTAGAGAGATAACTCAGTGGTTAAGAACATCGGCTACTTTTGTAGAGTACCTGGTTTCCATTCCCAGCACCGACATGGCAGCTCATGAGCACTCGTCATTCCAGTTTCAGAGGATCTGACACTTTCTTTTGACCTCTGTGGGTATCAGGCACACACATATTTCATGCAATAAAACACTCATATGTGGGGACACACACAGATGTGAGCCTGTTCCAACCTGACGGGAGGTCAAAGAGTTTGAACTTATTTTTGCTCTTTCAAAGTTGTTAACAACAGGCATGACTACAAAACAAGATATCCTGACCTAGGGTGTGGTTATGTGCCACTTATGATACTCATACACATAAAAAATTAAAAATAATCTAAAATAAAGATAAAACTTTAAAAAAGATGTGGTTTAGTTGAGACATTTGTGAAGACTTTGCTTTTTATATTAAAAGAGAAACTTAAGGTTTTTTTACCCCCTATGTAATCTGTGATAAGAAATCTCTGCCACAAATGGGCTGTTTTGATAGTAAATGCAGAACAGGCAACACCTCATTGTAGACCAAACTGCTGGTGGAGAGAAAGCAGGTGAGCATGTGCGGGTTGTTGCCACTCACACTTTTAGTTCATTTTACAACGAACCAAGCCACGGTACCCTAATAATGGTCTTGATGTTATAAATGATCTCCCCCCTTGAAATAAGCAACACATTCATTTTAATATGTAGTCGGTTTGCTAGCAGGGCGACAGTTTAAAAAGGCTTCCAACTGTGACACAAGTGCAACCATATTGCTTCCTATTACTCGCTAAGGTAGTTGTTTAGGAGAGAGAATGTTCTCCCTGGAAATGTTTAAAGTGCTGTAATTTTATTTAGGATAATGAGGATTTATAACCATGTTACCATTTGAAAACCTGCCTTTAGACAGAGTAAAATAGGCTGTTTTGGTTATTGAATGTTCTTACTGGAGAGAGAGAGAGAGAGAGAGAGAGAGAGAGAGAGAGATTGATTTTCTGAGACTAGAGTATATGAATGTCACCCTGTGTTGACTATTAAAAAATATCAAGTACCATGGTTCAAGAATGGCCCATGTAAATGTTTGCATCTCTTTGTACTTGGGATCTCTATTTTGAAGTGTGACTAAGTTGAAAGTCTTTGTTCTTTTTCTATAAATAGTTGTAACTGTGCCTGCTGGAACCTTGAACCGTATAACTTTGCTCATAAGTTGTCCTAGAGAAAGTTACCCTAAGTGATGGTCAGAGAGGCTTCAAGAGAACAGTTGGTAAAGAAAGCTGTGTAACCGCGTCTATGTTTTTAAGATTAAATTTGACATTAATATAGTCCTATTACCATTAAAACCAACCCAGGAAAGGTAAACTTGACTTCTCAGCACTGAACTGCTGCACTGGCTGAAACCTGTTTGGGCCTCAGACTTTGATATGGGAGGGGAAAGAAGGAATAGAACAGTTAGAGATTTTTATCAGGTTTTTAGCTCCTCACTGAAAATCTTAGCTCTCAAAACATTTCTAATTTCCCTCATTTGAAGGTTCAAACAGTTTCAAATTACGGCCCATGGATTGTTCTTGACATCCAGAATAGTAAATCTGAGCTGTGGAAATGCTGGAATGTGTTTTTGTGCTTTTCCTGAACAAGGGAATTCAACGGGTAAATTACAGTCATTTACTGGGAGTGTAATTTACTGAGAGCCTTTAGGCAAATGCAGGAGAAAGGACAGCAGCAGATCGGAAAAAACAGCAGAAAAACTGTTTTGTGTATTTCCCCCCTTTTCTCATTAAGTATTTATTCACATAAGAGTTTTATGAATTAATGGATGGCCCTGCAATTAAGACAGATAACCTTTCTCTGAGCACTGGCAGATCAAGTGTTGAAACACTGACTGCCATAAAAAGTACAGCTAAATCTGATTTCTGAAATCCTGCTTGTTTGTGTTGAAATCATGTAGTCTTGCTAGGATTATCAAAGGCGTTGCTGTAGCATCAGCTTTCGGATGCAACTACACTCATAGTTAAAAGAACACAATACTTAAATATTGTTGGTGGGCAAAATTAGGAAAAAGATCCTCTGTATCTGTTAAAAAAACCCTACTATTCTGTGTTAGTTTACATATACAGACAAATTTTTTTTAAAGAAGTAAAAAAACTCAGAACATTTTGGTTGGTTGTATACCTTAAAAACAACATGAGATAAATAGCCCAGCCATCTAGTAAAGAGAAATTTTATGAAATTATCAACTAATTTTTAAAATATAAATACATAAACATTTGTAGTAATTCTTATAAACAGTTCTGACCAGTTCCTTTTATGAAAAGCAGCGTGCTCTGTAGTAATTGCTAAGCAAACAGAAAGCTATGTTGCAGAGTGGTTTTGTACGGCATATTGTAATTTGACACTTAAGTTGTGCCCTGCATTACCCTGTGTCATAATTGATGGCTAAAGAAAGGCACATGCTATGCTAATCATTTGTTAGAATAGCTTGTTAAACTGTGGTTGCCAATTTTAAATAAACTATGCAATGCTTTCCTGTATTTTAAGGTTTTGAAGCCTACAGTTTTAAACAGTCACTTGAAGCTGTTTTTAACTTGTGTTTTGTTTGTGCAGATCTGCCTTTATGCATGGGTCAGCTTGTTTGTCAGCCTAATAGCATATTATCAAGAACCCAGTCATTGAGCTGCAGGTTTCACACAGTATCTCAAGGGACTTTCCGTAGTTTTGCGTATGCCAATATTAAATAGGGTATCTTTTTAAAAACATCAATATTTGTTTTGAGACAGGGTCTCTTTGTGCCTATCAGGCTAGCTTCAGACTTCCTGGGAAGTCCAAACTGAACTCAAATTCATAAATTTTCTTATGTCAAAATTGGTATCTCAGATAGAATTTTAAATCCATTTTGGTGTTGTCCTTTGCTATTTTTTTTTTTTTTTTGGCTTTTCGAGACAGGGTTTCTCTGTGGCCTTTGGAGCCTGTCCTGGAACTAGCTCTTGTAGACCAGGCTGGCCTCGAACTCACAGAGATCCGCCTGCCTCTGCCTCCCGAGTGCTGGGATTAAAGGCGTGCGCCACCACTGCCTGGCTGCTTTTTGTTTTTTGAGAGAATCTCATTGTGTAGCTCTCTGGCTGTCCTGGAAGTTGTTGTGTAGACTAGGCTGGCCTTGAACTCAGAGATTTCCCTGCCTCTGCTTCCAGAGTGTGTGTACCTTTAACCCGGCTGATTTGTAAATTCTAAACAGTAAAAAGTTGGAAAATCAGAGGGCAAATTTACTTCTTTTTGAAAGTAAGGGTGTATTTATTTTATACTTAGCAAACATAGTGACTGGACATAGAACAACATTTTCTATTATGGAAGTTATTAATTACAGAATGCCAGTAAGGACATTCATGCTGTAGACTGAGATTTAAGAGGTTACCATCTATAGTGAGTGTTGATTCCCATTTTTTGTATATAGAAGCTTCTGCTGAAATACGTGATATGTTCTCTTAGGTTAAGGGAGGAATCAAAAGCAGGTGAGAACATTGGCTCAGAGATGAATAAATGACCACCACTGCTAATAGAACTGGAGCATGATAAAAGAATGTATGCGTTTAGACATGAAAGAAATGCTACCTCTGGAGAAAAATGATTTAATGTGCAGAGAAGGGTTATTCATTTTTAAGAGATTAAAAATGATTGAATATAATACCTTTAATTTGTAACAACTGTCTGACGGCTGCTTCCTGTCTAAAGTAAACCTTTTGATCAGCGTGTCTATTTTGATCTCTTCTGCCCCAGAGTGTATTGAGTGGTTAAAGGGATGATTTTCAGTTATTGTGCACATATTTAATTAAGTCAATGAAGATATTCAGATGGATTTAGTTCCTGGCCATTCAGCAGACCAATATGTGCGTGGTTATTCTGTGGCATTACAATTGACCCCTTTGTGTGGAAGAATTTTTAGAGAATGTTCGGAATTAAATGTTTCTGTTATGTGAGACCAGAGGTGGCACACAAGCTCTTTCAGAAATAGACACCCATTTGATGGCATTTAGGGAAGGCATGGATTTAATTCACAGCCTTCTTCTATTCTTTTACACCCAAAGAAATGAATTAAAATTTCCAGCTATGCTCTCTCTTCCCCCTCCCCCCACTGTATTTCATTTCTTTCTTAAAATGTGTAAAAATCTTTGGGAAGTTTAAGGTTTGATTGCCATTATAAAAACATAGCCTTAATGTAATTGTTCAGAATTTGTTCACAAATTTGTAATATTCTGTTTAAGTCTAAATGAAATTATTTAGATAGGTGGTGGTGGCACAGGCTTTTAATTAATCCCAGCACTTAGGTCTCTATGGGTTCAAGGCCAGCCTAATCTACAGAGCTAGTTCCAGGACCTCCAAGTTTACACAAAGAAACCATCTCAAAAAAAAAAAAAGTAATTAACTAAATGCATGTATTTGAAATATAAAATCCTGATTTTTTAAAATAGTTGACACAGAATGCAAGTCTGGCAAGTGTGTGAAGAACAGGTACATATAGCCATGTGGTGGAAGTTACTTTCTCGGCTCTTTAAGAACACATCGTATATGGAACATTCTGAAAACGCTGTTAAGGTTATTTCAAAAGATATATACTTTTTGTTAAAATATGATTTGAAAGCTTAAATATGGCATTTAATTACTTTTACCAACAGCACGGTATAAGGAAAAAGTCAACGCTCCCATAATTCATAGCTGTTCCTCATTTAGTGTGATCTGTAGCAAGTAATGCAGCCAGACACCTTATGGCATAGCCCTTCAAGTCTCCTTTAGGACACAGATCTTTGATTCTGTTAAATGTAAATCTTCTGCCCCATGGTTCTGGGCTACCACTGACCGGTGCAGAGAGGGCGGTCCTGATCCTTGTCTTTTGGGCATCATCCCAGGGCGGCTGCTCACCCCAGGGTTGCATAAAGGCGTGATGACAACCTTTCCCCTATGGAATCGAGACTACAGCGATAAATACAGGCTGCGTAGGATCTCGGTTTCGGCTCGAATTTTCTTTCTGTGGTAGTTTTTGTTCTCAATCACCTTGATGAAACAATCTCGAAGCAGCTCGGCTCTCCGTGGCATTTGGAATGAGTCCCTGACAGGCTGATTTTCCACCCCTGTTGTGATGCTGCTTTCTCTAGTTAATATTCCTGCGTAAGTGTCGCACAAAAGTAAACCCTAAGAGCCTCAGACCGGGAGGCTGCTCCATTTGCATTAATTATGCAATCAGGGCGGGAGCGCTGTCAGGCTAGGGAGGAGGGCTGTGGCCGCAGAGAACAATGGGCTCCGAGTCTCCCCGCTCCACTCACTGCTCGAGAAGTCCTCAAACCTAAGCCTAGAAACTTGCTTTGTGGCTACTGGTCACAACAGAGGAGTCTTTCCTGGATTTCAGATCTCTCAGCTGCCGCCTACAGGAAAATCTCAGAAGAGGACTGCAGAAAGACTCCGTGTGAACATTTTAACAGAAGAAAATGCCCAGCCAGCTGCAAAACATGAACATCTAGGGAAAACGGTGGTTGGGGGGAAGGGAGAGGGAATAAGACAAAAACAAAACCTTTCACTCTGAATCTGAAACATACCATCATCTGGGAGGTTTCCCCGCTATAATTGGTGTTGAGGCATCCTAATTTAATGATGGTGTCTTTCAAATGGATCCGACTTGCACAGGCAGCACAGGGAATTGAACTGTACAAACATTTGTTGAGAACCTATGTCCTAGATGATGGGGAATTATTATTTCATTATTATTGGTTGAAAAGAGAGGTTATTGCTCTTTTAAGGTTTCCATATGGAAACCATGGGGAAATGTCCTTGTCTAGGTTTCCCTAGATTCAGCTCCAGTGAAGAAACGTTGGAGTTCCTAGGGTGTCCGCTTTCTCTATTCTTTTTGTACAGTATCAGAGAAGATAACTATACAACATTTCTACAGTGTGTACCTTACACATGTAATTGTGGGGGATTAGAATGGTCTTCTTGGGAGGAGAGACTAGCCAAGTCTCCTGCCGGTAGAGCAGCAGCACACTGAGATTTGTAAAGATTAATAAAAAAACAAAAACAAACCAGAAGCCTTGCTCCCTTTTGGATTCTTAAACAATTCCCTGGTACAGTTGCATGCTTTTTTTTTTTTTAAATAAAGGATTTCAAATATAGCATTATGTGAGTAAAACCTGGAACATTCAGCCAGGAGCAATCATAGTGAGATTTTTTTCCAAAAGGAATTAGGCCATCTTTTCAAGGCCAAGTGTAGTTGCCAGAAGAGATGACAATTATCTCCATCCCAGCCAGAGTCTTAATTTCTGGGAAACCAGCTTTGTATCTTTGTCTTTCCTTTCGATTTATAAAATAACACGTATTACTTAAAAGTGTTTAATGCTCTATTCTGGCATTATATTGTGTTCTTGTTCCAAAAATGACATTTTTTTTTTTAAAAAAATGTCATTTGCTCCTTGGTTCATCAAGACAACGTCGACCACTCTGTTGTTGCATGGTACATAATTTTAATGTCACTTCTAATCACTAAAACACACCATTATAGATCAATAATCTTTTCTCTAATAGAAATATATGAAAGTACAAATTTCTAAAGTGAAGGTTGACTCATCTAAGATTGCAGACTCCTCAACCTATTTACTACAAAATGGCAATTTCACATCGTCTAATCAAATAGGCAGCATTAGAAACATGCAAGTGAAATGCCAAACCGGAGGAAGAACTTTCAGTAGTTTATATAATAGGCCAATGTATAGATTATTGCCACATCACAGTGTAAAGCTGCATGTATAGATAGATTGCAATTTGTTGTTGCACAAATAGAATAAAATATTCACGGAGCTCATTTTTCTCTGTTGAATTGCTTTAAATTTGCAACAAAGTAAGAATTTAAAAGTTTATTTCTTTCCAAACCTTGGAGTGGGGCTCTTTCTTAAAAACAAAATGAAAAACATATAAATTTGGTGACTATTGGGCCTTTAGAATTTTCGTTTTTAACACACACACACACGTGTATTAAGTAAAAGCTCTCAGAATTTTTTTGCTTTTCTAATTAAGTTTTTTGAGAATCTTATACATAAGTACTGTATTTATATCATTTTCACCTTTCTTCTTCCTTCTTCCATCTCTTCCTGTATTTTCTCTACTCCCTCTCAAATTCATAGCCTCTTCAGTTATTTTTGTTACATATATGTATGTGTATATATATGTGAGCATATAAAACTTGGCTTATATTCCATTTAAGAATTAAGACACTAGTTACATCTCATTTTTAATTTTATGTAAGTCTAATGCAAACCTCCAATAGAGACCAAATACTTCTTCAATCAGCATTTTAACAAGAATTTGATTTACAGTTGCAGCTCAACTTTCCCCATACCCACTCAGAACAGTTCCAATCATAAATTTGCTTACATAATGCCTTCCTTTTTAATGCTACAGTCTGTGAGATTATCTGAGATAAACATCCACAAATTAAGAAAATCTTAAATAAACACAAGTAATAAATAAATTGTAAATATTTTTATAAGATATAAAAAACGTGTTTTCACAGGGTATCATTAGCTTTGATGTCACTGTATGGTGCCAGTTTACAGTGATATGAAGCTTATACTATTTCATATTCCTATCCACTAAATAAAAACCTACTCTGTGTTTTATTACAAAGTAGGTGGCCTGGAGGAAAAATATATGTATTCTTTCCTTTTGGTATAAAATATGCATTTGGGCTTCTCATTTCATCCCCAATCTGTGTTATTCCTTAAAAATGCAGAAGTGCCTGAAGTCCTCTTTAATATTTAATTCAACAACTTTTTAATCTGTCATTATGCTGTGATGAAGTAAGCATCAAGTGTCGCTGAAAAAGATTAAATTATACTTGGAAATAGGAATTGAAATGATTTAGGGTTGGAGGCTGAATATTTGCTTTGCACGAGTAATAATAGTAGTAGCTTGGGTGAAGAAGGGCTCTGGCTCGGCTTTCATGTCTGCCTCGCTGCGCTCCCCTGTGGCTCTCTCTGATTTACACTGGCATTGCTGAGCTTTATTTTATTTAAATGGAGGTAGAATGTAGAAATTACTACACTACAATACATTAATTACTCCTTGCTACTTCTTTGTACTCATTTCCCGTTTTTCTGTAAACATCATAAACAATGATGCGGCCTGCCCACTGGATAGTGGCTGTAAGCTCTCTGTAGCTCTTGTTAGCAGGCCTATTTCAGGAAGGAAGTACAGTAATAATTAACAGCCATCTGTGGAGTAGCAAGTACCAAAGGGTCAGACGTTTGTGCTTTCCCTCTTACAGGGCATGATGAAGTTGTGACATATTTTAATCTCTGTATTGCTTCCTTTAAGCATCTAGGCTCTAGCATGTGGGCTGTTTTGCAATTAGACAGAGGGATAAGCTTTTAGACTGACCATTGATTGAGTCTTAATTGGTCAACAGGTGACAGTGAGTCTAAATTCTTCAGAGTACTTGTATATTTCCAGATGGGACTTCTGGAATCCACTGGGACGTCTTTGGCTACTGAAGCTCATTTTCACTCTAGTACTGGAGCTCTGTCTTTGTGAAGCTAAAGAAATCAGTTTATTGGAGAAAGTAAATTATGAAATTCTTTGATGATATGCACAATATGCCTTTGTGATGATTTGAAGGACTGTGTGTTTCACTTTTCTTTAATGCATATGTGTTGGGATTCATATGTGCTCTCTGACACTGTCTGTGAAGAATTTCTTAGAAATGTATCTTCATTTGTCATGATTTGTCATATTGATGCTCCTTTTCAAAATAAGCCTGGACATAGACTAAGACCTTAATGTGTAGCATACCTGTCAGAATATTACCAGAGCTACGTTCATTCTCAGGAATCCTGTGTGTCTGTATCTCAGACAGCTGTCCACTTCCCAGCATGATGTCCTTTAATAAAATAACAATAGAAAGGAGGCTGGGCACAGTGGCTCATACCTATAACTCCAGTTACTCGGGAGGCTGAGCTAGGATGATTCCTTGGTCTATTAAGTTCAGGGCACACCTGGGTAGCTTAGGGGGAGACTGTCAACAAGAGAAAGTCAGGGCGAGGGATTTTTTGGAAACGTTCTAGATGAGAATATAAACCTACTATGGTAAGTTCAGAATTATCCACACCCAAAATTTAAAAATAAAGACTAAAAATGTCTTAAAATTCACAAAGTTTTTGTGTGCCTTCATTATACTATGTCACCATGACTGTGCACAGTGGCACTAACACTTGAGGAAGTAAGAAGACAATCTACAGTTGCTATGTTCATTTTTTTAATAGAGAAGAATTTGACAGCTTGAATTAATCTTATGCTCTACATAGTTGAATTCTCTGAGTATTTAATTTCCTCCTTATAGTATTGGCTTAATCAGTGGACACCTAAGAGTGAAAGGTGAATAGTTAGTTGTTATGGGTATCCTTCCCTTTTAGTCAAAAATTTGAAAATAAAGTCCTACTGTTCTTAATAATAAATTTTCTTATAATTTGAAAGTGTATAGCCAGAGTATCAAGTCCACTGGTGATTTACAGATCAGTGTTTTGATCAGAGCAACTTTTAAACATATATCAACTGTACAGAAACTGTTGGTCAATGTTTGCCCACAAGACAATATTCTATTAAGACATCCATTTGTCAACATGTGCCTTGTTTGCTGTACACAAGACTAGTTGCCTTTCTGAAAGCCTGTGTGCTTGTAGGGTAAAGTAAATGCATGTCTTTGTAGAAGAATAAATAAAAAGAGCAACCTGAGTCAATAAGTGGGTTCAATTCATGCCTACAGCCATGGCGGACAGCTCATTTTGTAGATGTGGGTGTTTTGTTTACATTTATAATGCAGCTTTATTTAATGCTGACAGATATAGCTTGTGGCAAATGATAGTTAGAATGTATGAGCAGTCATAATGCCTCTGTCTTCTTATAGTGTGCTGCTGAAAATAAGCAGTTCACCTCTGTTTTTATTGAGGAAAGGATATGAGACAGCTATAGCTTCGTGAGGCTATTTATTGAGTTGTTTTACTAGCTGTGAACATGCCACTTTATAGCAGTTGTGAAAATGGACTTTGCTAGTGTGTGGGAAAGGAAATAACATTGCAGTATACAGGGTAGTAAAAAATCTCTATAAATAATTTTCAGGCTGAGGAATATTCTCATCTAAACAGGCAGAATGGGCTCTGATTTTGACTAGCTATTGTCCACTCCCAAAGTCAGGTAGAACTGGTATTAAAATTTGGAGAGAGTTTTTGATTGTCCAACAAGTAATTGTGTTAGAACTTAAGGAAAGTTGATGCCATGAGTTCATCTAAGTATTGCCCAGTGCTGTGGCCTGGGCTTATGGATAGTGTTATCTGATTTAGAGGTGAAGTGGACAGCAGGCTCCATGTCTGTGTGCCAAGGACACATCTGTGATTAATAGCAAGTTTTGTTGCAAGGCACAGAGAAATCTGTGTTCATAGGCTTTTTTCATGTGTTGCTTACAGACAACAACTATATAAAAACTTAAGCATACTTATATTTTGAGCCTAAGGATTTATTTATCCTAACTAAGAGAAAGGACCGGTTAAGCACAGAGTTTGCACTTGCATTCAGTACTCGGCAGCTACACTCCCTCCACCTGGATGTCTACCCCAGGACACACAGGCTTTACTGCTAGTGCCCTTCCCTGCTGTCTCTGTCTAGGTCTGTGAGTGCTCTCTGGTAGACAGTTATTGATTGGCTGCCATAAAGGTGATGATATAATACTTTTTATTCTTAAAAAAAAGCATTAAAAGTGCATATTTGAAGATTTTATTACTCTTCTAGTTTATTCAAATGTTCATCAGAGAGCAGTGTGAAGGTACACAAATAATATTTCTAGGCTGCAAAATAATTTAAAGAGCCACATGAATCTCAGCAGGTATTCCTGCCATGTGCTGAAGTTCCTGGGAGCACTGGGCAGTAACCTGAAATAGTCTTCCCTTGTTATCATGCAGCCTAAGCTCAGTTTAGTTTCCAGGTAAGCCTTTCCTAGACACATATTATTTTCTTCTCATGTAAATAAACCTCGCACCACTTAGATCTTAATACTTGGTGCTTTACAAAGTAAATCAAACTGCTTTGAAGTTCTTACTGTTTTTCTTAGTGCCTTTATTAGACATTTCTGATTCCACTAAATATATTATAGAGATGCTGTAAAAATATTCTTATTTCCTTCTCCACTGGCTGATGAAATGGGTTAATCTCTCAGTAGAGCTATTTCCTTAATTCACCACCTGTTTTCAAATCCCAAGGAACCGACAAGGTAAGCAGAGAAAGTCCTCTGTGTGCCTGTTTCACACAGAGAAAAAATTAGAATAAAAAAAATTAAGACAAAATTCTTTCTTGAATTTTTTTTAAAGGAAAGTCATTGCACATTACTGAAAAGCTGCCATATTTAAATTATTACTCAGCAGTCCCATTATACTGCCTACTGGGCATCCTTTTGTTGGGAATTTTCAGCTCTATATAAAGTATATTTATTACCTTTCCTAAAAAGTGCTCATTTTATGTCAAGCTTATTGTGATAACGTGGTAGAACTATAATTAGCACAAATTTTACATTTTTAAAATTTAAAAATAAAAGAGTTGGTATTGTATCTGTGAATCTAAGATGTCCTTAGCTGTTACCGTTAGACTGTCTCGACTGTGTATAAGTAATCATTTATTGTTTAAATACAGAAGAGGCTGTAACAAAATGCTGTCAAGAGCCATCACACTCATTAACCTGCAAGCTAATTAGCCTCCTCCTGCCTGATTGCTGACAGGTTCTTCAATCTGAACCCATTGCTGTTGTGTCAGCAGAGTGAGGCAGAGGAGGACTCCATTAGGTGTTTGTGAGCAAAATCTCTGCATTAAAGCTTTGTTTTTTTTTCACTCTTAACAAATGTTAGAGCATTCATATCCCCAGCTATAATTAAATTGGCAACTCTTAATTACTGTAATTAGTATATTAACTGTTTCCTGTTCATCTATAATTGATTTCAAGAAATTGCATGTAATTTAATGTGATTTAAAATTTTTAATAATTAAAAATTTTCAATAGTTAAATGTATATTTAGATACTGTTGGAGTTTTTGAAATAATATGCATAACAAAATTACTTAAATGCAGAACCTTGTCAAACCAAATACATATGGGCTTTATAGTCACTTTTTCCCTCCTGTGCAAACCTGACATTCACTCCCCATTAGAATTTTTTTTTGGTTAGGCTAACATTTCTTAACTAGATTGCAAATTAGCATTGGAATGATAGAACATTTTGCAAATGCATCTTAAAATATGAATTCATTAATTTGTGGAAGACTAATTCATTTAGAATAGCATCTTGAGGGCAAAAAACATTCATAAGATAGTTTGTTTGTTACACCATCCAATCAAACTGAAGACCTTTATTGAGAGTACCAGAAAAGCAGAGTATTTTGTTTTAACACAGTGTGAACTGATGCAGCCTTTTTTTGTGTTTCAGAATTATCACTATTATATCTTCCGGGGGAAATGTTACTTATGCTTTTGGTTTAAAATATTTGAATATCTTCAGCAAAGTAGTGAAGGCCTTAACTAAATGACATAGTTACCAGCAAAATGTATTCACATGTCTTAGAAACCACATAGTGAAATTTATTATACTTGTAGTTTATGCAGGGAAGAACTTCTGTGGTAGGCTGTCTGATTCGAGAGTACTGGACTATAGTGTGTAGCAGCATCAGAGGCTATGGTGCATGTGTATTGGACATGGCCAGAATTACCATTTGCATAACCTAGCAAAGGTCTACATGAATATGAACTACATGAATATGTTTACCACTGGCCAGATTAAACAAATAAGAACTAAAGATATAGCATTCTGGCCTGGAGTTTAAGGACATTCTGGCCCAGTGTTTAAGGACACTTGCTCTTCTCCCAGAGGACCTGAGTTCAGTTTTTAGCACTCACACTGAGTGGTTCACAATCTGCACCGCCAACTCCAGGGGATTCAGCCTCTTTTTCTGTCCTCTCAGACAACTGCACACACGTGACACACACTAATACAGTAAAACAATACACATATATAATAAAAATAAAAGAATGGTAGCTTTAAATAAAGGAGCATTCTAAATGAAATAGCTGTACATAATTCATTTAATTGTCCTTAAAATAATTAAGATGTTATGTAACATTTTGACTGTCATTCACGTCCATATGTTTTTGTTTTTAAGAACTACTCAACACACTAGAAAATACACAACCTCACAGATACATCCGTTAAACACAGGGCCTAAGAACTCCTGACCTGCTATAAATAAGTCAGTTATACGTAAGTGATAGACACGGATAGGTTCCTGTTAAGACTTTCCTTTCATGCACCGTGGTCCTTCAGCCAGAAAAGGCTCTTGGGGAGGTTTCTCTACATCTTAAGGTTCATTCTCTTTCTCAGTTGGGAATATCTGTTCTTATCAATAAGGACATGGTCTTACACCATCCCATACCCTTCTTCAGAATGACCCCATTCTGAGAGGGCAGCAAAATTTCCTTGAACATTTCCATAGTCTCCAGTGGCATAAAATTCAAATTGAGCTTCAGGGAAGTTGGTGTTATGGTTTAAATTAGTTTTAGAAAGTAAATTTAACAAGTTTAAGGGCCTTTTGATTTTTTTTTAAGACATACTTCAGAACCACTGGGGCACTTACAGCTCATGGTTCATAGAATATCTGAAAAATCCGAAACATATTCTGAACTTGATGAGGAGCCTTTAGAACATCTGGTGCAGCCTTTTGTTTTCTGGTAGAGAAGTTCATCAGGGGAGGCTGACCTTGTTCGAGGCCATGTGACAGAAGCACTGTGTGTGGTCAGCAGATAGGGGCTGGGTTGTAGGCCCTGCCTGCCAGTGTTCTAAGTAGCATAGATCCAAGCTGTAGTGGTTGATTCTATGGTTATCTACCTTTTGTTATATTGAATGTTGTTAGAAGTATATAATTTTTAATGAATAAAAATTTATCATTTAAGATAGATGGTCAGATGTATATATCACATTAGAAAGATGTGTAATAAAATAAGAAATGAATTTGTAGTAGACTAGGACCAAACATTCCAAAACAACTCAAGAAAACCCAATTGGACATCAAGAGATTTTCTTCGTGCCCACCCCCGCCCCCACACATTTACGAAATAAAAAAAAAAATCTCTGGTGTTTAAGTGCTTCTAAAGAAACCAAAATTATTTCCCAACACATGGCATTCTTTTATGCCAGGAACCTAATTTTTCCCCTTACTGTGTGCTTCATGTTTTTTGGATGACAGGAAAGAGATGATTGTCAGGGAGTAGGGACATGAAGATAGATGGGTAGGGTAGCACACAAATCTCACAGCTTCAAAATGTGCTCGATATCGCCGTTAGTGTCTGCAGCATCTGCCTTAGTTGCTAGAACATAATACTAGCCCCCTGTTCTGCACTTCCTACAGTGAAACAATCTAAACAGCCACACTTCATTTTGCAAAAGACTGGAAAGGAAAGGTACCTTGTCCAAACACTTCATATGAAGATGCTTGAAGCTTGACAAGTGTAACATTCCTTGTATTGAATGTATCTCTGTGTGTATTTATCTAGAAGTAACTGATGTAGGGGCAGTAACATCTATAAAAAGTAGAGGTGTTGATTTGGTAACTGCGTATTGAACTATTAAAGACTAAAACCCATGAAGAAGTCTCTTTTTTGATACTGGCTTTCATTTATAAATTAAAATATTGCTGAATGTTTATAGAAATGGGAGATAACCTAAGGCCAAGTGAATTTTAGATTGGGCTTTTGCTTAATGTATTATTCATACCATTGTATAATCAGTTAAGTGCATCTCTGACAATAAACTTAAAATTCAACTTCAGTAGTACTACCACCCTAAAATGGGTGAGTCAGATAGTGACCTGACATGATTTATTTTGACCCTATATTTTAGATAATTTTTAATAATGGAGGGATGAGATATTTGGTGTACTCTCTTCATTTCCCCTCCTCCTTCCCCCCCCTTTTATTTTTTAACATTTCACTATTTTTGCTGGATGACCTGGTTTTGCATTTTTCTGATTCTCTGTTCATCTAATTAGTATGTTCTAGAAAGACCTGGACCACTTATTGTGCAGAGATGTAGCCTGTGGGTATTTAATAAGGAGCTTTCAGTGCTACATTTGCATCTTTTGCTTGGGGTCTGAATAGCGAATCACCTTTCAGATCATTAGGAGCACTGCTGTATTGTTAAAATTGGGCCGCAGTTTTCTAATGACAGTTTAGAACTTCAGGCTTCCTATATAACCTAGGTGACCCCAGTGTAATTGTGTGTAGTGCAGATGACCCTAGGATAAACTGCTGACGGTTTAGTTCCTCCATAGTGTGGCCTCTGTGGTCAGGTGGCTTTATACCCAAGGAGGCCACACAGAGATGTCTTGGAAGCATATTAGACCATGCTTCTGTTACTTCTCAAAAAGATACACATCTGCCAAACCCTGTGTTAGATATGAAATGTATTTTAGCAGATAACTAGTCATCTTTTCAATATACCCAGAAATCAAAATGCTTAAAAATGGGCTATTCTGATTTCACGTTCTTTTCCTAGATAAGAACAAAATAGGGAGATTGTTTTTTCAAGGACTAAATTACAACTTACTCATTTTCTAACCAGCTAGAAAGAAGTCATTAATATTAGAAGTTTATATAGTTTTGTAGGTCATTTGACACTGTTACAGAACTATAAAATTTTAAAGCCAGAAGAAATTGAGCATCCTATTTTTAGAAGTTGGTATTTTCACTAATTTTCTAATCTCTAATTGTAATGATACTTCCCTACCTCACAGTAATGCCAGGGCTCAAAGGTAGCTGAGAGGGAGTGGTAGTTTTTGTGGTTTTTAAATAAATATTTTTTCCTTAGAGAACATTAGTAGATTTATTACGGCATTTGACTGTGCATCCTACTTCCTTGACTAGTATAAAAACTTAACAAATACATGTATCATTGCACAACTTGTTTTAGAAGATAGCATGTGAGTTGAATTAAAATTTTAGCAATTAGATTTCAAAATTTACTTTCTGAAATAGCTGTTTCTTCAAGGAACTGTTTCCTCAAGGAGTCTGAAGTTAGTTACCAAGACTTGGTTATAATTAGTAACTTTAGCTGACAAGTTATGAGTTTTAATATGATGCAGTTCCATAGAGTAGGTGATTGCAGAGGTGTATTGAAAGAAAACATAGAATAGGGCCTCAGACAGTAAATACTCTGTAGCTAGCTGAACCAACTTGCCTATTAGGCTTACTCCAATAAGCTGTGGGAGAATTAATTTTTTTAAACATATAATTTATTTTTATTTTGTGTTCATTGGTGTTTTGCCTTCATGTTTATCTGTGTGAGGGTGTCAGAAACCCTGGAACTGGAGTTACAGACAGGTGTGAGCTGCCATATGGGTGCTGCTGGAAATTGAACCCAGATCCTCTGGAAGAGCCGGTGCTGTTAACCACTGAGCCCTCTCTCCAGCCAGAGAATGTTATTTTAAAAATAACTAGACAGTAATCTGCTCCCCCTGATAGCCTGTCTGCCATGTGTTTATTTTGTTTGTCTCATCCTTTTGTATTTTTTCTTGTCAGTTTCTGCTCAGGAGTTCTACAAATCAACTGTGAAAAGTAGCTAGCTACCTGACCTGGCAGGACCCTTGCTTAAGCCCTGAACAACCTGGTGTTACCTTTGTCTTCCTTTTAATTGCCTTTCCTTTTTATTGTTATAGAAACCCAAATCTGTTTCTTAAAGCAGCTGTTTAAATTGTATCATTCAGAGCTAGCAGGTAATAAAACAGAACTTGTAGTTTTAATAAGTGATTATTTCTTGTTTCAGAGAGACTAATGGGAGGTAATCCTTTATTCAGAAACTTCTACTGCAAGGACCTGAAAACTGGAAAATAATATTGGACTGAATGCTTAATTGAAACTGTGCCCGGTGTGCATGCATATCTAAGTCGTTACTTATATCTAAGGCATTATGCACGTCTAAGGCATTATGCGAGGCTTGAGGCTTCCTATGTATGAGAACAGTGGCCAGTGCTATTCTGCTAAGTAGTTTTTGCAGGGTTTTCTCTTCCAAGAGGAATTTGTACTCACATTATTGCTTCCTCTGGGATCCTAGACAATGACTCTGTGGTCTGATTCATTAATATTGGTTGTCTTCAGCAGAGAGTATCCAGATTTGACCTGCCAAGTATTACATTTTTAATGTATTACTAGTTCTTTCATAGTGTAAGGCTTGTCTTTGTTCTTTGTATTTTTGGACTGTTCAGCTTGAATTAGATAGAGTTAATTTGTAGCGTCACTAACTATGCCTCATTTAAAACACACACAATACACATATAAAATGTTTATTGGTGAGCTATTTCAGTGTGAATAGCTACCTTTTTAATATTTGAAAGCATACATTTCCAAATTTATTTCGAAAAGTGCCAGGGGTGCTGTGTGCTATGTACAATAAGTTAATTATTACGCTATTAACATTGATGATGTTGAATGTGTTTTAGTTAATGTGTTAATGACGTGTTAATTACTGTACACATTTGTGAAGACCCTTCAGGCTTGTTCTATGATGCAACGCGTCAACTTGAACCAGACCAAATAATCTGCAAAGCAGACTGTAACTCTTAGTGTAACACTTGTAAACATAAATTATAAATTAAATTATGCTTTTTATTATTCTTTTTTTCCCTGGTAGAATGAATATGTAATCCTTCTGCTATCTGCACCTGTTAGAACCTAATGCTATCAGACTCTGTTTTCCCCAAGAGGACTAGAAGAGATTTGTTATGTAGTAACTTATGCTTTGTTTATGCTCCAGCATTTAGTGAGTATTTTATATAGCGTTACGTGCTTTGCATTCTAAAAGATCCTCCTCTTCCTTCTCTTCCACTTTATCTTCCTCTTCTTCCTTCTCCTCCTCTTTCTTTGTTCTGTTTCCTTCATTGATTTAAGATGGAAATCACACCCAGTCCAAATGCAGGCAGGTAAAAAGTGGCCACTATCGCTACTTGATATTAGTCCACATATACTTTTGATTTAATTATGGCCTTTCAAAATCCTTTTTAATCTTACAAGATCAGTCATTTGAAAACAAAAGAAACCAATGGCAATTTCACACTGTAAGCAAAGGCCAGATTTTGCATTCATTTGAGAACATGGGTAATAGGTTTGTTTTCTGTTTCATAAGTATGCTTTATACTTTGAAATGTGAGCTATTTGGGGCTATGTTATTATAGCATTAAAATCTTAGCTTCCTGCTTCTTCCTTGTCAACATCTTTGTAAAGTACACCTGGTGATGTTTATCTTCAAGAGATTTACTTTGAGGTTAACATTTTTTTCTTTTCTTTTTTTTTTTATTGTTAAAAGAAAAATTTACATTTACTCCCCTTGTTCCCGGCCCTCCCACTACCCCACCACCCTCCCCCTGCTTCCTTAAGATGGGGCAGGATACCCTGCCCTATGGGAAGCCCAAGGCCCTCCCCCTCTGTCTCGGTATAAGAAGATGTGCATCCATATAGAATAAGTTCCCAAAAAGCCAATACATGCAGAAGAGCTAGGTCCCGGTGCCATTATCATTGGTTTCTCAGTCAGTCCCCACTGGCAGACACATTCATAGGGTCCAGTTAGGTCATATGCTCATTTTAAAGAGATTTACTTGGAGGCTAACATTTTAAAATGTAACATTTTACATTTTAAAATTGTGTTGTTATAAATGATATTTCTTAGGGTTTTTTTTTGCTTCAAACTCGTTGATTTTTTAAAAAAAAATAAAATTGTGAGCTCACAAATTTACTAAGGATCTGATAGTGAGAACTTGCTATTTTTACTGTTTTAGCCTGCCTTCTTTCCCTTTCCTTCCTTCATCCCCATTCTCTTTCCTGCTCCTTGTCTTGTTTCCCTTACCTCCTCCCTAGTTGCCTCAGTTTAATGACAGAAGTGGGCACAGTGATAGCATCTGCCTTCAGAATATTAGAATGGCTCAGTGAGTCACTACAGATTGAGCGTGTGAGCTGTGCCTAGCATGTGGGAGGCTCTTAAAAATGCAAGGTCTCATTCTTAGTCTGCCTAAATTTATATTGTGCTAAAAAATTATTTGGGAGCATTTATTTTCCACTGTTTTAATTCCTGAGGAACTCATAAGAATTTGAGTTTTTGATTATCAGTCATCATAGTTTCAGCACCTTAATTTTAATGACTTTGCCTCTCCAGTATTGTTTCTATCCATCCTCCTGGAATTGTCCTTGTTTTTTTCCTTCATCTGAACTTGCTTGATTCTATAACACTGCTCTTACTAGAGATTTTTATTGGTATGAAAGAATACTCTGACTGGGACTTTGGTCTCTCTGGGAAATATTTGTGTATCTCTTGTTTAACAGTGCTGATGTCCTCTTGCAATACCCATGCAAAAGGGATTTTAATAAATCTTGTGTTCAGCATCGCACATTGTTTGTTTTAGCTGCCTTCCACTTCATGCTTCTTCCTTTAAGAGCGAGCCATTACGAAAGGTTAGATTCACAGTTAGGAGGCTTTAGCTCTCCCTTTTGAATCAGTGAGGTTGCCGTTTTATTGCTCTCCGACTTACACTTCAGTGATGAGAGTAAACTAGCATCAGATTAAAGGTCAGCAAATCCCATCAAAGAGAGGAATATTAGGGGCAGAGATAGTTGGAGAGGCAGCACACCACTGGGTATTGACAGGGTGATTCCAGGGTATCAGTCAGCAGAATTATAGCTGCCCAGAGAGTCAGTACAGCTTTAATGAGCCTGTGTGAAGAGGAAGAGGGTGGATTTATGTAGTTCCTCATAATTTTCTGTAGAGACTGTTATTGCAGGCATTCTGTAGAGTGTTCTGGTCTTTCATTTAATTCAAAGGTCCTGGAGCTTATCCATCCTCTAAATTCTTTTTTTGTTAACTCAAATCAAAGTTGACATTTCCATGGTTTACCCCTAAAACATCTAGTTCAAAATCAGGTTTCTTTAGGCAATTTTGAAATCTGTAGATTCCTAATATAAATCTGTAGACATGGGTCTTTCCTCCTCAGAGAAGTAGGTTAGTAATGAAGAGTTGTTTCCTAACCAGGAAGCCAAAGTAGACGCACATTTTCATACTGCCCTTAGAGGACCTAGGAAAGGCGCTGCTTATAATTGCTTTATTTAAAGGCTCTAAGTGTTTTCTTAAATCAGCTCTTCTAATTATTGTTTATGTGTCTGTTTGTGCACCATAGTCTCACACCCTCCTAGCTGGAAAAGGACAAGGAGATGCCTAGGACAGGGGCTGTTTTTTAATTGTTCTAATGAGAAATACTGTAATTAATTGTCATTATTTTAAAATTTACCTTGATTTTGATATGTTGGATGGGGAATATTAAGTTTATATAATTTCAAGAGAAAGAATATGCTTTAAGAAGTCAAATGTTAAAAAAAAAAAAAAAAAAAAAAAGCCGGGCTGTGGTGGTGCACGCCTTTAATCCCAGCACTCGGGTGGCAGAGGCAGGCGGATCTCTGTGAGTTCGAGACCAGCCTGGTCTACAAGAGCTAGTTCTAGGACAGGCTCCAAAGCCACAGAGAAACCCTGTCTCGAAAAGCCAAAAAAAAAAAAAAAAAGTCAAATGTTTATGAAAAACAGACAGAAAACCCAAACCTTTGTTTTCGCTCTGACAGGGATCTACCCAAGGTCTCGTACATGCTCAGCAAGTGCTGTGCCACTGAGCTACATCCCCAGTCTAAGGAGGGACTTTGAATGTCTTTCCTGAAAATGTTAGTGTTGAACAGGGTGACAGATAATTTTTTTTAACTTAAACTTTTTGTTTGTTTGTTTTTTCGAGACAGGGTTTCTCTGTAGCTTTGGAGTATGTTCTGTAACTAGCTCTTTTAGACCAGGTGCCTCAAACTCACAGAGATCCACCTGCCTCTGCCTCCTGAGTGCTGGGATTAAAGACGTGTGCCTCCACTGCCCAGCTTAAATTTTTTAAAATTATTGGTCCTAGAAAGTAGACAGTTAAAAAATTCATTGGAGTGTTTTATGACTTTGCCAAGCCAGCCACTGTTTGCAGTTTCTATGTAAGAATATACCATTTTAACTGTACTTCTAAAAAAAAATGAATTATATACACTATTCACGGAGATCTGCTTTGAAGAGGACTTTAAGCACTTTGTGTTGTCCTTGTATGTCATGTGGATGGTTGTTCCTTTGGAAACATGCATGGTTTTTAATGGAAGGGCGCAATGGTGTGTTGATACCATAAGAAGCCCAAGTATGAGCTTTTACGTCCGTAGCATGTGAATCCTTAAGCAAGACGCATATAAATGAAGACTGCATAAAAAAAGCCATTTTCAGTCATTACTTCAATGCGGTTTTTATATTAAAAGCCTAATGTACTTTCAAACAAAATCATGTGGCAACTCTAGTAAAGCTTGTGTTTCCTATAATCATATTTTGCTTCACAAAGCTCTTCCAATAAAACCCAGCCTGTGTCCTTTATAATAGTACAGATAAAACTTTATGTGTGCTCTTCTGTTGGAATGTACAGGGAATGCCAATGACTCTCTTGACATATTTACTAGCATTCTTTCTGAGCGCTCCCTGTGCATCAAGATAATTTGGCATTCCAAAAATAACAAAGTGGACATTTTTTCCTGAAGGGAGAAAAAGGGAAAGGGTAGGTATTTGCTGTTCGTGATTAAATCAAGAGGCTGTGATTTATAAATTTACTTTTGCAGTTTTGAGAAAAGGAAGAGAAATGAATACACAGATAAGCATGAGATTAGTTATCTGATAGGACTGAGGGACTTGTGAGTGACAGATATTAATCACTTTAAGGTACATAGATATATTTGAGATTTTAAAATTCAGCTGGAGTCTAGTATTTTCACTTGAGTAAAGTCACGAATGGTAAAAGGACCCTTTCTCCCCATTAGTAGTTTCAGACATTTTACTTAATACATGGATATGCATGCTTTTTAATACTACCATTCATTTCATCTGTGAAATAGTTGATTAAAGTTTCCAAAATACTAATGAAGAGGATATGTAACCTTGGCCTCATTTTAAGTAATCTTAACAAGAACACTGTGTAGCCATTTCGAACACTTTAATTAGTACATTTGCCAGAAGAGCAGAGGCCTTATTCAGAACAAATCAGCAACACCATTTACTTCCCCTGCGCTCCTTCACATAGCTGTTTCAAAGCTTCATGCTTTTTTAAAAGTGTGAGCAGAACTCACTCCCAGTGACCTATCTATGTCTTGTCATTGACAGAGATCAGAGTGCTACTCGATTCCTAGAGGTGATGGGGGAGTGAAGCTGGCGCCATAACACTGAGATAGCTAAAAGCAATAAAGCAACCTGCTATCAAAATATACTGCGGAATAATGGCAATACTGTCTATGGTGAAGGAATTTAATACAGAAAATGCTAGAATCTTAAAAAGGACAAAGTTGACCATGTAACAAATAACAAATATCAGAAATTAGATAATTCTTAGAATTGTAGGTAGAATTATTTTAGATCACTTCCATATTGTTTATATGCATAAGTTGGTGCTTTGGTAATGTTTCATTTTTATGTATTATACAAAACAATTCATTCTCTGACTGAAAGATGCAGTATTTTAATAAAATTATTTTGGCTGCGTGGTTTTAAGTGAGTGTGATTATTTGTTAAAGTGCCAGTTGTGTGCTAGGTGTTCTAATAGGCATTATATATATAGTCATTTGAACTTCACAATCATTTCCTTAGTTGGTGGAACCCCTATTCACAAAGAGAGAAGCAAAAGACTTCCTCTGGTTACAGAGACAGTAAGTGACAGGCAGGTTTGGAATCTAGGCTACTCTGACTCCAGGGCCACATTTTCCTGTGCTGTGGTTTATTTAAATTATAATTGCATGCGAGTTTTATTTTAATTTTTAAAATATTTATTTTTAAATGTATGTGTATGTATGTGTGCTGCATGTGTACAGGTGCATTTAGAGGCCAGAAGAGGGCATCCAATCCTCTGGAGCTGGGTTTACAGGCAGCTGTGAGCTGTCTCATGGAGTGCTGAGAACTGAACTATGAAGGTACTCTTAACAGTCAAGCCACCTCCCCAGCCCATAGTGTGACTTTAATTTTTTTTTTAATTTAAGAAAGAAGAAACTGTATTTCAAGTTTTGGGGTCTTTTTTTGTATGTATGGTGTTTTGCTTTCATGTATGTCTGTGTACTATGTGTGAACCTAGTGCCCATGAAGTCTAGAACTGGAGTTAAAGATGGTTGTGAGCCACCACATGTGTGGTGGGAATTAAACCCATGTCCTCTGGAAGAGCAGCTAATACTCTTAACTGCGGAACCTTCTCTCTAGTTTTCTATTTGGATTTAAAACAAAAAATAAAAACATTCCTATATGACCATGGGTTCTGTGGTAACTTAACCTCTTCGGAATTTAGTTTTCTCATCTGTGAGGCCAATGGCATCTACCAGGAGGTTATTTAAAAAACAAGTGAGAGTGCTTGTGGAAGGCACAGGTGTGGTGTGTGTTCAATACTATGGAAATTTAAACCTGGAGGACTTTTAGGCTAAGAATGAAACTCTTATGCCTATGTTACTTTAACATTAACATTGTAAAGTTGGAAGTGAAAGCTCTCTACATCAGGAACAAAAGGGCAGGAGACATTGTTTTTAGGCAGAAATATTTTGAATTGTAAACTATGTCTGGAATGAACTTCCCTGTCTGGAAAATGTGGTCTTGAAACACAAGAGCATGGAGGGATACAGCTTTGGGTCTGCACAGGATGCCCTCTGTGTTAGAGGGAGCAGCTCCACAGAGTAATGTTATCCTATTCACAGCATGGCAGTGATCTTAACTGACAGGACAGGAAATGAAAGTGCAATGGCAACCTCATTCTGCTGGGAGAAAAGGCAAGGGGACAGAGTGTGGGGCTGTGGAGAGGGAAGCCAGTGCTTGTATGCACAGAGTATAGTATACAAGGACTAATTAATTGCTTTTGAGAGTAGTCCAAACGTGGGCCTCTCAAATTCTCTGATCAAGGCATTTTGAATATGTGGTTCCTTTCAAAGGCTATCACTGACACATTAGATCGTTAGATCACTGGTGACCATGGAGTAGCTAGTCACAAAGACCTATGGGTATTAAAGCATGCTGTTATAATTCTGCCTTCCCCATAGACATACTTGGGTTCTGGATCGCTTTTCTTTCTCTTTAAATAATATTGTTTTTCTCCTTTTTTAGAATTTGTCATATTTACCAACCCTAAAAATCTCCTCTATAGAGCATTTTCTTTGAACATCTTTTCTTTTAGATAAAAAGAAAGTGTCCCCTTCCCTTCCCTACCATGTGTAATAATTTCTTTTAAAAATAGAACACAGGTAATCCTGAGTGCTAATATGCGTAAGAAACACGGCCCGTTTCCTCCTCATCCTTTTTCACTGTCTCATGCAAGCACAGCATACTTCATATCTTGCCCTGGCCCCTGTTCTCTTCTGTAGCTGACAGTGCTTATATATCAACCCTCCAACAAGATGCAGCTCCATTTAACAAAAAAGTGCCTTAAAAATGTAACTCTGCTTTCTGCATTTTTATTGCACAGTCCATCTGCTCCTTCATCTTGGGCTGCTCTTCACTTCACAGTGACAAGGCTCACTCCTTTTCCTATCTCTTGAGGCAAGATCTAATTGGCAAGAGGAAAGTCTTCAATATTTGCCTTTACTAGCTAACAGTAGTTTCAGGTTTTTTTTTTTCTGTAAACATTTCGTTAAAGTAGGCTTGAAGGTTAAAGAGAAAAATGTAATGAAACTGAAGGATATAAGGAATCTTCCTGCACAATGAGAAAAGGTTTTCAAGTGAGCAAATTACGCTGTGGTTTTGTAGTATGGCTGATACTTTTGATAGTTTCAAATGGCAAAAATGCTTATCATTACTTCAGAGTTAACTCTTGTGTAAAATATTCTACTGTTTCTGATAAAATTAAATATAAATGATAAAATGTGATGTGGCTGGGATCGTTGCTATTGTCAGGGAGAAGAGATTCTCACATGTCCTCTGTGCTGCCATTTGCACTGCTGGGAGCTTGCAGGAACACCAGAGTCATAGCCTTGGGAGTTCCATGGCAAAGAAATGCTGGTGATTCAGGAAATGCCTTTAAATGGTTTCCCTCCCCTCATTTAAAGTGCATCTGTGCAGTTACAGGAAAATAGCAACTGTGTTCTGCCCAGGAGTCTAGTACCTGCCCAGACCAAGATACTAATAATGTCATTATGACATCTAGCCGTTTTCCATCGAACCGCTAATAAAGGTCATTAGTTGCCAGCTTTCGTGAGTGAGATGGCTCTGCAGCCAGTGCACAGAGGAAAGTTATCAGTGCTGTGTGTTAGAGACAGGCATTCTGCCAACAGCTTTATAATGAAGGAGAAATGTAATAAAGCAACAGATTGACAGTTTATGTGTTGAAAGTGAAGGAAATGGAGGTGTGGAGAAGCATTATGGGGAATCTTTCTAGTCATATCTTCAATTTAACCATCAGGGGAAATGCTTCAGAATCTTAGATTTATGAATTTCTAGTAAGCAGTTCCCCAGCATGTAAACAAACCTCAGTGGGCTGTTTTAGGAAGGTAGATTTGGGCAGCGAAGTAATCATTTTTATTCCTCTGATTTTCCAAATAGAAATGGACATATATGATAAAAATGTCAGCCACACTCTCCACGTCAGGGCCCTAACAGGATTACATGTCAGTTCTTAATGTCTCGCTCTGTTTTTCTTTGCCATGAATGGCTGCATTATTGCTCACAGGAACTTCACCATAATATATGGTAAGAGACAAGTAGCTCTTTATGGCCAGTGATTATTCGGTTTGAATGAAACCTGTGATTTATGTCCATTTAACTGAAAAGCCTTGTAAATTCCCAGTGCTGCATTTTCCCTCAATAGAGAATGAGTCAAGCGAAAGTGACAACTGGGTTGGCGTGGGAATGTGCAGTGCATTGCCGTGTTATATTTAATATACCTGACATGAAAAACGTGCACACGCCACACAGCCACCTTAAACAGGAGTGGAAGTGACATTAGCTTGTAATATGACTTCCATATTCAGTGAATTAGACACTAACATGGACTTAAAAGGCAACTGGTTTGGAGTGGGTGTGGGATGGGCATTGGGGCCAAGGGTTGAGCTAGTTAGCTGGATTCTCTGTGATTCATTCATAATATTTTAAGAATTAGCTGGTTTTCTATGGGTATCTGTGAAAGTGTATGAGCTTTGCCTTCCTTGATGAGGGTCATCGCAAGTGAAAGGATTATTTCAGGAAATGCTGATGCTGCTCAGTTCTACTCTCCCCTGGTACCCTTCCTTTTCCTCTCTCATTCACCCCCCCCCTTTACCTCTCTTTGCCTCTCCATTTAAAGATCAGCCTGTAATGGGCTTGGGGCCTTAGTTCTGGCTCTAGTCTATTTGCTGTTTCTCTTGAGAACCACAGCCTCTCACCCTCCCCTACAGTCTCTTCTTTAGTCAGTTGTATACAGTTTGTCAGTGCCTTTCTCTACTTTATTTCCAGATTATATGACAGTTTTCACAAATTAAAAAATATTAATTTCAAACAGAATCTTACAATAATTGACTGACTATGTCACTTCTGTCTGGTTCTTCAATGTTACACTTCACAGCTTCCTTACAGGTTCAGGGAATTTTTTATTTCTTCCATGTTTGGGGAGAAAAAGAGGTTGGTGTGTTTCTATTCATCTTTATAGCTTGGTTAGATATCTCAAACTGGCTGTCTTGAAATTTTTAAATGGAATTGGTATTGTCTTTAGTCAGGTTCATAACTTCTGACCATAGTCCTGCTTATTACATGAGAGACACAAAATGGAATCTGTAGAAAAAGATAAGGTCAGCTGGAAATGCTAGAATTATTACTTATTATTACTTGTTTTAAAGCCTCAAGAATTCAAGCCTTGTTGAAGATAGCTGATCTGGCTTTGTTTACATGATTTGGCTAAAATATTTTCTTCTGAGCTACATCTCTGGCCTGCTAGTCAAAAATGAGTGTGTCAGAACAAAATACAGAGATCTCATAGTCCAAGCTTTGTGAACAATCAGGAATTTTGTTTCGTAGTATGCTCATTAGGGAAGAAAACCAAGTTTTGACAATAGTGTTTCGTTCTTGGTGAATGACATACTCTTTACAGAAAGAGGTTTCAACACCTTTCTTTGTCGCCGTTATGACACTGTGGGTGGAAATGCTGGTTGGACCTCAGTGTCCTGAGTCCCAGCATGTGAACTACACATTTGCAGTGACTGTGATCTGAAGCCACAATTTGGTCCTGGGTGAACAGAGGTTACTCATGGTCTAGTGGCTTTGCTTAGTTAGTGCTCTTAATTTGCACCTCCTCCTCTTAGGGCAAGCCTTGTTGTGGATAGTACTGTGCTACTAGAGGCTAGCTCTGCACAGTCCAGCCAATGCAGATTCCTAATCTGCTTATTTATAATTCAAAAGCTTGCCTATATATTAATGAACCCTTAATGAGCTGTTGAAAATGCCCGAATTACAGTCAGATTATTGAACTGAAACAGCCCCATAATCATACCATTTGAGTGGGCTGTAGGTACTTTTCACATCTGCAGCTTAGTATTGTGAAGGGTGTGTGTGTATTCAGAGAAAGCTTTATAATAATTTTGACCTGTAATTTATTTATTGCCCTCAGATGCAGTTGTCTATGCAGATGCTCTCTCCCATTATCTGTGGGGCAGGTGCACAGCGTGTTGAAAGACAGCTAATTAGGATTTGCTGAAAGATATGCAAAAACTGTGGGCTTATAACAAAGCCAAGTTCATTGTTAAACAATGTTTTACTGTGTTTGTATGATTTGTCTAGATCTTCTGGGTACTGAAATCAATGTCATGGCTATAAGTAGACTACAAACAGTTTTGGATTTTTGTTTTATTTTTGCCTCTTAAGAAAATAATGCTTTGATAAGCAGAAAGCTGTGATGTAAAACTTTATAAACCTCTTTAGATATACACGTTTTGAATTCAAATCTTTAAATTTTTGTTTCACCAAGTTTTAATGTGAAGTTACCAGGACCTTTTGATGTCATGGGGCTGAATCATTCTGGCTTTTGCAAATCTAGTCTCATTAAAATGTTATAGGAAAAAAATGTTTATAGGTGCCCAGAGGAGTGGGGTGTTGTGACTGGAAGCCATGTGTGCCCTGGGGGGTTAGAAAGACCAGTAATAGTGGAGAGGCAGGAAGGATGGGAAGTCAAATAACAATGTAAGCAGAGAAATAAATAGAGGTATTCAGACTGAAAATAACTTTAGAAATTAAGTACTATTTTTTAGGCAGCCCATAGTCATTACTTTGCTTAATAGAGAAAATCTATTTACTTTTCAAACTGTAGTTTTAAAAGTGACTTCTTTATTGATCAACAGCCTTCTCAATACTGCCTAATCATACATGCTCTCCAGCCATTTCTATTTACAGGATATGAAGTTTCTGTTAGGAAACAATTTTTCTCATGGGATTTGATACACATAATTTAGAAAGTAAATACAGAAGGATTTCATTAAAACATTTTTCTTGTTCTTGAGGCAAGCACATGTTGATTTACTTATGGTTTTATAAAGCAGGCATGAGGAAAAGATCTGTGTGTTTAAATACAAAGGGGAAATTAGAAACCCTACAGAACCTTGAAGGTGTTAAAAAAATACACATTTGCAGTCAGGTATGGTGGCTCACGTTGAGGGGACGAGTGTCTGTCATGTCAACGTGATCTATGTAGTAATACCCTATCACTCACCAAAAATTCCTCCCTTTTCAGCAGAAGTACAATTATCTAGAAATAAAGGAGAAATAAACCCCCCCTCAAAAAAAAGTGAGCAAAAGTTGACTTACAACAGAGAAGTGTAAAGAGCCTAACTTGGTTTAAAACAAAACAGAACTAAAATAAAAGTACAGGATGAAGCCAGCCAGCGAGCTCAGGCACACCAAAGCATTGAGAGCAGGTTGTATAACCAAGCATGGTCCTTCATAATGTCTTAACACTTGGAATATTTAAGCAAGTCAGAAGAGAGAAGAGATGTTAAGTTGAAAATAGCAACTTAGCCACTGTGGAGCAGTTCTAGAACAGTATGAGGCAATTCTTTCTAGTCCCCAGTAACTAGCAAATACACCGTCAGCAATGACGCGTTCCTAGAGATTTTAACTTAAACAATTATCTAATTTTTGGTTTCTCTAAATGAGTTTATTGCCTTCATATGTTATAATTTTCAGATATTTGTCTCTGAATAGGCAACTGATGTAATTATTAAATTATGGTGACTTAGTTTTATTATTCAGTTGAAATTATTTTTAAACAGAAGTGACAGCATTAAAATGTTTTGGGGGAGGAAATCAAAGTTGTTCATTTGAGCTAAGGCAACCAAGAGCTCTGTCATGCTGTGAGTGTAATTCAGGGCATCTACGATGACGTCTGTTCGTAAAAGAACTGATGGTACATGTGGGTTAGCATATGAAATCTCAGAGCTGGTGATCAGTTGAGGACTTGGCAGCTTATAGATGTTACTGTCATGTAAGTTACACCAGACACAGAGTGTGTGCCACTGCGAATAAACAACACCACACACGCGCACAAGAGGCAGAATCCAAATGCAAACATTTTAGATGCCAGCTCCCCCTCCCCATGCCTTGTAACTAGTGCAGGGAACCTGCTTCTGAGCAGATTTACAGAGGTTAATTGGGCTGGGATAGTTTATATTGTGTTACACATTAATGAAAATGCTGATTTTGAGCTGTCATGACTCCAGTGCTTTTTATACCACAATAATTATTTTAAAACTCTGTCTTCTGTGTTACTGAAAACATCTTGGCAGAAAGCCTGTGTGACCTGATTAAACCTATGAATTGTCAGCTGTGATCTATCGTACTCAGAAGAGGTTGCTGACTGGCATCACTTGGAAATCTTGATGTAAAAGCATAATGATATTGAAACTACTGTGCCCAGCACTCAATTGCCATGTCAGTGGCACATTTTAAACTCTGTTTGGTGTCCTTGTGCAGTTGGCTGGCACGTGCCTAGCAATGCCCTTTTAATATGTATTTAAGTCTAGCTAATTACTTCCTATCAAATGTGTTTTGCTTATAAGATTGCATGATAGAAAAGTCATTTAGTGCTGTGTATTTCCAAATTTTTGATACATCTTGTGGAATCAAACTATTTTATGGAATTTTCAGTTTATCTGACTGTATAAAGAGACAGAATAGCCACATTTTGAGTTTGTTTTTAATCTTTACAATATTTTCTTCTTAGGTCCTTCTTCCTACTTTATGCATAAACCATTTAAATCTGAAGTTTCGATAATCAATATTCTAAGAAATTGAGCTTGCCTCTTTCTAAGAGTCCAAGTTGGGGTTAAATTCTGAAGGGATGTATAAAAAGTCCTAGGATGCATGTAACTATATTTTAAAAGCAAGTCTCATAGTCAAGCTTGTTTATCCAATGTGAGTGATGAAGCTCCCAGCATGAATTGTAGTACACTGATGTTGTTTGACCATTTTCTCAAATAAACAAAATACTCACACTGTTTGTCCTCTGTCTCTCGCTTCTTCTGTCTTTCTCTTTCCTTGAAGGTCTCAGCATCAGAGGAGCCCAGGAGGAAGACCCTCCCGACCCCCAGCTAATGAGACTGGACAATATGCTTTTGGCAGAAGGGGTTTCAGGTCCTGAGAAAGGTGGGGGATCGGCAGCAGCAGCTGCAGCCGCAGCAGCCTCTGGAGGTTCTTCAGATAACTCTATTGAACACTCAGATTACAGAGCCAAATTGACCCAGATCAGACAAATCTATCACACAGAACTGGAGAAATATGAACAGGTCAGCAGCCGCCACTCTCAGTCCTGCACAAACCCTCTGTTGCTCTTCTCCTAGATTGTACTAACCAATTCCAAGGGCTATAAGGGGTAGGTGTTAACACAAACTAAAATAAACAAAGATGATATACAAAACCAAGAGAGTTGTGAGAGCCGTGAAATGAAGATGCTGTGAGCTTTGAGGGGCAGAACCAACTCTCATATCCCTTTGTTTTATTCATTCCTCACATTCATGGTACCTAACTACCACACCTGTAAGCCCTTCCTTCCCACTAACCTCACACTTGGTGCCCTGCAGAGCTCTGTAGAATTCAACCTAGCTTTGTTCATAAGCTTTAAAGGCTGGCAAAAGGAGAAGTATCATTGCATAGTGATACTGTGAGTTCTTGGACCCTCCTAAGACTTAATTCTGTGGACTGTACTAGACTGTGTGGAGGGAGCTTCCGGAATCATTTGAAGATGAGACTCCTCATTAATTGTAACTTTGCCAGGACAAGGTAGACCAGGCATTATGTGCTAAACCCTGATCACAAAGAATAAGGATTAAAAATCTTCTCAACAAATTTACTAGCCATACTTCATTGAGCCTTAGGTATCTTTTGAGTTTAAGCTATGCCATTGTTCTATCTGCTAATAACAGAAAGTCACATTGTAATTTAACTCTGGCATGCTATTGATTACCAGATTACTAGATTTCCAGATTTCCAGAAACCCATATTAGTTAAAATGTAAGAGAAATAAGTGATTCCTGGATTCAACATAATATGGTAAAATGCGGGTTATCAATTTTTAACATATTTTAATTAATAATTTAAGTTTAAAATTCTACTTAGAATCTCATTTAACATGGATTCTCATTTGAAAGGTCTTTAGAAGATTCACTGTAATATCAACTTTTGAACATACACAAAAATAAAGAGCTAAGTTAGGTTGAATCTTATAAAATAGATACTGAATGTTAGCAGTTATTCTTAATGCCCTTACACTTTAGTGGGAACTGTGTGTGTGTTTGTGGGGTGGAGGGGTGTTCTTGGTGACTTTCCTTTTCCTTAAAGAAAAATTAAGAACAGTTTTAGGTTCAGGGCAGTATTATCTCAGAGATGTCTTCCATGATCCCCGTTCCCACATATATATGGCTTACTTAGCCACAGCACCTGCCAGAGAGGTCTATTAAACCTCATGAACCAGCACCTGCACATCAGCACCCTACGTCCACATTCTCCTGTTCGTGCAGTCCATGCACTCGGAGAGATGCACATGCTTATAGCATCTGAGAACATTTGCCCTAATGGTCCTTGTACATTCTCTCTTCTCCCTCCCCTTCCCCCTCCCCCTCCCTCCCATCCTCTCCATCTTCCTCTCTCTACCTCTCTTCCCTTTCCCAACTGAGCCCTGGAAATCACTCTTTGGTTTTAGTGCTGAATTTCACAGTCTCTGAACAGTTTCAATTATATATGTTGGCCCTCCGCCCCAATCTTTTCTCATTTTCTGAGAAAGATAGTATTAAACAAATGTTGCATCTTTATCCCAGAGGTGAGTGTTTTGAGGAAGAATAGATACAATGTATGTTAAAATGAAATGCAAATTAATAATATAAAATTTTCTATTTTGGGACAAGACTTTCTGGGATTCAAAACTGTGTTTCATTTGCAAGGATAAATTTTGGAAGAGAATGTTCAGATAAGAAATTTGGAAAAAATATTGTGTATGTATACAGAAAAAAAAATCCAGCTTTCTGATTTGACATGAATAATTGAGAATAAACAAAATAAGTCATGGTTGAAAGGTTGCCCTGAGCATAAACAGTAGAAAATGATTCTAATTTGTAGTATAATCCTAATTGCATGACTTTATGTTAAATAGGTCTATGCATGTTTACCAGGCAACTGCCACTAGTCACCTTGCCTAGAAATGGCTACATTGTTCTGTTTGTTCCTGACTGTCTTTTGCCACAGTACTCTTCCTTCACAACAGGCTTACTGCTTCATCAGATGAGCTGTTAAAAATTGGGTGAAGCTGGCATCAGTGGAAGCCTTCTTATCTTAGAAATGCCCTAAAGATTTCCCATGAGACTTCAGTAGTTTCAGTCTTAGCTAATACCAGAATCAGCTCACTAGGGTGTGTGTGTGTGTGTGTGTGTGTGTGTGTGTGTGTGTGTGTGTGTGTGTGTCCTTAAAAATTCTTATTATAAACAAGTTCTACATAGATTAATCAATCATATTTGAATTAAGTATAAAATTGGGAAATAATTAATTTAAATGTTATAATGGCTTCACAGATTCTTTAATATATGTTTTCTCCCTAGTTTTTAACATATTCAGAAGGACATGTATAGACATGTGGAATCTGTGCAGCACTGTGGGCAGATTATGATGAAATGATCATAGATTTAGCTGACTTACTTTACACACTTTTTTCTGTAAGTTCTCAGTTGTTTACAGATGATGCAATGGTGTTTAACCTTTTGAGTTGTCTTTGGACAGCTTTAGAGCTGTGTTTCTGCCAGTGTTGTTTTACAGGAAGAGATTTTTCTCTGTTTAGACACAAGAACAAGGGGCTTTGGTTAATTGAATGGTTAAATAGAACTGTTTGAGGGCAGGGAGTGATATTTCTAAAAATAGATAGTATTGTATTTCCATTCCCTAGATGAAGTGATTGCCCATTGTCACACACTAGTGTCATAATCAGGCATCACATCAGATTCGGATCATAAGTATCCTTGTCTGTGAGTTCTATTGCTACACACATAGAACTGGAAGATAATAATGCAGGCCATCAGATTCAGGCATCCTCAGATCAGCCTGTGTTGGATTGAATTTGAAATGGAAACAGAAACAGATGAAAACAACTATCTTAAAGACTTTCCAAAAAATATATCTTTGTCTTAAAAGAGATCCTGGCTGTTAAATGACAGAGTGTTTATCAGAAAGCAGGAAGACCATGTATGTCAAGAGAGGCTTTGTTGGGAGATTCTGTGAGTCTTAAAGAAATAAACCGCATCAGGATCTTAAGCGGTATTTACTCTGCTGTGTTTTGCAGTGAAGCTGTAATGAAAATGTATCTGAAGCCTGCTCAGAGTTAGATTGCCATAAAATTAACAAACATCACCACTGCAGTAAATTAAAGAACCTCGCAAGTTAACAGCCACACTCAGAGTGAGCATGCTAGTGCTGCAGCAGGAGCAAAATCACATCTAAGTACAAGGCTCAGCTTTCCATATTAGGAATGGACTATCTTTACACTCCTATTCTGTCCCCTCTAAAAGATGTTCTTTGATTAGACATCTCTATTTCATAGACTTAGATTTGATGATTTTGGAGATAATCATCCAAATCCACTTACAAATGTTTTTGAGATATTACATGTTGGATGTGTATAGTGAGGCATTTAAATATTATCATCACCCAACAGGAAACAATAACATTCTCCTTTGGTTTTGCTGATCTGACTGCTAGCTGGAATATGATAGTTTCCCAAAGCTTGCAGCAAGTACCTTAATACTTCACCTTGAGTTTATTGCTTTCTTCTGTTTGAGAGACAAGCCTCCATCTTCTTGATTAGCTACAAATCTTGGAAAATGCCTTTACTGTATTTTTCAGTGTCCGTATGGCTAGAGGCCCAGCTGTTAGAATAGATGAATTCTGAATGAACTTAAGTCCTGGTGCTAATGAGTCTTGTTTTAAAGAACTGAAGCTCTTGTTTGAGATGTTCTTTCTTGTTTTTTTTTTTTTTAATCTTGCTACCAAAAGGGAATGGACATACTGGTTTTTGCAAATGAGATTTGACCTCAGTTTTTTGTCCTTGGTTGAAGAGGAAAAGATATATCATGCTCGATGCAGCTCTCCCACTCTGCTTGTAGCAGAAGAAATGCTTGTATACAGGCAATTCATGCTGTAATTTACAGCTGCTGTAATAGAGATGACACATTGAAAGCTATCTACTATAATTATGTTGAAATACAGATTTGCTCAAGGCAAAAGTATTGTAAGGTTCCCAACCCTTCTTAAGCATCTGGAAAGCTGTTCTTTGAATTCATCCCAAATCCACTAAAGCACTAGAACTGGACCTGAACTCTGAATGTGCTCAAACCCAGGTATCATTTGGCGATTGCAAAAGACTACCAAAAACTTACTACTGAGGTTTCTGGGGACTCCTGGGAAATGGAGGGTGGAAGAATTTAAGCCACAGTAAAGACTGTGTTTGTGGTTTTGGAGCACCCCTGCATTCTATACTTAAATTTGCTGGCAAAATCACCTTTTCTTGTAAAGGGATTTTATTTTATCAGACAAAAAATGGTTACCATTGGCGGATATAGCTTGGCAGAAAAGCCCTTTGGCATGTATGTGATCCTAGGTTCAGTCTGTGGTAGTGGCAAAAAAAGGTGCTGATGTATTGCCGTGTCACCACAAGTGCCTAGTTCCGTTTTGCCTTTCATGATAGTTAAGCAGAAAAACAAAGGACACTAATTGGTGTGGATTTTGTATTTCAGTCTCCCTAGCAAGGCCACCCATTACTTCATGGGAAGTGTCTTTAAAGTCTCAGGTGTGCTGAACAAGTGTTCCACTTCAGCCTCTTTCAACTTTATATCAAGACAAGATCTTGCTGAGTTGCTGAGTTGCCAGGCTGGCCTTGAGTTTGTGAGCCTCTCACTTCAGCCTTCTGAGCATCTGGGATTATGGGCATGTGCCAGCATACACAGCCAGGTTTTACACACTGGCTTTCATACCAAGGGTTTTCTTACTTGGAAGGAATATTTGCATATTTCCCTCTTTTCCTCTAAGTTACTGGTTGGTTGACTGTATATTAATCTCATTCCAGTTGGCTTATATAATATCTTTAAATGTTAACTTTTATCCTCAAATAAGAATTTGTAGATTTAATAAGAATTCAGTGAATATGAAAATCTGTAACATTAGAGTAAGGTCATATGAGGTTATCAAAGCATCTAGAAACTGAAGAGTTAATGTCAGATTTTAGGGCCAACTACTGCTTGTTTGAAATGGGGTCTTACTATATTGCTGAGGATGGGCTCAAATTCCTGGATTCAGTGAATCTTCTGCTTCAGCCTTGAAAGTAACTGGGACGATAAGCATGTAACATCACATCTGAACGAGCTTCCACCTGTAAGAGACAGTTGTTCTTTCCATCAAAATGTATTTTAGAATGGGGGTTCTATGAACTGTTGCCAGGAATCATCTTACTGAGATAGTTGCAAAGACTGACTTGGTTTTTAGAATTGACCACTGAACTTTTCTATTTAAAAACTTTGTTTCAAATCTGGGCTTGTCCTCTGTCTGATTTCACAGTTTCACATACAATTTTGTGTATTTAAAAAAATAGAAAAGTGTTGAATCATGAATTTCAACTGAAAAAAATTACAATTTTTTAAAAACTTTAGTTTTGCATATAAATATCTCACATATATTTGAATATCAAGAAGACAGTTTTGCCAGTCAAAAATATCATCAGAGCATTATCTAGGATCTAAATATTTTAAATCCTGTTTTATCACTTGGTTTCTGTTTTCTAAAGAGAAAGAAATGCGAAGAAAGGGACTTATAATAAGAATTGGTTAAAATGTCTTATCAGATGAAGCTTTCCATGACTTAGGTTAAATTGTATCAATATTGTGCATGTTTTAAAACACAGACATTCATCCTAGTTTTTAGTAGCTGAATTGAGAGCAGAAGGGGAGCCTGCCAATATTCTCATCAGAAAGTTCAAGAAATCAAAACTCCTTTTCCTAAATATTCGAGTTAACTAAGTAAATTTTATGAACTTTTACTAGAAAGTTTTTTAACTGATAATTCCACTTGGAAAAACAGTAAGATGATGAAAATTGTCTCTATTATGTAGAGATGTAGTCTTGGGTGCAGGGAGATATGTGAACGTCCTGCAGTGTTGACAGCATCCAAACTGTTCTGGAATCATTTGAGCATTTACTCTATTATATGTTTTTATGAAAATACACCTTTTAAAGAGTAGATGATGAGGCACTGCTGTGCTTTCCTCTGAAACCAGTACAGATGATGATGAGAATGAGGCTGTAATTTACTTTCAATGGTGTAGGGGAAAATATCACTTTGTATAAAGTGTATGCATCTTTCTTAAGGGTGTACCCAGATTTTAATTATCTAAATGTAAATACTTAACGAATTTTACTTAGAGTAATGAGCTAAAGTGCATACCACATAAATGAGATGTTCTAATTAATCATGTATGAACTACTGGCTAAAAGAAAAGCTCTGAGTTCTGTGAATGCTGGGCTAATGCCAAATTGCTCATCAGCATTTTCATTCATAGATGGCTTCGTTTAATAAGTTGTGAAACGTTCAGCAAATGTTTTTGGAAATTATGAGTTTTTAAATGGAAAAACTTTTTTTCTTTTAACCTTTTTCTTTTTCTCTTGTGAGCTTCAGGAAGCTTATTAGGAATCACAGAGAAAATACGTATCCTATTATTTCAAGAATCATACACGTGATGTCTTGATTTCTTGCAGTGACATGTACCCTGCGGTGGGTAGGACCATAGCATGTGAGTAGGTTTACAGGAATTCTCAGAGTGTAGTGAGAAAGCTAGAACCACTTCTATTGTCCAGGAAACGGTTCCCACAGTTTGCATCTGCAGGGCTTAGACGCAACACTTTTGAAGACCTCCAACCCCTGGAAGCTTTTGCTTGGTAGATTCTATCTATTGATATTTATCATAATAGAAATTAAAGCTACAAACACTTGAAATATTAATTACTTAAAAATAGTAGCAAGCTATTACAGGTTAGTCTAATTTTTTAACTTTGTTTTTTAAAACACCTTCAGCTAGGTGTGGTGATTTATACCTTTAATCCCAGTATTTGGAAGGAAGAGACATGTGAATCTCTGTGTAGTCAAAACCAGCCTGGTTTACATAGAAAGTTCCAGGAAGGAAGGCATAGTGAGACTCTCCCTTCCCCACTCCAAAAAAAGGCAACAACAACAACAACCAAAAAAAAAAAAAAAACACTTCAATATTTGTGAGAAGAACATTGCTTTTTGTAGACACTAATCTTAGGCATGATAGAAGGGAGTTTTATTCTTGATTTCACTTCCATAATCAGTCTGTTGCCATACAGTTGAAGTTTGCAAGGGATTTCTGGGCTTACACTTTGAAAAAGAGAAGAGATGGGTAGATATCAATGTCCTTTCATATAGCTGTGGATATCCTTTTTTATACACTGCAACACAATAAGTTGCAGTTATAACAGTCGGTTGCCAGGAAGGTAAGCTGGAACAGTACAAATGAGTGTGTTGTGTTGTGCTCCTTGGGCACCCATCAGTATAATTTGTACTTTGAATAGATTTCCTCCCTATGCATTATCCTTGCTTTTGTAGTACAGTGTATTGATCATTTTGGAAGTATTAACTCACTGGATTAAGGCTATCTTGTGTGTGATAATGCACATCATTATACAGTATGAAATAGACTCCCTAATATCAACACTGACTCTCAGAAAAGTCTCTAGGGAAACTATCAAGGTCACAAGTTTTCATAAATCCAAATTTCCACTTAAAACTAAAATTTTGTCATTGGCACAAATTCTGTCAGCTATTTAGCTCTATGTGACAGACCAACTCGCTTGGTTCATTTTTGAGCAAATACCTGCCAAATAGTCAGCTCCAAATAATAGTCTATCTGTTTACTTTTCGTAAAGATATAGCTAGCATTTTGGGGAAAAGTGACTAAACTATGAATTTAATCATACAGTAGGCTTTCTTGAGCCAATTGCCCTTTGATATGCAGGAGAAGAGCTTTCTGCATACTTCCCCTTTGTCACATAGAACATTAAAGATATGCTCCAGGGCTGAGATGTAATAAGATGGACAGTCTGTAATCCTCACCTGAATGAGGCTAGCTTATGTGTTTATGTGACAGTGTGGTTGTGATCTTTGTTGTCTGTCTGTCTGTCTATTTGACAAACTAGTTCAAGGATTACCAAACCCATTGTTTCACGAAGTGTGCTAGTGTTCTACTGTCCCATGCAACAGCCAAGAGCCATTAGTCACAGGTAGCTAGTGAAGTATGCCAAGTGAAACCAGTCTGACATGAGATGTAAAATATACACTGAATTTGAAAAAGTACAGAAAAGGATATGAAATACCTCAGTGACAGTTTTAAAGCATTGATTATGTATTGAAATTTGTGTTATTCATGAATTGTTTGACTAAGATATACCATTAAAATTAATTTTACCTGATTTCTTAAATGTTGGCTCATAGAGAATAAAAAGTTTTTGTGGCTCACTGTATGTTTTATTGGGATGCACTGCTCCGGAGATATAAGGTCTTGTGGCCAATTATGAGTGAAGTTAGAAAGACTGTCCTTAGGGATTTAGTGTGCACATATGTTTGCATAGAAACACCCAGGAGCCCTGCAAAAATATATTTCACAGCTTGAGTTAGCTCATCAGTTTCCAAACGTACTGTACCTTTGGACCATCTGTTAGCATTCTATGGAACTATAGAATTTGCTAACCCTGTGAGAAATAGTTCAACATTTTTCATTTTACTTATGAGAAAACTAGAGGCTGAGGTTGTCATGTTACAGAATTTGGAAATGATATAAGCATTCCCATAAGGAAAGCACAGGAAGCATATACATATCTTTCTCGGCCATGTGGCCACTTGCTTTCAGCTTGGTGTAAATCCAGATTAATGGTGTAATAGGAAAATCTTAAATTTACTTTTTAAAAGTTTGATTTCCTTAAAGACAGAAACACTTCTGTTTTTTTGCTTTTGTTTCCTTTTAGGGGTAATATCTCACTTTTTAGCCCAGGCTGACCTACAATTCACTCTGTAGACTAGGCTACGTCAAATTCATAGAGATCTATATGCCTTTACCTCTGCCTCCTGAATGCTGAAATTAAAGGTGTGCACTACCATGCCTAAGAACTATTTTTAATCTACAGAATTCCTTAATGTTTTACTGTATTGAATATCAGGACAATAATTACTAACTTTTAAAAAAAACATATGGCCTATGATTCTCAGAAGAAAACAAACCAACACCACAGTGTCTTCCCTCAGAAATACACAAGTGCACACGGCTTGTGTGTGTTTCAGGAGGTTCCTAACAATCTTATTCTAAGCCTCTCCCAGTACTGCGATTTAGATTCCTTTGCTTATGGTGCAGGCTGCTGGGTTTATGAATGTTAGCCAGCCTAACTCTCACTCTTGAGTTGTAGTACTTTTGTGAATACCAACCTGTAGGTATTCACTGAATGTCTGCTATGCATATTGTACAACTTCACTCTGAAGAGTCCTAGAACATGGGCCACTACTCATAAAAAACAAGTTCTCACAGTTTAAAACATTTGAAAAATACTTCAAATGAAAGGTGAGCAAGACTTAGAAAGTATATAGCAAAGCTTAAATAAGTGAAAGGCTAGTTCTTCGGTGAGCAGTTAGGAAACCATTGCTCTAATGGGTGGTATTGAGAGAGGTGGGCGTTATCACAGCTTCAGAATATGTTTTTCCTGTAGCCTTAAGATAGTAGATGCTCTTTTTATTCAGGGTACGTTTATTTACCAGTTCTGACTTGCAGTGTAGGCCCACTTACATAACACTGTAGGTATACCACATACAGTATAGGGAACTTAAAGAGATTGTGTCTGAGGATTGTAGCGAAAACATTCCAGATTCAGTTTGGATTCTTGGTCTCTTACTGCCTCCCCGCTGAAGAACTGAGATGCTTTCCTTGAGCAACTTTTGTTCCCTGAGGCCTGCACTGTGGATAACTGACCTGATGCTTGGTATACAGGTTTGTGTGCTTACTTGGACCATGGTCCCTGGGCCAGTGAATTTACCATCCCCAGCACCAAACCAAACCAAACAGAAATCTGTTCTGCTCTGTCTGCCATCACTCCTCTGAATTCAATACATGCTGCATTGCTAGGCTGTGCTCTTCTGACCTTTGTCTTCATCTCAAAAATCCTTCCTGTTCTTTAGAACCCAAGCACTACTTCTACCATGAAGCTTCTGGGTGGCCCTCCTCTGGAATTAGCGAAACACCACCATCTTCCCATCAGCCTCACACTGGTTTCTTTATGTGATAGATGATATTATGCTTTATCTCTGAAGGCTAGCTCTTGCTCATTTCTGTGTCCCTGGCAGTTCTGGAAGGGTTTTAAGGGTTTTATCTTACAATAACCATTTGCTAAGTAAACATAACTCTCTACAGAAAATAGGAGGCAGTTAGTATTAGCCATGGGCATGCATTTGGTAGGAGATAGCAGCCAGTGCATTCCAATAGTGCATATCATTTGGTCAAGGAGCAGGGCTGGGTGGGAAGGGCAGTTAGGGTCTGGCCCTTTGCACATCTGGCCATTCAGTTTCAGAAATCTTGCTGTTTTAACTCTGCCACACTACTTCCTCAGCAGCTTAGTTCATACTTTCCCTACTCACTGCCTAATGCTGCTGGCTAATGCTAGTAAGGTGGAAATTCAGATGGGTGAATGTCTGGGTATGATAATACAAAATGTCAGTGTCCTAAGGAGTTTTTTTTTTCCTGATACAGGCATGTAACGAATTTACAACACATGTGATGAATCTTCTCCGAGAACAGAGTAGAACGCGCCCCATTTCCCCAAAAGAGATTGAAAGGATGGTGGGCATCATCCATCGGAAATTTAGCTCCATTCAGATGCAGCTCAAGCAAAGCACGTGTGAAGCAGTTATGATTTTAAGATCAAGGTTCCTTGATGCCAGGTACGTGAGGCCATGAATCTTCTGCATGGCTTTCCCCTTTGCTTGTGTGTTTTCAGAGAAACTGGCTGATCAATCTTAGATTCTTCTTTAGTTTGACTCTGTTAGCTCTTTTCTGTGAATAGGCAGGTGATGCACCTCATTGTACCCATGCATCAGACAGCCTTTTTTGTCTTAGAAGTTGTAACTCAGGTAGCTGCCAATTGAGTGACTCTGGAAATAAGTTGTATTGGTGCAGCTGCTAGAGGCTTTAGGACTAATTACATCCTTTCCATTCTGAAGCCAAAAGTTTTTAAGTTTTTTTCATGAAACTCTGCTTTAATCTTTGTTTTAAAAATAATTTTAAAGATTATTTTTATTTTTTTGTGTTTGAGTGTTTTGCCTGCATGTTTGTCTGTGTACCAATGTGTGCAGTAACTCACAATGGTCAGAAGAGTGTGTCAGGTCTGGAACTGGAGTTGGAGATGGTTGTGAGTCACTATGTGGGTGCTGGGAACTATACCCATACTTTGCAAGAGCATCAAGTGCTCTCAACTCCTGAGCTGTCTCTCTAGCCCCTCTAAGAATTTACCTTGCTTCTGTATACTGTTTGCAAATACCAGAGATGTGGCCCTATTTGATTGATCTCATTACCATAAAACACTAGTCTGAAAGACCAAGTGAGAAAGCCGACTAATGTCATATGTGGAGTGAGGTAATGTGTTGTATGTGGTAGCTAATTGTCTATGCTGACCTACTGAATGCCATAGAAGAACTGTCAAGGACCGAGTCCACACTGACTGTGAAGATGCCTCTGGGACATTTCTCAAGCCAAGGGTCTGTCCAGCTTTGGAAAGGAATTTCTATTTTATCTTGTTTTCTTCTCCCCTTGGATTCTGACAGAAGCCATCATTTTCATCTAACTCTCAGAATACAATACAAATACATGAGACAGTGATTCAGTTCGAAGGCTAAGGATGTGAACATCTGTATGCCAGACCCATCTAAGATTCAAGCAGGAGACATTTCCACCTAATTATATGCTGTTTTGCTAATTAAGCAAAATTCTTTATCCCCTGGTCCTGCTGAGCTGTCACTGGGACTCTCAGGCTTCTTTTGTCATCTCTCATACTGGCTTTTGCTTTCTTCTTTCTTGGTCTAGTGGTTCCTGTTCATCCTTTTGTATATAAACTAGTTTAAGACCTTTCCCCAGGCTCACTCCCCACAGCCCAGTCTCATCATCCCTTACCCTCAGTACCACCATGGAACCCTGATGTACACTATGGTAGCCTGTTGGGTTTGGGAGTAAAGTACAGTTGTAGAGCTTAGCATGCGTGAGGCCCTAGGTTTAATCTGACTACCAAAAGACAGATCAAATAAATAAGTAACTAAAACAAGACTACAGTTTGTCACTGCTGGTTAACTCACGTTCGCACCCTCCTCTTGGTGTTGAAGGCTCTCTGTGTGTGGCCTGCTCTTTGTTGTTATAAAGATTTTCTGTGTTGGATTTGTTTATTTGTTTTGTGATGAGGATAGAACACATGATCTTGCACATGACAAACAGCCAAGCTTCGTACCAGTGAGCTATGCCCTCAGCCCTATTGACATTTGTTACTTTGAGATGGAGTCTCAGTTGCCTGGTTGTCCTGCCTCAGACTGAGAGGAACTGGGATTGCAGCAGGTGCTACCACACTTGACTGTTTAGGGGTTACTTACTGTTGTTTCTAGGTCTAAAACACCAAGATCATTGTAGAAAGTCTTGAAAATGCATAAATTAGAAAAGGTGGACAGTCAAAATTTTGTTCTAAAAAAAAGTGATGCAAATGTTTTGATGCATTTCCTTCTGCTTTTTCATTTGTTTGGTTTTGTTGTTGTTTTGAGACAGGGTCTCTCTGTGTAACCTTGACTGCCTGGAACTTGTTCTATAGATCAGGTTGGACTCAAACTCACAGAGATCCGCCTACCTCTGTCTCCCAGTGCTGGGATTAAAGGTGTGCACCACCATTCCCAGACCCATAATTTATTTTTTAACATTTTAATTATTTTAACTAGTTCGCATTATAGCTTGCTCCCCAACCCTTCCCTTCTTCATTTATTCACTTGTGCTGTAGGACAGTTAACCAGACAAGCAAATGTATGTACTAGTCTAGCTTGCATTCTACTTGAGGAGTCAGATAATATGCAGGTAACACATGCACCATCAAATTGAATTCTATTTGCTGATCCAGTGATTGTTCTTTGAAGATGATAAGTCCTTTGAAGAAATAGGAAATGACAGAGAAGACAATCTGAGAGGCTATTCTATACTTGATCTTCTGACATTTGAACTGTCTTCTATGGGTTGCTTCATTTAGCGTGACACCCTAGGGGAGTGAAGTCTAGGGCATATGCTTAGTGGGCATTTTCTAGGGGAGGCTTTTCTAAAGATTACTAAAGTGCAGGAGCATCCTCTGGCCTGTGCCTTCCAGTGAGTACAGACTCTGCGCTTCAGTCCTTCAGAGTGACCTACCCCTCTGTGCCAAGAAGCCAGGTACCAGGCCTGCATGCCAACCCAGACAGATGATCCCTTGCTCAGTGTGCCTTTCTGGAAGACCAAGACCATTAGACAAGCCTGAAGTGTTTGTCTTCAGGAATAAGCTTGTGTGGCTACTGCTCACAGGCTGTAATTCACATGGAGCTCAGTCTGTGCTGCCCATTAATCTGTCCTCTGGGGTTTTTAGATGTTTACCAAAACTTCCCCTGGACAAGAATTTCTGAGTCAAACTTTACTTCCTAGAGGTTTTCTTCTCATTCCTCCTTTACATTTCCCCATTGCCCAAGCAAATGCCTGCCTGGCATCTATTTATTTATTCTCTTTTCCCTGGCCTTGTCTCTGGACTTTGTGTCATAGCCATGCAGTAGAATTGAGTGGAATGGCCAAACTGGGGGTGTGGAAAAGGCTAGAGCAGACAGTTTGGTTCTAAGAGGGCCGTCACTCAGCATCAGCTCACTGCTGTCTTCTGACAGATAAGCCTGGTGTAGCTGGTCTTCAAGTTTTCCACACATGGCTACAAAAGTAGGTTTTTAGTGTAAATCATTCCTGTGAGCTCTCGACAGGGAGCCTTCCGCTTGATAAGTTAGTGCCAATTCTGGACGTTTTCTACCCTGCTTAGTCCACCTGTTCAGCAGGGTGTGACTCTGTGTGGTCCCACCTCAGTGTTTTGTTTTTGTTTAGAAGCTACCTGTGATTCCTGCAAAATGGGAATTCTTCTTCTCACTGGATTTCTCTTCCTTTCTTTTAGTTCCTCTTCCTCTACCCTTTTCATCACCAAATAGATTCTGACGCTCCCCTCGCCCCCTAGGAAACAATGATTTAACCTTCCAGAAAGTTAAGAAACTTCAAAATAGAAGCCTATGATGGTTTTATCAAACCTACATTAATAGTTCCCCTGACTGAGTACTGTGCCACCTGGATGGTACCTAACAGCCACATTAGTGATACCGTGGCAACCAGCTAATCACACTCTGACACCCACTTTTTGGAATGCAGGATATCGCAATTGAGAAAGTCATTAAGATGATTTGAAAGCAAGTGTTGAGAGAATTATCTAGGGAAGGCGTTTTCCAGTCACAGAGTAGCTAATCTAAAGTGAAATCTGACAGATGTTCATTTTCGGGCAGGAATTCTTTAAAACAGAAATAATAACCACCGAATATAAGTGATGTTTTTGCTACCCAAAATATGTTGTTAATAAATATTTGTTTCTTGATATTTGCCCCACACGTCCCCCTTCAGCTAAAACAACAAAATGTGCTCCTCTGTTCTTTCCTCTGTGAGGAACTTGTGCCACGGTCCGTGTAGTTGCTAAAGTGCAAAAGCCCATAATTCCTTTTTGGTGTGTATTTTCTCCTTCCCTTCTCTCCCTGTCTCACTCCTGCACTGCCCCATCAGTTCCTACTATATCTCCCTTCAAAGTACGTCTTGAATCTTATTTCTGTGGCCCTCACATGTACCAGCTTGACCAATCTTCAGTGGTTTCTGCATTTCTTTTTGTGCCCTCTTCCAACTGTTCTCAATGTCAGAGTGACTTTATAAACGTGAAAACTGTGCAGCAAGCCTATAGTCTCACAACTCAGAAGGCAGAGACAGGCAGATCTCTATGAGTTTGGTCTATATAGCAAGTTCTAGGTCAGCCAAGGCTACATAGTGAGACCCTTTCTCAAAAAACAAACAAAACAAAAAAAATATAAAGTGAGGCAAGTGAGAGACCTCAGTGGATCAAAATTCTTGATACCAAGCTGGACAGTCTGAATTTGAGTCCTGGAACCTACATGGTAGGAGAGAACCAACTTCCACAAGTTGTCCTTTGAATGCCATGTTCCCTAACTTTTTCTGAGCCACATTCTCTTTTAGCTCTTTAGACTAACCAAGTTCTTTTGCATCTCTGCTCACTCCCGTTCACCTCTGCTCTTTGTCTAACTCCTAAGCATTTCCAGGTCTCAGATTGGTTTCTTCAAGGAAATTATCCCTGGGTTATAGCCGTATCCTGTATCCCTGTTACACACTGCTGTTTCTTCTCACACTTTTCCTTCATGATACTTTGTGTGGTCACTGTGATGCAAACCTGTTGATTTCTGTCTTCTTTGGGGAGGGGGATGTTTGAGACAGGGTTTCTCTGTATAACCCTGGCTAGCCTGGAACTAACGCTGTAGACCAGAGATTCATAGAGAATCGCCTGCCTCTGCCTCCTTAGTGCTGAGATTAAAGGTGTGTGCCTTTCTTATTTAATGTCTTTCTACCCTCCTCCTGCCCTCCAGGTGCCTGTAAGTTTTCTAGAACATGTTTTTTGTTTGTTTGTTTGTTTCATTCTCATGTGTCTTGATTTAATACCTAGAACATATTAGGTGTTTTTAGTTTTTGTTTGTTTGGATTTCTGAGACAGAGTTTCTCTATGTAACTACAACTGTCTGGGAACTCACTCTGTAGACCAGGCTGGCCTTGAACTCACAGAGAATCGCCTGCCTCTGTTTCCTGAGTGCTGGGATTAAAGACAGGTGCCACCACTGCCAGGCTCACATTAGGTCTTGAATAAACTTTTTGAATAAAGAATGAGGTGAATTGTCTTCATAATATTCTCGTACTCTTCTAAGTGATGCTGTAGCTGGGCCATGCTTCAGAGACTGCCTGGAGTCTCCCATAGCTCTCATCCTGATGACTTAGAAGCCCACATTCTTATATGGTCCTGATTAATTGTTCCTTTGGGTACCATTGATAGCTGTAACTTACTTTTTCCTTCCCGACTTTGCTATAGACGGAAAAGGCGGAACTTCAGTAAACAGGCCACAGAAATCTTGAATGAATATTTCTACTCACACCTCAGCAACCCATACCCCAGTGAAGAAGCCAAAGAGGAGCTGGCCAAAAAATGCAGCATCACAGTGTCACAGGTGAGAGATCCCATGGGGCTGTGCTTTCACACATCTTCAGAGAAGCTGGATGTGGACATCTTCAGAGAAGCTATTTCAAAATATGCATATTTCCTCAATTAATATAAGAAATCAAAGCTTAGGTAATGTTTAAAATCACTAACTGACAAGGAGTAAAGATTCTATCCATCTTCTGGCCCAAGTGTCAATCTGCTATTGATAGGTAAGTGTGCCATGGGGAGAGGTATGGTCACTTTCCTGTGCATGTCATGTAGGCCTGGTTTCCTGATCAAGATAACTGAACAAAGCTGCTTCAATAAAAAAAAAAACAGTTTATTTGTTGCTGAAAGGAAATTGAACTCTTGGGTGGAAGCCTCGAGGGTTCAGAGAGCCACTTGTGGTAGTTGTGTTGTAATGTTGAAGTTCTGTGGACTTTTCAGAGGACCTGGATTTGGTTCCCAGCATCCACAGGACAGCTCATAACTATCTGTAACTCCAGTCCCAGGGGATCTAATGCCCTCTTATGGTCTCTGTCGGCCCCAGGCAGGCACTCGATGCACAGACATGTATCCAGGCAAGACATTCATACACATAAAATAATCAATCGATTAATTTAAAAATATATATTCCTCCTTTATCCGTTGAAAAGCAGTATGTGTGTGTCTATAGGTATAAACTTGTGATTATTTGCTAAATATTATGGTAATTATTTATATAGCATATTATATTTATAAGTACTATAAGATGATTTCAATATACAGGAGGGTGTATACAGATGAAATGCAAATACTAAGTCATTCATGTAACTTGAGAATCTTCTGATTTTGCTGTTCCCTGGAGAATTCTGGAGCCCATCCTGATGCAGTAACTAAAGGATAGAAGTAAATATCTAACTAAAATTACCTTTAAAATAAAATTTTATTCAAATTTTCACATTTTTGTTTATAGGTTGTCATGTAAGCAACGCTTCCTTTTAGAATGAACAGTGATAGTATACCAGTTCTGGCAATGCTGAGCTTAAAGAAAAGCTAACTTGCCAGCAGTGGTGGTGCTGACCTTTAATCCCACCACTCGGGAGGCAGAGATGAATGGATCTCTATGAGTTCAAGGCCAGTCTTGTCTACAGAGAGTTCTAGGACAACCAAGGCTATACCATGAGACCTTGTCTCAAAAGGAAAAAAAAAATTAAGAAAAAGAAAAGAAAGAAATGCTTCTAAAAGTTTAGCATTCAATAGGGACCAATGATCAGAATTCTAAAACAATATATTCCAACTAAATATTAAATATATTTTTCTGTGTCTTAGTTACTGTCTCATTACTGTGAAGAGACACCATAGCCAAGGCAACTTTTATAAAAGAAAGCATTTAATTAGGGGCTTGCTTACAGATTTAGAGGGTTATTTCATGATCATCATGACAGTAACAGACAGGCATGGTACTGGAGCAGTGACTGAGAGCTGTACATCCTCATTCATAAGCAACAGGTAGGGAGAAAGAGACAAGGCCACAACTCCCAGTCCTTCTTATACACTTCTGTCAACTGAGGACCAAACATTCAAACATGAGCTTGTGGGGGCCATTCTCACTCAGACCAACACACCCTGCCATATTATAAATATGATTCATACACTTGAACCCAAGACATAAAAAAAAGTCCCTTTTGAATTCTAACGAAGGTCTTATACTAATGTCTTTTGTTTGTTTGTTTGTTTTGTTTTTTTTTTGTTTTTTCGAGACAGGGTTTCTCTGTGGCTTTTGGAGCCTATCCTGGAACTAGCTCTTGTAGACCAGGCTGGCCTCGAACTCACAAAGATCCGCCTGCCTCTGCCTCCCGAGTGCTGGGATTGAAGGCGTGTGAGCCACTGCCCAGCTTATACTAATGTCTTATATGATCCTGAGTTTACGCTGATTTTGTTTTGTTGTTGTTTGTCTTATTACACAGGGTCTTGTTGTGTAGCCCTGGCTAACCTAGAACTAACTCACTAAGATCTGCTTGCCTCTGTCTCCATTGCTGCTAGGATTTTAGGCCTGGGGCCACCACTTCCAACCCAAGGCTGATTTTTTTTAACTTTTGTTTTAATGTTGTTTCCAGAAAAACTTTGATTTGTAATTAGGATTTCATTCAAGGCTTAATTTCCTCCGCTTATTAAATTGTGGGGTATTTTGATCCCTGTCCAGTTTCTTTTTAAAATGTTTTATTTAGTGTTTTTGCAGGCACATATGTGCTACTGTGTGTGTGAACAACTTTCCTCTCCTTCCTCCTGGATTTTAGGGCTAGGACTTGAGTCTTCAGGATGGCCAGTTTCAAATGTGTTGTAATTGATTTGGATTTCCAGGTACAAAGTTATGTCTAATAGAAAATGCCTCTTTCCAGGCTACATCTCGCTGACTGCCACTTGAAACACTGAGTATAATGTGCTAGATTTTAGGAAAGAGCAAACCAAAAGTATTTCAGTTTGGGTTTTCTGGGGCTTGGGTGTTGAAGTTGTTGAAATTGTTGTTCTGACCAAATACCATACAGGGCAACATAAGGAATAAAGGGCCTATTTAGGCCACAGTGTAAGGGACAGCCCAGCCTTCATGGCAGGGAAACATGGTGGGAATATGTGGCTGTGGGTTGTAGTATGTTCACAGTCAGGAAGCAGAGAGAAGTGAACTTCGATCTCCATTGCATCTCGCTCTTTTTATTCCTTTTGGGACCCTGGGCCATGGATTGGTGCTACCCACATTCAAGGTGGGCCTTACTCCTCCATTACCCTTCTCTGAAAATGACCTTACAGGCAGTCCCGGCTGTGACTCATAGATTTCTCTAAGCCAAGCTGAGCATAGAGATTAAACAGCATAGTTCCATTTATAACAAGCTCAGTAACAGGCCATGTTACCTTTAGGTGCTAGAAGTAAGGGCAGCAGTTGCCTCTGGGGAGTAGTGAGTGGAGAGGGAAGGAATGCTTCCTGATCCGGGTGTTGGGTTCCTGGGTGTGTTCATGCTATGAAATCTGTCAAGCTCTGTACTTAGAAGGTGTTCCTCTTTTTGTATGTACATTTTCACGTCACCCAAAGTGTCCGTGCACTATGACAATAAACTTGCTCTTGAGATTGTGTAAGCTTCTGTGGGAAAATATAATGAGATAAAACAAAGGGGTAGCAAGTTAGAAAATGGCAGATGCTGTGGAGAAAAATAAAGGAGGGAGAGCATGAGTTCTGCTTAGTGAGTGAAGGAAGCCACCTCCTGAAAAGTCTTTGGAGAGTTGACACTATGTGCGGCTGATGAGGAACACTTCAGCAGAGACCACAGCAGCCTGAGCAGAGGGGAGTTCAGGAAACTACTGAAGAGTCTGGGGTGTCCACACAGCTGCTAGGCAGTGGGCAATGACTGTGACTTTTACTCTGAGTCGGATGGGAAACAGAAGAGTGACACTATTACCTGTCTCTAACAGGATTGCCATAGTGGCTGTACTGGAGACTATTATAAGGGTGAGTGGAAGCAGATACCAATCCACATGCAGCTGTCGTGATCCAGGCAGAAGATGGTAGTAACTTAGGCCAGAGTGTCAGTGGTGGAGATGATGAGCTGGGCTGGGTTCAGGATGTACTGTGAGGGTAAACCTGCAGGGTCTGCTGGTGGTAGGAAGTGAGGAAAAGTCGGATATGGCTGACATTTTTATCCTGATCATCAGGGGGATAGAGTTGCTGTTAAGAACAATAGGGAAAGATTTGGGAGAGAGGTTTTGGAGAAAAGGGTAAGAATTTCTTCTTGCTTGTCTGTGCCATAGCTCTCAAAACTCACATGTGTAGTAACATAAGTGGATAGGAGAGTCCTATCACAGTCCTTCATTAATTCACAATGGGATGCTGTAAATGCAAGTCCTCCATTTAGAATTCAGCTGGGTCAGAATGGAACCTCCTGTTATGAGGCTCAGTTCAGCTGAGAAGCTGGAATTCCCTTTCATACAGTAAATTGAAGAGTCACAAAAGCTGTTATTGCGGATTTCACATGCACCAAGGCTCATACTTAAGTTGTCACATATTCTTAATTAGTGGAGCAGATATTAATACACTTTTACTTTGGAGTAGAGCTAACCCACATGGATTATTCACGTTAGTAAGACACAAAGCCTCCATTGTTCTCCTGATTCCGATTCTGAGTCTGTCTTCTCTGCTAGGTGTTTTTAGAATGAAAAATGTTAACATATTTTTCATTGCTGTCATACTGAAAAGTACTGTAAGGAAAGAAGAGAACTAGAAACAGGTGAGCTTAAGTGGCGTTGGGGTCAATTCTTCATTCTTGCCATTAGCATGTCCCAAAGCCTTTCATGTTGGTGCACAGAACCGTCTGTTAACAGTCCAGCACAGAGGACACAGCCCTGCTTCTTACAGATAAGGGGATGGAGGCTCAGGAGTGAGTTGACAAACACTGTCGCAGGCTTTCATAAGTAGTGAAACTGGGGTAGAGATGCTTGATAAAAAAGGAAGAAAGTGGATTGTTACCTTTTTCCTGCCAGTGGCAGTGTGGTTCCTACATCCCAGGGGCCCAGGCTAGAGTCTGGCTGTGCATACAGCCTGAACTCTCAGGAGGACTGCTTCCTCTCCCTAGCTACTGTGGAGAAGCTAGGCTAGTTAGTAGTCTGAGATCTCTTACTCATTAAACTACTTACTCCAAAGCAGTGAATATTCAGTAAGCTAATTAAAATTTGTAAGTAAGATTTCCTTATTAAAAAAATCTATTAAAACAGGAAGACGACCATTAAAGTAATTATTAGAGCAGGAAAAAAAAAGATGACTATCAAATTACCATATCTGCTTCAGCTGTCCATAAAGGCCCTTTCAGTTGCTTTGGCAGCAGACACCAGCAGAAATGGGTTTCGGCTATAAGTGTGCTGTAGATAGACCAGAAGCAGCTTGGAGGAAAATGGTTGCTATTGTGTTACAGAGGTTCTTTTCCAGTGTTTTAAAAGATGACAGACTCTTGTGTTCTAAAAGCTCCTATTTTGTATCCTAGTGGAGATGAGACTGTCATTAAACAATGTGTGAAGAATAAAAGAGCCAGATGTAAAAATATAAGAGTGCTTTGAATGGGCTGTAACACCTAGTGCAGACCAGGGACGCCTGAGTTATCTGAAGATGGGGCTGTCTACCCTGCGTAGTAGGGTTTGCTCCAGGAATGTCAAGTATGCCTGTTTCAGACTGGACTTTTCTAAGGGAACCTCTATCAGCCCTTGTGATACCCAGACCTAAGAGGAGAGGTGCTGTTCTGTTGCCATGGTAGACTTAAGTGGTTTTGAATTCTTTTAACCTAAAGGAGTCTTCATCTGAAAGTGGACCTGCCAGCTTTGCCTCCTTCACTTTACCCAGTCCTGTTCTTCCGTGTAAATGTGTGTTCCCTCCAGTCCCTCCGCATGCCGTCTCTCATCCCTGCATCTCACCTTTCTAGAGCCTCACTTCTGCGAGGCTTGTCAGGGCATTAGGCTAATCTGCAAGTCAGGGTCCCAGCAGAAAACAGATGGCGTGCTCAAAATAGAATAATGTCAGACAATTTTAATAAAGTGTCTATTTATAAAACTGTGAGCAGAGTGTAGGGAAACAATGGATGATGTTGGCAGTTGGTTCTGTTGCTGCCTCTTAGCCCCAAGAGATATAGAAAGGGTTGCCAGGACCTAGGAAGGAGGTTAGATGGAGAAAGAAGTAACAGGCTCTGAAAAGAGGCAGCTTTACAGTGAGGATGCCAGGGGAGTAGATACTGTGGCCTTCTTTTCTTCCTTTTCTCTCATCTCCTACCAGCCTGCAGCAACTTGGCAAGCCTGAGGCAGAGGGCAGCCCCAGGGCCCACAGCAGGGTGGAGAGCAAGAGATAGGAGTGATCAGAAAATAGATGGGGTAGCCTAAGGGCAAAGATCCAGATCAGTACAAGATGCATACCCAAGCCCTCTGGCACTCCTCTTTACGATCCTGTAATGCTCCCTCCCAGAAGCCTTTCCAAAGGTTCTCTTTACTGCCTTTTACTTTCCTATTGGCTGCTTCTCTGTCCCTGCTCACTTTTCAGCTGTGCCCAGACACACTGAGGAGAGGCTTACTTCCTGCTGACAGTACCAGGAAAGACGCTGTAGGAAAGATGACATGGAGAAGATGTCCTCAGATCACAAAGGAAAGACATTCTTGGCAAAGAAAACTATCATCACCAGGCTGGTCTGTCAGGTGGCCCTAGCTGGTTTTGTCCTGTGGAGGTGATGTTCTAGGAATCAAGATTACTGTCTCCAAACCATCCCTGTGGCTTTGAATGAGGCTTTGTACCTCCACCTGCTTTCTTCATGTATATGACTGGACTAGAAATAGAATTATGGGGGCTTCAGAGAGAAAATACTTGGAAGTCACCTATAAGTGGATGTAAGAGGCAGAATGTATAAGAGTCAAGTATGTATGTGTTTCTCTTATGGTCTCTACCCACAAGAACCATGGAAAAACAGTGTACCGATTTCTGTTCCTTCACAGCTAGCTTTCCTTGATGCCAGTTTATGCCCTCCCTTGCCTAGTCACATAGCTCTTTTTCCTCTACAGTTCTTACCATAATTAGTTCTAAGCATTGAACTGTCCAGTGGTTTCATTTAGAGGTGGTAAATATTGTTTGGAACTGCTTGTCTTATTCAGTGCTATATTCTCAGTGTCTAGCGTGTCCAACCCAGACATGAAATGCTTGCTTGGTAAGTGGCTTAAGATGGTAGATGTGGTACTGGTACGTCAAAATTGACCCTGACTGGGGAGAGTCTGCACTTGTGAGATTGAGTGGTTTAGATGTCTTACTTGTATCTATTAATTAACTTATGCAATAGCATTCAACTAGCAACTTCAGAGACATTGGACAATGTTATATAATGAATGCCGCAGAGATCCTGCCCTATGGGGCTCACATTCTAATTAGTAGAGTCATGTGTATGTATATACACACACATGAATGAGTACATATTCAGATTTATATGTAAATGTATTTGGTATAATCCATATTAATATAGTTCATGTAATTACTGTAAGTATGAGCAATTGCATGAGATATCATATAACATAATATCAAATGAAAAGATGGGATTATTAGCCTACATGTGTGTAGTGTTAGCTGCTATCCCATAGAACAAGAAGTATTCTGAAGAGATGCATGATGAGATTTGTGAAAATAATTCTAGCTCCAGCATTGCATATCAATTTAAATGTAATAAATGAATGCTTTGTAAATTTTATGGCAGATTCCAAGCCCCTGATTCAAGAGAAACTGTAGTCTCCACACAGAATAAATAAATAGTAATTCACACTAAGCAGTCAAAACAAAGGCATCCAGAGGGAAAATAAGATTGTGCTAAAAAAGCAACACTTACACCATCCACTAACTGAACTGAGTAATAAAGCTGTGACAGGGAGGGCCGGCATCGTCAGAGATGATTTAAAGCAAATGTCAGCTGAGAATTCCATACCTGCCAAACATGCTTTTTGATAGAAGTCAAATAAGATTTTTTTATCAAAAATTGAAAGAATTTGTCTCTCTTTTTCTTTAAAAATATATAAGAGCAATTCTTCATAGAGAAGTAAAAGATTTCCAACAGGATGGCGGATGTAGGAAATGGTAAGCAGAGGGTAGCTGTGTGGGGTTGAATCGAAATCCATTGCATAGGGATACTAATGTCCTACTTTGTTTATACCATGCATAGAATGAAAACATATGATTATAATGCCTTGTAAGTGATGAAAGGGGATATTTTAAGGTTCTTGCATTTTCTGGAAAATGCCAACTAATAAAGTGCCAATTAATGTTAAACTATAGAAGTCAAGAATGTGAAATCTTTAGTCACTTCAAGAGTGCTGAAGGGCTATATGATTGTCAAAGAGGGTTAAAAAGAGGCAGGATGGCCGGGCAGTGGTGGCGCACGCCTTTAATCCCAGCACTCAGGAGGCAGAGGCAGGCGGATCTTTGTGAGTTCAACACCAGCCTGGTCTACAAGAGCTAGTTCCAGGACAGGCTCCATAGCTACAGAGAAACCCTGTCTTGGAAAAAAAAAAAAAAAGAGTCAGGATGAAACAAATTAGAAGTACTTATGAGTTAAGATTCCCAAATATATCAATAATCATATGATAGTCTAAGTAAGCAGAAAACATAGTTAAACAAAATGAAAATTATGTATTCTCTGAGAGACATACTTAAAGTATAAGGACATGGGAAAAGCCAGAGTAGTAATCTAAAAAAGGTAGAGCAGGCAAGCAATAGCCAACAGAAAGCTATACCAGATTCAAAATGCTTCAAGACAAAAGGCTTTACTGGCGAAACAAAATAATGTTGTGATAGCAGCTCTACTTTTTTGAGCACCAATAATATCAACTCACATTCATAAAGCCAAAACTTCAGTAATTTCAAAGAAAAATTAAAACCCAAAAATTGTAGCAGAATTTCATATCTTTCTGTTTCTGAGCAGCAGATAGACACACTTGCTCATTTTAGCACAGACACAAGAAAGTGCATTTTAAGCTTTAGTATGTATAAGAATGATCTAGAGACCTGTCAGAATGCAGATTTCAGGACCCTGTGTCTGTAAGGTCTGAACCAAAGGGTCTGACCTCTTATAGATCCTACTACTGATGTTGATGATTCTGGAACATTTTAAGTATCATAGATAGAGAAGATGTGAACACAAGTTTTCAGTTACATAAAACACTATATCCAACAATTACAGATATATATTTCAATATTTGTCCATTTTAGACATTAGCTATGTATTCTAGGCTAATGAAACACCTCTAACGCATGTTATTTTTCTCTTTAATTATTTAGGTTTTTGGGAGGGAGAGGTACTCAGGTAGCCCAGGCTGACCTGGAGCTTGCTGTGCAAGTCTTCATCTTCTTACTTCCACCTGAGTGTGCTGTAATGACAGCAACGTTCTACCATGGGTGGCTTCTTAGTATTTTTTGAACAAGTTAAACCAGAATATGCTTTCTGACTACAGCAGAATTAAAGTAGACATCAGTAATAAAAAGACACTAGAAAATTCCGTTTGAATGGAATTCAACCAGTAGCTTTAATAACCTCTGGGTTAATGCAAGATCTACAATGTAAATTTGAAAACATTTTAATTAAATGATAACAGAAATGCAATATATTAAAATTTCACTGACTTTTCCTAAGGCCTTGATTAGAAATGAATGTATAAATTCAAATACACATGTATATAGAATATGTATGCATAGATTTATGGTGTGTGTGTACATATATATATACATATTATATACATACACATAGATGACTGGAAATAAATGATAGGGAACCATTTCAAAATGTTAAGGGATCTAATAGGAGACTAGAAGAACAGAAAGAAGGAAATAGGAAAAGTAAAAGCAGAGATGACCATAATTGAAGGAAAATAGACGACATCCCACCAAAACCAAGCACTGCTTCTTTGAAAAGTCTGACTTACAGGACTGGAGAGATGGCTCATGGTTAAGAGTACACACTTCTTGTAGTGAACCAAGTTCAGTTCCCAGAATCCACATGTGGCAGCTCGCAACAGCTTGTAACTCAGCTCTGGGGCATCCAATGCCTTTGACCTCCAGGTTATCTGCATTCACATGCACAAGCTCACACAGGGACACCCACATAGGTAAATGCTTGAGTCTTCAGTCTTTCAGTTTTCAGCATGAGTCATGTGTGTTTGAAGATTTCATTCTTGGAAATGGAATGAAAAGACAACTTTCTAAGTAGAAATGGGAGCCTAACCGAGAAGTGAGAAACTAGATCTGTTCTGAATTCAGACTCTTTATGTCTTTGCTTTCTTGTTTATAAAATAGGGAAAATAGTAAAACCTACCTCATTTGGTTGTTAGGAGGATTGATAGCCACAGAGTGCTTACATGGCATTGCATTCTTAGGAAGCCTTGGTAAATGTTGTCACGTGGTACTACAAGAGGATGGGTGGTGACCAAAAGAATGAGAATGAAGTTAAGACTGCATGCGAGAGGTCAAAGCCACAATGAGAGGGCTGCTTTGGGGAACACGGTGTATTTCCAACACTCATGAGATGTGTGGGGTGAATTGTCTGACTGGAGACCAGTCCAAAAGTAGAATCACTGGCAAAGCCTGGGAGATCTTAGAGCCCAGGGGTGGAATGTGGATTAAAAAAAACCAACCAACCAAACAAACAAACAAAAAACTGATGGTTTTACTAAATGGTGCCATGTAAGGTGACAATGGAAGACCAAAGGAGGGACAACTTAGAGTGGTAATTTTCCATTTCTTGTGTCTTATTCAACTTGTTAAACTGTTGTCCTTCAGGTGCACCAGCTCCTTAGACCAAATTATTCATAGCCCATACTAGACAGTGGGAGTGCCCTCTCATGTCACATATTCTGAGTGCCAGGACCTGGAGCAGGCTGTTTAATCAAGTCATGCTTTATGTGTAAAAAGAGTGCTGATGTCTCTTGGCGAGATTCAGTGTTTATTGAGATCATCTGTGTAGATCGCAGTATAGAGTAGTGTGTCATGAGTACCCTGCCAGTACTATTTAGCATCCATTTAGCCATCATTTGGGGGTGAAAGCTAATCATTTGGGACAGGAGCTGGTGGTTCTGACCTCCAACAAATCAGGGTTCTAACCACAACACCTAGTCCCCAAGTTCTCACAGACTCCAAAAACCTGAAATCCAGGGTGAGGAAGGAATGAGTCTGTTCTTAGGCTTTTACGACATAGCCCTGCTGTATTCTTTACTCCTGTGATGTGGTCTTGGTGAGATGTATTCATGTATGTTCAAGGGCAGGATTCCTTTTGAGAGTAGATCTCTCCTTTTTAAATGAAGTCAGTCAGGGGCCAGTGTTCTTAGTGTGTGAGAAGTCCTAGGATGACCTCCAGCATTGTAAGGAATAATAATAAAGAGAAGGAAAGAAAGCCAATGACATTTTTCTGAATTTTTCAAAAGAAACTGGCATGTGTGTGGTGGGTAGTAATGCTTGGCTAGGACTTTTATATAGGGCTGAATAAAGTTTTATGTTTTTATTTACTGGCATTAGATTTATATGAAATAAATCAGGGTAAAAATCTGCCCTGTTATTATTTAGAGTACCCTTGAGTTTGGATTCTGGGATGCTGTGTTTCCCAGTGACAGTTCCACTACTGAAAGCAGCTCTGTAGTTGTGATGCCCCCGTTGTGAGATGTTGTGGCTTCTCTAGAGCCTAGGAAGGAAACCATGGAGTGTTTACCTAACCTAGATTTATTTTTAGAAGTGGGAGAAATAATTTTTTTCTGAGGGAGGGAAAGAGAAGTAATCTTAAAGGGCGCACCATCTGTGGAAGCAGCTCTCAGCACGGGTTTTAGGAAGATGAGCAGTACCATCCTCTGTGCACTGTGGCTGCAAGGCTGACAGTTTATAGACTCGCAGATGAGCCTCTTTGTAAATGTCACGAGTGGTTATCAGTCTATCATGCACAGAGGAGAAAGGGCGAAGCCGAACTGTAAGGGTGTCAGCACATTATGGTGGTAAAAATTTTTCACAGTTTCAAACAAACAAGTAGATACTTTAAATTATTTCAAATAGTGTGGAAGCAGAATCTTAAGTTTTGTTCTACCGTTAGAGGTGGACTGTGTCTCAAAAGTTGGTTTTCTAGCCAGTTATTATAAACTTGGAGTTTATTTTTAAAATGGAAATTTAAAAGGTTTAGATTATTAATCTGATCCATATTTTAACTCCATAGGGTTTTGTAATAGAAAAATTAATTTTCACAGCCGCACCATGAGTGGGCAATCATGGCCCCTCTTGTAACCCAGGACAGGTGAGCCTTAACTCTCATGACTAGCCCATAGTCAGATAGGCAGGAATTTGCAGAGCTGGGATGTCTCTGGTTAGCTCTCAGGCCCATTTATCTCCTTTGGAGCCTCTGGGGACACATACCATGTGAATGTCTAGGCTTTCTGCCCTTCAGAAGCTACCATATGCCTGCCTTGCACGGCACAGGAGTGAATGAGTTGAGGCTTAGTGTTTACCAACACATTTACTTTAAAGCAACTTTAGACTTGCTTTTTATTCTTCATTTAAAACTGAGCTACAGCATGGCAATGAGAACATATTGATTAGGGAAAAACTATTTGATAGAGGTAAAACATTAACCATGCAGATACACTGCCGTGTCCCATTTTACACAGATCGCCATTTCAGTTTTCCATAATGTCTGTTTAATTAGGCACACTACATAAAGCATGCGTCACAAGTAAACATGAAGAGACACATTGGCAAGTTTGTCAAGAGCTGTGCTTCATAAATTTTCAGTTTGTTAATTTTGATAGTGATGCTTCCGTGTTAGCAGACTCCTCTCCCTGACGCAGTCTGTGCAGAAGCGCTATTAAGGAAGAGCTTGTACCTTGCACTTGTGTTGGGGAAGTCTTTAAGTGATAGTTTCTTCTTTATTTAATGTTGGTACTGACATGATAAATGAATGTGATGGAAATGGAAGATACAATTTAAACCAGCTGATCAGTTAGTTGCCTATTGGTAACTATACAGACATTGTAGATGGGTTAGCTTTTTTATTTTTTTTTAAAGATTTATTTATTATGTATACAGTGCAGGCCAGAAGAGGGCACCAAGTCTCATTACAGATGGTTGTGAGCCACCATGTGGTTGCTGGGAATTGAACTCAGGACCTTTGGAAGAGCAGGCAAAGCTCTTAACCACTGAGCCATCTCTCCAGCCCTAGCTTTTTTATTTTAACATAGAGCTTTTCTTTAACACAAAGCTTTGGAGAAATTTTAATGGCTTGAGATTTACAACATGATTTTAATTTTGTATTCAGAATTCTCAGGCCTGCTATTTGAAACCTCTCTCAAACAAGGAATAAGAGTTGATTCTTCCTGTAGCCCTGGGGCCAGCATAAAACTCCTAAGTATGTGACTTTCCAATGGTATATACTTACTGTACCATGTTGCCTAGACTGGTCTCGACCACCCAGGCTCAACCCATCCTCCTATCTCAACGTCCTATGTGCTGAGACTACAACCATGTGCTGCCATGTTCAGCCTCAGTAATTGCTTTGGAAAGCAAAGCCGCATAAAGACATTTCTGTTGACAGTGAAATGCAGATAGGACACTGACTGCCCATTGGCACGTACTACCATGTTTGTACAGATAGAAGTACTTTATAGAAATCTTATCTGTTAAGCAATATGTGCCAACAAAGTCATTCCTTAATCATGACCTCCTTTTGGTGGTTGGGATGATACTTTCTTCTTGTGTGTGAATGCAAGTCTATGTATGTATGCATCTATGTCTTTCACACACAACAACTTCATATTGTATGAAAGGAAAACTTAGCTTTTCCCCTCTTTGCAGTATATTATGAATAGTGCCATGTCAATAAGTATTTCTCTTCAACATGATCTGTAATCAATGATTGTTTTCTATCATACAGGTTCCTATAAATTTTATCTTTTTTGTTGTTGCTGTTATTGTAAGTAGTAGTGTGGTAAATATCTTTGTACAAGTATCTGTAAATTTCTCAAGATAAGTTCTTATAATAATGTTGGCCAAAGGATATATATTTTTGTTGGCATCATCTCCAGAAAAATTATACTAAATAATAAGTCACACACACAATTTTTTTTTCTTTACTCAGAACATTTTTGATTTCTTGGAGCTGACGAATTTGTTCTTGGTCTAGGCAAATGGTCTTTGTGTCCCATGGGAATGGTTCCCCAAGTTAGCCCCATGCTTACAGTGAAGGAGGCCTTCTCCAAGTACACCCTGACCTAAGGTTTCCCTTCTATGGTCACAAGAAGGATTAACTCCTAGCTAGAGTTAGCTCAACCACTTCAGACAACATTCTCCAGGGAGACTCTGGTGATCCAACCAGGAACTAAGGATGTGCTCTAGCGCATCCATGCAGAGGCTTAAACCTCACTGATGGGCCTTTGTGTGAGTGCGTGTTCTTCTTCCTCAAACCCAGCTCCTTACAGTTGCTTCAGGAAGCTTCATGTCACTTGTCTTTTCCTTCCTCCAATCTCCCATGCCCCATTCCAGAAGAAATAATTGGCCCAGTACCTCAGAGTCTTTTGAGGCCCTCTTTGGTCCTCCGAAAGGAGTAATAAGAAGCATATTGGTAATACCCTATGCTTCATTCAGAATTTTGTAACCCCTGCCTCTCTGATCAAGAAATGCATGTATAATAAACTTACACTTACTGTTCAAAGTAAGTACTTTTTATTTACCAAAGTAAGTATATTTGTACTGCTTTGACCAATTTTAGATTAAGTGCAGTGACAGCTTAATCCAGAAGGAAATACCAAACATGTATAACCTTATAATTATAGGAAATAAAAACAACTTAAATTTCCATATATTTCTTATGCTATGCATAAAAGTATATTGCATTAGGATAATATGAGAGAGAAATAAAATGAAAATACATTTTAAAGAACAAAAATGTAAAATTCTGAATCTCAAAAAGCAAGTGTGTTTGTTTGAATGTGGATAGTGGTATTGAATTGCTGTGCTGTTGTATTTGACCACATTTTAAGGAGTAGTGTTGCAGTTTTATTTTGAAATGTCAACATTTGTGACATACTGAATAACATTGTTTATAACTCTAAGACTTATAATGAAAAATTGTACATGCCAACTTTAAAAATGTACAAGGAATAAAAAAATATGTGAGCAAGTACATGATTTTTCAAAATTACTTTAGGGAGGATTCCAGCAAATGCTCACAGACCCTCCATACTGGACAGGCCAGCTCCAGCAACCCTCGCCACCAGCCATCATATTGTGGACCCTGGGGCTGCAGCAGTGTGAGACCTTCTAGGCACACTGGCAGGCTCTACCTGTCCCTTCCTCAGCCACAGCTGCCCCACTTGCAGGGATCTTGGCTGTCACACATCCCAGTGTCTCTCCCTCCCTTACCCGAAATGTTGCTTACTCCTTGATTGTCCTCTCAGATCTCACCTCTTCCAGAAACACTGCTAGATGCTCCCAGCCTCTTCTCTTAGAATGGTTTTTCCTGACTCTTTCACTACCAAAAGAGAGATGGGGGCTACACAGGTTAAAAAAAATAATAATAATGACATCTTGACATCATTGCAGGCAAATGGGCAGATTTAGAAAAAAACATATTAAATGAGGTAACCCAGAGCCAGAAAGGCAAATATAGTAGTATTTACTCATAAGTGGCTTTTAGACATAAAGCAAAGAAAAACCAGCCTACAGGCCACAACCCCAGAGAAACTAGACAACAAAGAGGACCCTAAGAGAGATATACATGGATCTACATAGAAAGGAGAAAAAGACAAACTCTCCTGAGTAAATTGGGAACATGGGTAAGGAGAGGGGTAGGGAGAGGGGAGGGAAGGAGGGGAGTGGGGGAAAATGTATAGCTCAATAAAAACAATTTAAAAAAAGAAATACTAGAGATCATTAGAAAAGAGAGAGCGATGAGGAAGGATTAGAGAAGTGACTAGTCCCTAGGGTCTCGGGAGAGGAGGCACTGTGCTGTTTGTGTTGGTGTGAACTTCTAGAGGGTTTGCCTCTGGAATTCCGACTTAATCAAAGTACTAAGGAGTGGGGTGAAGTCAAGGCCAGTTCAGCTTCTTCCGTACTGAGGAAGTGTCCTCTAATTTCTCAGACCTGCTAGGACATCTTTGTGGCTTCATGTGACCTCATCACTGTCCTTCAAGTTTTGCTAATTGTTTTGGGGGCTGGCCTTGCTTTCACGGTCATATTGTAAAGTTGGACTGGAGCCATATGGTTACTTTTGCTCTCCACAGCACTGAGGCCAATACTGACTATGACATCCTCAGTAAACATTCTTAGAAAATGCTGATGGGGGAGTATTGGGTTGAGTTCTGGTTTCATCACATTTTGCTGTGTAATTTGGGGCAACTTGTGAATGGTCTGGCTTTCTTATTCCTTCACTGATAAAACATGGATGATATAATAGCTATAGTGGGCAGATAATCCATGTGCCTTTTTCTGCAAAGAGTGTTTTATTATCATTCTCATTTTATATGAGAGGGGACTCAACTTCTTGAAAGTCATTCAGTTTGTAGATGACATAATGTAGATTTGAAAGCGGAGTGTGAGTCCTAACCATTTAGCCTTTATATGGTCCCACCTACATTTGAATTGACTATTTGAGTTGAAAATTCAAAATGATAGGATAAGGGGAAACCTTAAAAGGAAGGTGAAAAGCTTTTTAGCCAGTAAGTCACTGTGGGGATTTTCTTGTTGTTTTGTTTTGATGCCAGATATTGAACCCAGGTCCTTGTACATGGTACCACTGAGCTATGGTTCCAGCCACAAAAACAGCTTGGATTTTTAAAGTGGTGATTTGCAAAATATAGGCAGGAGACATGTATGGTCACAGCATGTAGAAGAGACTGGAAACTTTTTCTGTTACTTCTTGGCCTGGGAGAAAGGTTCCAGAGACATTCAGCAACCTGCACAATGTACCCTTCCAGAGGCTCCATCTGGCGTTGGGCACACTGAGCAACAGGAGAGTGCTAGTGTTATTTTTCTCATTTTTAATTAATCTTAAAATTTTTGCCTGGCCCTGTGGCCCCCTCACAGGCAGGGCTATGGATCTTTGATGTGAGACTCAGAAGGGAAGCACAGGACAGCATATTCCATTCCCTTTTACCAATTTCCTGCCTGTTTCCACTGTGGGACCAATATACAGACCATCAGAGTTTAACTGTAGAGCAGGCCATCCTTAGTGGCCTGTTCTGCAGGCTGGCCCTGTCATGAGCACTGTTGCAAGAGGGGTCATGTGCCCTGTAGCTTTTTTGCTTCCTGCTGAGTAAACCATAGGTCTTCTGCAAGTAATTGTATCTGTTTAAAAGATGAAAACCATTCCTGAATTTAGGTGCCAATTTCTTTATTAATTACACTGCTCTCGGTTGTGCTGTGTGAACTTACTAGCTGATTACAGTATCCAAATCTGTGATATCAGAATGTGTGTGATGTGCATATTTTAATTTGAGAAATAGTTTAACATTTCTAGATAGTCATTTAGATGTGGTTATGCAGGTTAAACATAACGTATGATCACTGCTTCTTTCATTGCTTCCAATTAAACCTTGCTTGTTAGTTTAACCTCTAGGTAATCCCATCAAACAATAGATGTCAAGGAAACACTGCCCACAGTAGCTGCAGATGAGTGGCCATTAATTTTAATTGCCTTGATATTAAAGATTAAAAAGTATTGGGACTGGCAGAATGGAAACGATCTGATGTCAAGCAAACCCACTTGCTAAAGCTTCCCCAGGCTGCTGGTGATATTAAAATTTTACTGTGAGAATTAAATAAACCTTTATTAGTGATGACTGTTGTTTGATTGGTCCAGGGGTGTGCATAAACAGAGGATTCTTACATATCCAGAGATGAGGCCTTCCATGGTAGAGATTCCTCAATTACGAAACTGTTAATAAAGCTGTAATCTGATTTTCTAGGCTAGGTTTCATTAATGTATTATAGCTTCTCTGATTGTCAAGGTAATATTAACTACAAAGTACTGAACCCAACAGAGAATTGTTGAGAAGGAGAGAATTCTAGGATGGGCCTTTGTTGCTAAATTCAGAGTTGGGAAATTTTCATTAATTATTCTTAAGAAATACCAATTTCCCCCTTAACAGGTACTGTCTCCCTTTGCACTATAAACAATATATTCAATACTTAACTCTTTCTAAGACCTACCAGGTCAACTTAGGAAAGCCAGAGGGCTGTTCTGTATGAAAGCAACCATGAGCATGCCAGCTGGAGATGGACCTCCCGAGCTGAGGCTAGGAACTATGGGAGGTGAGGTGGATTCCAAGAGAATTTGTGTTAACAAGCAGTGTCAGAACTTGAACCTTTGGGTACTGTTTCTATCCTATTCTTCAGGGTTGTGGTTGGTTGGTTAGTAGACTTTTGGATTTATGGGCTTCCTTCCTTCATTCCTCCCTCCCTCCCTTCTTCCTTCCTTTCTTCCTGATAATTTCTCAGGCACTGAAGGCTGGCCTTGAACTTAATATGGAGACAAAGATAACCTTGAACTTCCAGTCTTCTTGCTGCTGCCTCCAGAACGCAGGAATTGTAGGTGTGCACCACCATGACTGGTTTGTGTGGTGTTATGGGTGAAACCCAGGGCTCTGTGTATGTCAGGCAAGTGCCCCACAAAAACTACACCCCAGACCTATTTTTCTGTTTTTAGAATGACATTATTTAGGGCTGGAGAAATGACTTAGTGGTTTAGAAATCTTGTTGTACTCATGGAGAACCCAGGTTCAATTCCTAGTGCCCACATCAGGTGGCTCAAATACTGGAATCTCTAACTCCTGTTCCAGGGGATCTGATACCAGCCTTCTCAAGCTCCTGCACTATGTGGTACACATAAACATATCTAGGTATACGTACATACATGCATACACATAAAATAAATTAATCTTTAGAATGACATAGTTCTGCTATAGGAAGGTATCTTAAGGCTCATGGATGCTGGTTCTTTCTGCATAGAAATTCCTCTTGTGCCCCATCTCCTGCTTCAGGCTTGATCCTGCACCAACGTTGTGTCTTTTCTCCCCTCCACTCTGATCTCCAGCTTATCTGGCCAGACTCTGTGCCTGTTCTTTCTCAGAGTATCTTCTCACCAGGCCATCCCTGTGCACATCTGCTGTAGGCCTGCACTGTGGAAAGAATATCGAGACAGGTTAGGTCCTATGGTTGGAGCATATGGACCTCATTTCGTGAATTCTAGTTGTCAGAAATAAGACCAGTGAGTGCATGAGAAGGAGAACCAGATTTTTTTTTTTGTCCAGAATAAAGTATTATGTCCACTCAGGACTATCCAAGGATGGAGTCAGGGACTCTTCTGTTGGCATCACATCTGGGGTGAGGATTGAGAGGGAACATGGAGAGGAAAGAGGAGAAGCTCCTGTCCTTCCTCTTAAACCAGGTGTGCCGGAGGCTATGGTGGGTTTTATGGGTATCTACACAGATCTAAAATTCTTCATAGAAGTTAGGAATAAAAGAGTAACCTCAGAGTCATCCATATAGAGAAGATCACTGAAGGTTTTGAATGGGGATGAAGAGAAATAGACAATGCCCAAGAGGTGATCCTTGGAGGAGACACACACAGTGGGGGTGGGAGGGCGGGGGGGGGGGCGGACAGAGAGATGGAGGAGGTGGTGTTGGAAGAGAAAGGAACAAAATATGGAGGAACCATGGAAAAAATGAACCTCTGGCAGAACGTTGCTGAGAGGCTGAACACTGGGCCAAGGACAGCTGGACAACTACCTTGTTCCCAAGACTTGACAGAAACAGCCAGATGGCGTAGATCTCTACTGTCTCGATTTGGGGTGGGTTTTTCTTTATTCCTGTCTGGGGAGCCTGTGCTGTAGCATTAGTCCTCAAAAGTGTGCTTATGTATGTACATGTGTGTACTGGGTGCTCCTAAGGCAGCATATGGACAGCAGTAAGGCCATTGCTGTCTCCGTCTCAGGGATCCCCTGCCAGGACTTTCTAGCCTTCTCCAAAAGGGCGAGTGCCATCAGCTGAAGAATGAGAGCACCATTTCCAAAGCAATTAAAGACTTGGCAGAGGTGGCCAGCGGGCTGCCCACTCTAGAAAATTGGGTTGGAGGGCTCTGAACTGCATCCCATTATTTGTTTTTGCCCAGGGCCCCTGAGGAGCTCTTATGGATAACACCTAGGGTAGAACAATGGCCCTGATACTACACGAGCAGTTCCTCTGCTAGATGAGTAGGCCACTCCTAGGAATATCTTTAAGTTGTCATGTTAACAAAAGAGAGGCAGACTCCATGATACAGTATGGGCATGCTTTCTTATATATGGCTGTGTGACTTTCAGTGTCTCTACATAGCTTGGCTACAGATACACATGGTGTGACTCTAATCACTGAGCATTGGGCTACAGTTTTGCTGTCTATGAGCTATGATGAAATCAGACATCTGCCAACATCCTCTTTTAAATTTGTACTAGCTGACATCATAAAAAATTTGAAAAAAAGAAAAAAATATGTATTCTACTTTATATAATCAGCCATTCCTCAGCATTTGCATTTGACTTTACTGAGATGGCTTGAGTTTTCAACTTGAGGCTTCCCACATAGTCACTGGCAGAGCCTGAGAAGTCATCTTGGCAGACATGCAGTGTCTTCCAAGGCAGGAGACAAAGGGATTTTTCATCCATTATTAATTGATGTCCCTCTTCAGCAGACCAAACATGATTCTACTATATAGCTGCCAAAAATTGTTCCAGGTCCACAAAAGAACAATAAGTCATTCTTCAAGTGCACTTCATGATACCTAATCTAACAAATGTTTCCAGTAGCTTTTCAGCTTCTTTTAGTAGTCTCACTGCTATGTTTGATGACATTGGGTATTTTTATGAGCAGTGGCCCCAGCCATTGTAGTGTTCCCATGGCTAGTTCCAGGAAGCATTGTTCTTCCAGTAGAGTACAAAAGAGTATGCCAAAATGGAAAGTGAACCCCTAAAACTGTTATGCACAACCCATATGGTATGAAGGCAGGGTGCTATGTCGCCCAGAGGCTCCCCTTGTCATCCCAAGTAAGGACAGGAAGTTTGACTTTTTTTTTCTTTGTGACTTCTCTACCCTTTCCATTCCATGTTCCTATACTTGGTAGGTGTCCAACTGGTTTGGCAACAAACGAATCAGGTACAAGAAGAACATCGGCAAATTTCAAGAGGAGGCCAATCTCTATGCTGCAAAAACAGCCGTGACAGCTGCACATGCGGTGGCTGCAGCCGTGCAGAACAACCAGACCAACTCACCTACCACGCCGAACTCTGGTGAGTGTGACACGTTCACTCAGCCAGACAGGCTTCTGCCACTGTGCCCCATCCCATAGACTGAAGCTGTAGCCTCACTGAGCACACAGTGGAGCTTAAGGGGAGATTGGTGTTCACTTGTAGAGATGTTCCATGCTGGTGCACACTGTTCACAGTGAATCCCGCCTCCTCCTGGTAGATTCTAGAATCTTTATACTTAATCGTGGCCTTTAATTCAGTAGGTATGTAAAGCTCTACCACATACTGTTTTGTGGTGATAAGTCAGAGTGAATCAGCAGGTGAGAATGTGTGCTGTTTGCCAGATGTTGGGCACTTGGTTGCAGGATCTAGGTGCAGCTTGTCTTTGCCAATTAGCTTGTTGGACTTACATATAAAGATATAGTATTGAACTCATGAATGCATTGCCCTGTGTGTATGTGTGCGTGCACGTGCGCACGCACACACACATGCACGCGCACTTGGCTGGAGGGTGCATGTGTGTGTGCTTGTGTGCATGTATGCATGTGGGGGGGCGGTACAGGTTGAAGCCAGGGCTTTGCATATGCAAAGCTCAGTACTTTCCTGCTCATCTACATAACTAGCCCTTAATTTTTATTTTATTTTATCTTTTTGAGATAGTTTTACTAAGTTGACCAGAATGGTCTTGAATTCCACCTGGCCTCAAATTAATGATTCCTCTACTTAACTGAAGAGCTGGGATTACATGTGCGGACCACAGCTGACGATAAATGCACTGCTTTTGACAGAGCATTCTGTTGACATTTTATGTGGCATTCATGCTGGAGTTAGAAGAAATGTTAAACTTCGTTATTTTTTAAACTTTATTATTTTTTTAAATTTCATGTGCATTGGTGATTTGCTTGCATTTATATCTGTGTGAGGATGCCAGATCCCCTAGAACTGGATCTGTAGACAGTTGTGAGCTGCCATATGGGTGCTGGGAACTGAACCTGGGTCCTCTGGAAGAGCAAGCAGTGTTCTTAACTACTGAGCCATCTGTCTAGCCCCCAAAGAAATGTCTTTAAATTACGGGGGACTTAACTGACAGTGAAAGAAAGGTGCAGCTAGCCCCAGCAGATGATTTGAGGGACTTGGAGGCGCTCTAAGGTGATTTTAAAATACATTTTTAAGGTCCAGAAGGAAGGGTGTTTATTTTCTCACACTTCTGTCATTTCTAATGGGCCATAGACACTAGTGGATGGGAAGGTGGAGTAATGGCTAAGAAAGAGCAGGAGGAAAGTGTGTCTTCTCCAGGTAATTCTCCACCATGACAGCAATGTTGAAGAGCTCATTTGATGACTAAGTCTGGAGAGAAATGGAAATAAGAAGGCTGTGGGTGTTTTTCTGTCTATTTTGATTTGTCTCTGTTTTTCATTTGGGTTTGCACTCTATAAGATTTTTCCTGTGAGTGAATGACAGGACCTTCTAGATCTCAAGTTAATGCTCTGTCCTTCTAGAGCTGAAAATGCCTCTCCCTTCTGTGTCTCTTTTCCTTTCCCTGCCTCTAGGTCTTTGGGGATTGTGTGTGTAGCTCTCTGTTATTCAGCTACTTAACTCTTTCCTTTCCAGGTTCTTCTGGTTCTTTTAGCCTCCCAAATTCTGGGGACATGTTCATGAACATGCAGAGTCTGAATGGGGATTCTTACCAAGGGTCCCAAGTCGGAGCCAATGTGCAGTCACAGGTAGGAGAAATGCCCCAGCTGGGGCCTTTCTGGCAGGGTAGGGTTTGGGCTCAAAACTCCCCACTCTGACCCATGAAGTGGTCTGCACATTCATGCAGACCCTGTGCTGGGTGCATCCAAACGGGACACATTTGCCCACCTCTTAATTCAGTGAGAAGTCAAGTGGACAATGTCTTTGATGATTCAAAGCTGAACTTTGTGAATGCATTCGGCTCTGGCTTGAGCTCATGGAGATGGGGGGGTCTTTGTTATGACAGAACAGAAGATTGTGTGTGCTTGACAGGGAGGGGGTAGGGAGAGAGAGAGAGGAAAAGAATGAACAAGAGAACATACTGCTCTTTTATTTCTGCATTTTGCAAGTCAGGAAACTGAAACCTAAATTCTTAAAGTAGATTCCAGGTTCAGCCCCTTTCTTGTCCTCTTAACTGAGAACAAGTGCTCTTAGTCTTATGCATTGGTGGTAGGGATGGGTGTGTGTTGGAGTGGGGAGATTGATTCAGCATTCATTATCTGTGAGTAGATTTTCACTCACAGTCACACATATTTGCTTGCTGTAGATGGAAAGTCTGCATTACTATGAAGATGCTATTGTTTGGCTGGTGTGAAAAACAAAGGTGTGTGAGTTTAAATATGCAAGGAATCTTTGAAATCCCTCCAGTCACATTTGATTGATAAATTTGTCTTTCATTGGAGATGCTCCACCCTTGTGGCACACATAATTCAAATTGTTCCCTTTTGTAAGTGATGGTGTTTTAATAGATTGAGGTGATGAATTCTGTTCCGTCTCACTCCTAGGTGGATACCCTCCGTCATGTTATCAATCAGACGGGAGGCTACAGTGATGGCCTTGGAGCAAACTCACTGTATAGTCCACACAACTTAAACGTGAGTACCCTGGGGAGCCAGCTGTGGGAATTAACAAGTTAATAGTCACTGGGCTTGGCTCCACATCTTGTTGGCAGTTGGAGGTGGCAGTATCTTTGTTATGGTTTCATTTTATGGACCTCAGTGCTTGATGTTTGTTACCTAGCTGTCCTTTGAAGACCTCTCAGAGATGCCCAACGGGGCTGGTGTCCTATCATCAGTGGGCATTTAAGTACCGGCCCATTAAGATGCCATTTTCCAGCAGCTGTGCTGTGTTCGGGAGATGGTGGGAAGCAGGTCATTTATCTTAGAATCAAGCAGCAGGAAAATTCCCCAGCACAGAGCAGGTGAAGGTGATAACCTTGGAGACCCAGCATATCAGCAGCCATGCTAAACAAAGAACCCCATTCTTCTGGCAGCTGACTGGGCTGTGGGCCTGGGGTGTAACATGTGACCTGTGAATTTAATGGCCTCTCTGCTTTAAGGATAGAGCAACCTTTGCTACTGATTCACAAGCTTTCCCTTGCTTCCTACCCTGGCGTGAATGGGAAATGGCAAACACACAGCTCTGTAAAGGAGGTGTCAGGAGCAGAGAGGAGGAGAATGGCCTCCCTTTTAGGGCCTTCATTTGCTCTAAGAGTAAATATTAATGACTTAAAAAGTGATTGAGGATGTTCAATTGTAAAGGAAAAAAAGGACCATTAAATACTCAAATCTTTAAATTTGAAATGTCAAATCTTTCTTTTTGGGTTTATAAATAACTCATAATAACCCACAACAAACCATATAAAAAGCCTTTTAGTTGCATTTCTCCTTTTTCATTTAAGTGTTTTGAAATGCTTCAGAGAATGTGCGATATCCTTATCAACATGATAAAATATGAAGTCGTGATTGCCTGCAGCATTTTACAGACATGAATTCCATCTTCACTGATGAGGCCTGATAAGACACTGTTGTATAATACAGTGCATAATCTCAAACCACCAGAGTAAGGATTAATTTATTTTGAAAAAGAAAAAAAAGAATGCTCATTGACAACCTCTCCTGCAGCTGCCATGCAGGGAGAAATATTGTACATTTGCTGTTTATAAGTTTGGATAAAAGAGGACTGATGTTTACTTCAGATGGGATCTCTTTATGCTTGGATCTGTATAAGACTTCCTTCTCCTAAGGAGACTCTCATACCTGAGAGGAAACAGCATACCCTTTAGATAGGGGACACACATGGGCTTGTCACCAACCAACCTGGCATGACTGAAGCTTTCAAAAACAGTGCCATGGCTTATTATTTCATCTTATTTCCATTTCCTACCCAGAATTTGATATCTCAAGCTGCAATTTTTTTTTTCATTTAGACTACCAGCCCTTTAGGTTTTCTACTCATCCTTCTCCCCCTCTTTCTAGCCCTCACCCTTGGTTCTAGAGCAGTGGTTCTTAACCTGTGGGCCATGACCCCATTGGGGGAGTTGAATGACCCTTACATAGGAGTCACATATCTGGTAGCCTGCATAGCAGATATTTACATTATAATTCATAATAGTAGCAAAATTACACTTATAAAGTAGCAATGAGTTTGATTTTATGGTTGGCGTCACCACAACATGAGGAACTGTGATAAAGGGTAGCAGCGTTAGGAAGGCTGAGAACCACTGTTCTAGAAGGATGGGAGGGCTTTTATATGTAGAACTATGCAGCGAAACAGAAGACAAGGTGTTTTTTAAGAACAACATGGGCTTGGAATGTCGCTCTATGACAGAGAACTTACCTAGCATGCTCAAGGCACTGGGATCCAGACCCAATTCCAGGAAGCAACAGCAATCACACACACACAACTATTGTTGGGGAAGAAGCAGTTGTCATGCCCAAAAGACCTTCATATGGACTCTCTGGAGAAATTACAGATGGACAGGAGGGAGGCAGAGAACCAAGGAGTCCTGTGGAGTGTGGGGTGTGGGGCCAGGTTAGCTGGAGCCCCGGGGATGGTATCAGGCAGCTCACCCTTGCCTTCCCTTCAGAAAGGCTTACCTCATTAGTTCTGCTCAGTGTTCCCCAACTCACAAGCCCAGCACCTCCCTCTTCTTGACTGACATAAAAATACGTAGCGACAAGCTGTCTGCCACAGCAGAAATCTGATCAGACATTGATTTCAGCAATTGCCTCTATAGGGCAAGACATGAGGCAAATTTGTTTCTGAGTACTGTTAGTGCTGGTGCAGGTCCGCGGTGGGAAGGGCCAGCGGCATGTGGCGGGCAGCAGCACCATCCCAACAAGGGCTCCACGTGCAGATAATTGGAAAACTGATTTGAATGGCATGCCCCCCTCCCCCCAGAGTTCATACATTTTCATTCTGGAAGATCCTATTTGGAGGGAAATTCTGGCTTTCATTTTCCAAGGGTTACATTAGCTGACTGTCAGGCATATATGGGAGAAGTGTGGGCAGTTTCTCCATGGGAACAGTGTTGAAGCTGGCTGGAGTGTCTGTTTCCTGGAGCTCAAGGTTGTGCCAAGGCATCAAATAGGGCTTCCCCACTGCTCTTCTGAAAGGTTGCTTTTGAGTGGTGGTTTTTATCAGCAGATCAGAGGCCAAGCTCCATGTCAGCTTGGGACTAAAGTCATCTTCACCAAGCTGATTTATCACCCAATCTTTACTTGATGGAATGGATTTGTTTTACATACATTTAATCCCACTTTAACACATGCTTCCAACTCCTGCCAAAGTGGGTTCAGAAAATGCATTTTGCTAATGCATCTTTGCTCTCGTGTTGTCGTCTGGGTGTTCTAAATTGGGAAATGAAATTAATATGTAGACGTGCACCCACTGAACTGTGCCTCTCCTTTCAGGCTAATGGAGGCTGGCAGGACGCAACAACTCCATCTTCTGTGACTTCTCCTACGGAAGGCCCGGGCAGCGTGCACTCGGATACCTCTAACTAATCCCCGGGGCTTTCCCAGCTGACATGCCTTGATAAGCGCATTCAGAGCAATAGGAGGAGAAGAAAAGGTTTTGTAACCCACCACCTACAGCTTTACTGTAAACCTTGTCTTCTTAGAGAACTCGGGAAACCTGTTTTTTAAGGAATCATTATCATTTGTAATTAAACTTAAGACACACATTTAAAAGAAAGCACTTTATCCAATTAGGCCAAGATGTAACATTGTTGACAGTTCTGTGACTGTTTCATCATAATTTATTATTGATCTTTTACATTCATGGTTCCACAGTTGCCAGTTACTTGGCCTTAAGGGTAAGAAGTACCGTCAGTGCTAGACCCCGATTATAGAGTGTGCAAGGTTCACCTTGCCTGAGCTGAACCCCTCAGACATCCATGCAGAGTCATTGTGGTCCTCATGTCACCAATGGGCTTGGAGGGGAGGTGCTGTCTGCCTGCCTCTCCTAAGGAACTTCCCTGTCATGTTTGTGTTGCCATCTCTTATGTTGTAATTAGGTCTAAGACTGGTGGCCTCCTTTCTCCCTCTGAAGCACCAGAGCTCAGTCTGTGCTGATGACACCACGGATCCAGATTGCCCTGAGGTGAAGATCTCGCTGCTACAGAGGTGAAAACAAGACCTGTCTGGGTTTGACCATGTGCACTGGGTGCTGCACAGACTTGTCAAGGTGTGCTCATCCTCTGGGCAGCCTGGGAAGGCCCTGCTCTCGGGAGTGCTGTATATAGTGTAGCAAAAGAGTATTTATACATCCCACCAATCAAAACACAGCTTTATTACCTCATGCGAACTCATTCAAACCAATAGAATCCCAACATGTTCTGTAGCTTAGAGCGCTCACTTACTACCTCTGAACAATACTCACGCTGTAGTTTGTCTTTCTTATCTTTTTGCATCTTGTAATTAACTTTGTTTCCCTTCACAAAATGTAATGTACATTGTAATCTTTTAAAAGAAAACTCAGGGTTGCTTTTGCAACCTTTAAAATGCCGAGATCGGCAACGTTGGGTCTGACTCTTAACATAGGATCAGCCAAGCTGTTGTAAATACTGAGAAGCGTTTCAATGTCCTTCATCTTGTTACTAATCCATAAAGAAAAAAAGAAGAAAAAAAAGGCGGGTTCTTGTGATGCGTTCAGATTCAGTATTCAGCACTGTACATTTCACCCTGTGTGGCGGGCCCTCTCCTCCTTTTGTATTGTATGCGATTCTGAAACTGACTGAGTCGTGACAATAATTTGTGGCGGTGATTCTAATGTATTAAAAGCGTTCCGTGTTCCTTTCTACTGGCTCACACCCTGGATTGAGAAGTCTTCCTTGTGGTAGTTATATGTAGTTTCAAACATGAATAAACTTTGCTTTCCTGATTAAACCTGAATGCCATGTGTGTCTCTGCTCCTTGAGCCAGCACAGGCGTGGGATGGAGGTTGGGGGGAGGGCACATGGTCTATAGAGGTGAGGGTGGCAGTGAAGCTAAGCTGCTGGCTGCTGTTCCTGGTGAGGCCTTTGACCATCCACTAGACCATCTTACATCCCTTCCCATGTTTATGGACTGAGAAACTGAAGCACAACCTGGGACAACCCGGGCGTGCTGCCTCGGCACTTATATTCCTCTGACCTAACGTGGCTCTGAAACTTGCTAGATGGTCTTTTGAATAGCAAGAGTCTTGTCCTGTTCACTTCTTTAACTAGCTGGTGATGAACAAAGGTTTGGAAAGAGTGGGCCCCACATGCCAATCAAAAGGTAACACCTCTTCACCCTTCTCCCTATGTCTTAGCATTCTCAGTTTGCAATATGTAAAACCAGCTAGACATTGTTTTTAACAGATTGGACATTATTTTTGTGTTACTCAGGTTGTAATAAAGTTCATATATTTGCATACATGCTTGTCGCTAATGTCCAAATCTTTATAATAAAAGAGGCCCATTGCAGATAATTGGCCTGTTTACTATATCTCAAGGAAATTGACTCACAGGAAATCAGATTAGTGTTAATCAGTTGCAGCAAATGTCTATGATAAATATATCTGTTTTCCTATTTCAGCTAGTAGAACCAGGCAGAACAAGGGCTGGGGCCGCCGCCCCCATTAATCTTGCAGCAGTTATTCTGTGCAGATAAACTTTATAAAATAGATTGCCCTCCACAGCTGTCCTCCCTCATGTGAGTGCTCAGCCTGCCCATAGGAATCTCTCCCATGGCTAAACAATCATTTGCATGATTCAATTAGCTTGTAGGTTAGCCTTTCTTATTTTTGTACATGAAATAATCGCTGGGCTGTTTGGTTTTACAAACTAGATCCCGTGGAAATGTCACATACAGATGCACACACACAAATTCATCTTCCTTAGCATCCCCACATATCCAAGGACCATCTTGGCTTTTGTCTTGGGTCAGCCTGTTGAAAGAAACACTCACTAGAACTTACTGGGGATTTCCTAACACTTGGCAAGGATATGGAAAGAGTCTGACTATTTCTGGGGACACTGATATAGAAACAGCCATGTGGTGGCTTAGATGATGCATGTGCAGTTTCCCTCTTTGCTCTTTGCCTCCTCTGGAGGCACACTGGGAGGCTGCACTGGCCTTCCTGCCAATCTCTGGGCATCTCTAGGACAGAGATAGTTTACAGGCTTGAAGAGCACATGGACATTAGCTCCCAAGGGTCTTGTATGGATTTAGTGATGGATTTGGGGGAGAGTTCAGCTGGGTACCTCTCCTGGATCAAACAATGGGTTAAGACCAGATCCAGAGACAATGAAGTTAGTCCCACACCACAAGAGCTGGATCTTGTGGAGTCTTGCTCTGCTGATTTTGAAAGCCATTGTTTTGGGGGTATTGGCAAGACAGGTAAGACCCACCCGTGGAGTCAAAGGTAATAACAGCAGGGAGTCACTTGAACCAGCCATTTGCAGGCAAGGGGCCCTGCATAATGGTGGATGGATGAGAACATGTGTGCTTGTGTGAGAATGTGTGTTCACAGTGTCTGGAGCCCTAGCAGCCCAGCAACTGCTCATTTCTAATGGTGTCATTCACATAGAGACACCCAGAGGGGCTGTGTACTAGAGAAACCCTTCTGTGTGGAAGGTGATGTCAGGATTAGATTCCTAGATTTGGGGAGGGGTAAATGTCTATTGCCATACCTTGAAAAGGAACCATCCTGGGCACATGACCTTTGTTTATTGGTTATCTCTCATACCAATGTTATGATCTGTTGGCCTGGTCTGTCACTTGGGTACACTGTCCCTTTAAGAGACAAGCCCCCCCCTTCTCCCCTAACTCCTTTTCTTTCCCTTCCATAACCCACTAAATAAACTATACCCACTTTCTCTGCATGGTGACTATCCATCTCTCACCCAGCTGTGGCTCCTCGTGGACCTGCCGACCCACCTGCCTGAGACCCACAGAGGCCACTCAGGGAACTGCACCGGTTTAACTAAACCATTACACCTAGGCCAACATCCGCTACCACCATAGTAGGTACAAGAGTCTCCAGTGAATGATGGCCGTTATGCCTCCAGTGTGAGGTCCTTTCAAGGAGTGTGGCCAGGAGTACCTCCTCTTTCCCCCTGGACCTTACATGATTCTCCACCCATGCCTGCGTGTACTAAGGTGTGTGTGTGTGATGGTGACGCATTGTGTGGTACCACACATCTGGGTCAACAAGTTAAAGGATGAAAAAAACAATGCTCTAGTGCTGGGTTGGGCCTGGCACCATGGCTAGTGATAGGCAATGAGCGCAAGGCTGGGGCATGACCACTATGGGAGCTTCATTGCTACAGCATCCCGAGTCTGAATTCCTATGCTCATAGTGTCTCTCCAAGTCCCAGGCTCTGCCCAATTCTGACCCCTGCCTCCTTGATAGTTCTGCCTTGTCCTTTATTCCCCTACTGTGGGCTTTCACAAATGACAGCACCGCACACATCCGTGATGCAAGAGCGTCACACACCTCAGTACACAGGGGCCACTAGAGTTGCTCTGTTAAGCTGTCTACCTTTATAAGGGGCACCTAAGGCTCGAAGGAGGGATGCCACCCACCAAGGTCAGGGCTGTGAAGGCTGACAACCACTTGGCCAAACACAGAAACAGATTTTAAGTCTGGGTTTGTCTGAACCCAACTTTTATTTTTTTTGTATGTGTGTGTGGTGTGTGTATGTACGTCCAAATGTGTGTTGGTGCTCATATGTACACAGGTGCATCTACACCCATTTATACATGTGTGTATGTGTGTAGAGGTCTGAAGTTAACATCAAGTGTCTTCCTTGATTGCTCTCTGCCTTATTTATTGAGTCAGGATCTCTCCCTGAAGCTCTCATGGGATCATGGATGCCATGCCTGGCTTCTATGTGAGCTCTGGGACTATGAACTCTAGTCCTTACACTTGCACAGTGAACTCTTTATCCACTGAGCAGCCTTACCACTCCCCAACTCACATCTTAAACCCCATGTCTTGTCAGTGTCTCTTTTCTGTGGCATTGGGCCTGTGAACTTTCTGGGTCTGTCTACCACTGCTAAGCCCAAAGTGTCAATCAAATAGAGCTGGGGTTGGGTTCCATAGGAACATAAGGCCAATGAGAGGCCTGCAGTTTGATCCCAGTTAGTCTGGGTCCCAGGGACTTACTCCCTGGCTGGTGACTTGGCTGATATGTAGGGAACTTGCTTCCAGCCAGGCCCAAGTGCAGAGCCGGGAACCTATTTCCTCAGTCACTGCCAGTCAGATCAACAGCATAGCTGCACAGTTAAGAGGGCACCAAGACTTAGCACTCAGGAATCTCCCAAGGGCTCCCAAGGGACACTATCTGGGTCTGGTCCTGGCTCTGTCACATACAAGCTATGTGCATTCTTGGGGAAGTAACATAACCTCCCTGTGCATCAGCTTCCTTAGTGGTTATGTGCCTACCCCCTAACATGGCATGGTTAGGCAAATTGGTACTGTGCCCTACAGATAATCCTGCTGGGTCTGGAGTCTCTAAATATTTATTACCCCAGGGCAAGGTGTAGATGGTCCCATCTGGTCCTGCAGTCATTCAGTCCCAAACAAACACACAGAGGCTTATACTAAATATAAACTGTTTGGCCTACTAGCTCAGGCTTATTATTTACTAGCTCTTACAACTTAAATTAACCCATAATCCTTATCTGTTTAGTTACGTGGCTTGGTAACTTTTCTCAGTAAGCCATTCTCATCTTGCTTCCTTTGCTTCTGGCTTGTGACTATGTCTCTGCCTTTCTTCTTCCCAGAATTCTCCTGGTCTGATTGCCCTGCCTATACTTCCTGCTTTGCTACTGGCCAGTCAGCGTTTTATTAAACCAATGCGAGTCACAAATCTTTACAGTGTACAAGAGCATTAACCCACAGCAGCAAACAATTTTGTGGTGGTTTGGATATATATCCCCCCCTATAGACTCATGTGTTTGAAACCTTGGCCCATAGAGAGGGGCACTTTTAGGAGGTGTGGCCTTGTAGGAGGAAGTGTGTCACTGTGGGAGCAGGCTTTGAGGTGTCTTATATACTCAAGCTATGCCTAGTGTGGAATTCAGTCTCCTACTGTCTGTGTATCAAGATGTAGAACTTTGGGCTGGAGAGATAACTCAGGTTAAGTACACTGGTTGTTCTTCCAGAGGACCAGGGTTCAATTCCCAACACCCACATGGCAGCTCACAACTGTTGTACCTCCAGTTCCAGGGGATCCAACACCCTCAGACAGGCATACAAGCAGGCAAAAATCAGTCAATGCTCAAAAAATTAAAAAAAATAATAAATTTTTTAAAAGAGTAAAAAGAAAAATGTAGACCTCTCAGCTCCTTCTCCAGCACCATACCTGCCTACATATCACATTTCCCATCATAACGTTAACAGACTAAACCTGAAACTGTAAGCCAGCCCCAATTGAATGTTTTCCTTTGTTGCTGTGGTCATGGTGTCTCTGTACAGCAAAGGAAACACAGAGACAGGCTCAAGCCTCCTCTTGTGGATCCCACACTGTTGTTAGAACCCAGGCAAATGCATCTTGCTTCCAAGCACCACCCTGCAATACCAAGAGCAAGGGCACCTGAGCCTGGCTGCGTTCTGCCATCTGGCAGGTTGTGTGTGACTTTGGTCATGGCCTTATCCGAAGCCTTGGTTTCCTAGCCAAGTGGTAACCGCATTTCTTCCTAACGTTATAGGTAAGTAAAGACAGAGTGAACCCATGTGGTATGTTGTGTAAGATGGGGGGGGTTCTCATGACTGCTCACTGATCCGACGAGGAGGGCAGGTCTGAGACATTTCCACCATGCAGCAGGGTTATCAGCTACCAAGTGAGGCTCTGTGGGTGGATTGTCCTTTTAACTCAAGAGCTCAGGCCGGCTGTCCGCACACCTCCAGGCTAGACCTTAGAAGAGGCCTCACCTCTGCGCCATCTCAGGAAATAATAAAAACCTGGCTCTTTTTTTCCTGGTTAAATTTCAACAGAAAGTGTACGCATCATTAAATATGGAAATCCAGAATTTTATTAGCAATCTGCTAGATCTGAACTGACGCCAATTAAACAAAAAAGATATCATTTATAAAAAGGCAGAGTTCAACTTGTATTAAATATGAAATGCAATTTTCTCCTGGTTTTGATTTATTACTGGCGGTCCATTGTTCAAAGAAGCATGTTATATTTCAATAGAGAAATATTGTTTATTCATTAATATTTTAAAACAGGCTTATTGCTGTGCATGGCTCTCACCGAATGAAACTTATGATTTAAAACATGAATTAATAAACACATTTGAAAGTGTTAGACGAGATCACAGCCTCTCATTTTTCATTTTCCTGGGAGCATATTAAATTTTTATAATTCTGCACCTACAGTTTTTTCTTTTAAATAAAGACACAGATTCCGAATTACTCTGCTAATTTTAGGTACCTGAGAGAAGGAAGCAGTGTCATGGGGACCAGAGTCAGGATGGCAGAATCCTCCAGAAGACAGGTTTTTCTTTGTAACGTTCATGAATCAAAATGAATGAGCTTTGTGTGGGAGGCGGTGTTCCTAGGTGTGAAGATGCCGGCTGGAATGGACCCCCTCGTGGAGCTGTGTGGGCAGTGTGTATGTGTGTGCCTCAGTTGCAAAAGAGTGACAGAAACATGGGCACGTCAGCTGGCTGGTCGAATGTGTGCAAGCTGACTGCACCTCAGTTGTTCAGCCCAGTGGCCAAGTGGTGTCTATTGAGTGCCTACTGTGTGCCAGGCAGCATGCTGCTTTTGGAGTGTGTTGGTCACCGTGATCTTTCCTTTTCCCATGGAGCTGCTTGTGTCATTTCCCCACCAGGACCTGAACCTGTTGGCTTTCTTCATGGTCACACTCCCCCACCCCACTCAGTAACAATGTTTTCTATATGATAATCCTCAGGGAATATTTGTGGAAATGCTGGTGGGTGGAGAACCTGGGGAAAAGAGGACCTCTGTGGGCAGGGAGAGATATACAACCTGCTTGAGGACCATGGAGCGACCATGACCAGGTGGGTCCCATCCCAGAAGTCCCCAGACCATCTGTGAGGTCTGCTCACTGCTGCCTACATGTGTGTCATCCCTAGCCCATATGGCAGGAAAGAAGAAAGCCTGGAAGGGAAGACCTGCTGAAGTGGCTGGATCAGGAAGATACTTGTCTCTAGGGGTTGGTCAGGTTCACACTTCCTCTAAAGGGTGCTTAGAAAGCTGGGCTGTGGTGGTGCAACGCCTTTGGTCCCAGCACTCAGGAGGCAGAGGCAGGTGGATCTATATGAGTTGGAGGCCAGCCTGGTCTACAGAGCTAGTTCCAGGACAACTAAGGCTACACAGATAAACCCTGTCTTGAAAAATGAACCAACAACAGAAAGATAGAAAGGAAGGAGTGAGAGAGGGAGGGAGGAAGGAAGAAGGGAGAGAGAGAAGAGGGGAGAGGAGAGGAGAGGAGGGGAGGGGAGGGGAAGGGAGGGAAGAGAAGAGGAAAGGAGAGTGCCTTTGAGTTCTCTCCCGGATGCACATGAGAAGATCGCTCATTGCCACTACAGCAGTGTGAAGGGCTGGAGCCCCTGAGAGGTGGAGCGGTGCTGTCACTGCTCTTGCAGAAGTGGCTTAATTTTTATGAGAAGGAATGGGTTACCTACTGCAGGAATAAGGTAACTGTCTTGAGGGTGGGTTGCACTGTGGGAGAGGACTAATAATCCCTGGGATGGGTTAGTTGCTTTGGCAGTGTGTTAGCACAGGCTCCTGTAGGAATGGGAGTTTGACTGGCCGTCTCATGTGTTCTCACCAGTCCTCCACAATGCTGTGTAAATGACTTTGTTGGTTGCTGGCTTCCATGCTTCTGATTCTCCAGCCAAGGCTCTTCTGTCACTCACACAAACTGCTGTGATGTTATAGCAGCAGAAGGCAGACTAAGAAATGAAGATTGCGAAGAAGGCTAGCGATGAGGGCCACGATGCCCTCAGGTGTGTAGACACAGGGAGTCTTGGGGTCACCACCCAGTGTCACTCCATTGAAGAAAACAGATTGCCCGCTCTCAGGAGCTATCAACTGCAAACAGCTCCTTGGCTCGGGGTGGAGCTTTGTTGGGACTCTGTGTCCATTTCTCCGTGCTGGATTTTTGTGTGGTTTGAACCCGTGCAGGTCTCACGTGTGCAGCCACAATGTCTGTGAGTTCGCATTGCTTCAGCCCTATTGGTCTGGAAGAAACTGGTTCCTTGGAGCTTCCCCGTCACCTCTGACACTTTAACAATCTTTTGACCTCTTCTTCATGTAGATCCTCCAGTCTCAAGAGGAGTGCTAAGTCTCATTCGGGGCTGAGTGCACCAAAGTCTCTCACTCTCTGCACATTGTCCACTTGTTACAGGTTTCTGTATTAGGCCCCACCTACTTGTAAGAAGAGGGTGAGCAAGGCATTGGTCTATGGGTGTGGAAGTATGCCATTGGCAGTCATTTTATTGCTATGTTCATTTAACAGAATCATAGCAGTAGGTTTCCCCTAAGGTCCATGCCCTATCTAATCTTGGGTTCTTGGTCTCATTAGCAGTGTTAAGCTGGGTTCCCGCTTGCAGAATGGGCCTTAGATCCAAGCAAAGAGTGGTTGTTTGCTCCCATTATGTTTGTGTCTTTATTGCACTAGTCTGTCTTACAAGCAGGCCACTGTTGTAAATCACAGGGTTGTAACTGGTGGATGTTGATTGCTCTTCTACCTGCTGGCCACCTGAGATTGAGGTGCCTGGGGCAGCTCTCCAGGCTCAAGTGGATCCCTGGGTTGGAGCCCAGGGCCCTCTTGAACTTTATGGATGGACTTCATATGGTTTTCCAATATGGTAGTGTCAACTTCCCCACTCCCAGACTCGTCAGCTTTGCTGTTTTCAAGAACCTGGTGTTCAGACAGCAATAAATTGTTGTGTTGAATTCCTATCGTCACCACCAACAGCAACACCTTTGAGGGTGTTTTTTAGGCATTTGCTTGTGCTCCTCTCTGAAGTACATCTTTAAGTCCTTTACTTGTTTTCTTTCTCTCCTCTCTCTCTCTCTCTCTCTCTCTCTCTCTCTCTCTCTCTCTCTCTCTCTCTTTCTTTTTGCAGGTGTATGTGTGTGGCACAAGGGTATGTATGTGTGTGTGTGTGCATGTTTGCATGGGTGGACATGTGTGAAGATATGCATACATGGCTCTGCACAAGCATGTGGAGGCCTGAGATCAGTGTCAGGTATCTCCCTAGCTCTCTATACCTTTTGTACTGAGGCAGCTTAAACCCAGTTCAACAGGTTTGTGCTGGGATTACAGAGCCCTGTCATGGCCTCTCAGCTTTCATTTGAATTCTGATCCTCAGGCTTACTCACCCCCATCTCCCCAGCCTCTATGCCTCCGATGTTGCTTGTCTTTTTCTTGCTGGTTTATAGGGCATTTTAATGAACTGTGGTACACTGCTTTATTTTAAGTTAAACATATTTTACCCTTCTGCGAGTACTGCTTTCTGTGTTATCTGAGGTAGAATCTGATCACCCTGCACACAGATCTGTGGTGTCATCTCTGTCCACGTGTGTGTCCTTCCATTATCTTGATCTCTCAAGGCTGCTAAGCGGTTTGCTGCCTCTGCACCAATATCTCACTGGCTCGATTCCAGAGCTTCTCGAGTCTTCCTGATAAGCAAGAGAGTGGTTTCTTATGTCATTCTTTTCTTCAGAAATAGCTTGGCTCAGTGCATTTCTGTATAAATTTTGTAAACAACCTGTAAAGTCTGACATTAAACAACAACAAAAACAATGTCAGAGCCTAGCATGGCCACACATGCCTATCATCCCAGACTGAGGCCAGGGGATCACAAGTCTAAGACCCACCTTAGGTACAACAGTGAGGGTGTGTCCTAGCAACAGAGAACGTGTTTCCTAGCAACAGTGAAGGTGTGTCTTAGTAACAGTGAGGGTGTGTCCTAGCAACAGCAAGAGTGTATCCTAGCAACAGTGGGGGTGTGCCCTAGCAACAGTGAGGTTGTATCCTTGTTGGCAAAGGCTGCTTCTTCATTCCTGGCTTCCCTGACCTGAAATAACCACACAGAAACAATATTATTTGTAATACTGTTTGACCAATAGCTTAATCATATTGCTAGTTAGCTCTCACATCTAGAATTAACCCATTTTCGTTATTTTATACTTACCACGAGGCTCGTGGCCTACTGACAAGGTTCCAACTGGCAGCTCATGTCTTTCCCCTTTGGCAGCTACATGGTGTCTTGCAACTCTACCTTCTTTCTCCCAGTATATGGTTTAGTTTTCCCCGCCTAGCTCTGTTCTGCCCTACTATAGGCCCAAAGCAGTTTCTATTAATCAATGGTAATCACAGTATACAGAGGGGAATCCCATATCATATCCTAGCTTGCTTTTTGTTGCTAAGATCAATACCCCAAACTAGTATAATATATAGGGGAAGAGGGTTTATTTCAGTTATAGGCTTCAGTACATCAGGCAGGGGCTCAGGCAGGAACCTGGAGCAGAAACTGTGGAGGATATCTACTTTCTTATTTGTTCTCTCACTTACTGACCTGCTTTCTTATATAGCTCAGGTTCCCCACCTAGGGATGGCACTGCCGACGGTGGCCTGGGTCACCCACACCAATCATCAGTCAAAACAGCCACACACATGGCCACAGGCAATCTGGTTTAGGCAATTCTTCAATTAAGTTTCCATCTTCTCAGGTGACTCTATGTTCTGTCAAGTTGACAATAAAAACTAAACAGGACATGCAACCCTGTCTCAGAAAAAGGAAGAACCCTGAAGCTTGGGTTGTAGCTCAGTGAAGGCACACTTGCCTAGTGCATGCAAAGCCCTACCTTCAATTCCTAGCACCACAAAATAAATTGACTTAATAATTAGAAATTATAGTAAGACTTTGACATCACATTGAATAAAAAAGATCCAGTTAAAAGAACGGATAAACTTAAAATACTGAGTCCTTAACCACAGAGAAATGCTCACCTTTGTTGTTTGGATGTTCTTTAATACCAGGTATATTAGTCATGGCTCTTTAGAGCAACAGAATTTATAGACTGAATCTATAGAGAGAGAACAGAGATTTATTAGAATGGCTTACAGGCTGTGGTCCAGCTAGTCCAACCATAGTTGTCTACCAATAGAAAGTCTGAGAATCCAGTAGCTGTTCAGTCCATGTGGCTGGGTGTCTCAGCTGGTCTTCAGCTTAGATCCCAAAGAGATGGGCTCTAATGCCAGTGAAGGAGTAGACTCGCCAGTGAGAGTGAGTGGGCAAAGAGAGAGCTTCCTTCTTCCATGTCCTTTATTTTAGCTGCCAGCAGAAGATGGGGCATATATGCTAGGCAGTGTTGGCACACGCCTTTAATCCCAGCACTTGGGAGGCAGAGGTGGGAGAATCTCTGTGAGTTCAAGACCAGCCTGGTCTACAGAGCGTGGTCCAGGGCAGCTAGAACTGTTACACAGAGAAACCCTGTCTCAAAAAACAAAAAAGAAAAAAGATAAGGCAGATCTGTGGTGGAACTTCCCATCTCACATCCCTGGATGAGAACCAGGTCTCCCCCTTCAAATGGTTTAACTAAGAAAAAAGTCTCTCACAGGTGTGTCCAGCCATTTCAGTTTTAGTTAATTCCAGATGTAGTCAAGTTGACAACCAAGAATAGCTATCACACCAGGCAATAAAATGTTATGTTCTTCCCATTAGAATCTGCAGTCTCCTCGGCCCCTGCAATGTTAAAGTGCTGTGTTCTGTCTGCCTAAATGCTCTCCACTGGAGCCATGCGCAGGCTTTCCCAGGGTCTCAGCAAGATGAGATGTCCTCGAGAGCCATGGCCTGTGAGCTGGGTTCCCTGTCTACTGCATCCTCCCCTCCCTTCCTCTTCCCTTCATCCCTTCATTTTGGTCATCTTTTGCTTTTGGTTTAACTGATAAACTCCATACTTAGAGCAAAAAGTTACACAGGTTTCTCCTGTACTCAATGCCCCTGTCCACAGCTACAACTTCCCTCGCAGCAGCCTACATACATGGTTGTCAGAAGACCGCGGTGCTAGAGCACAGTCACTCCGAGCTGATGCGTGTGTGTGTGTGTGTGTGTGTGTGTGTGTGTGTGTGTGTGTGTAGGCCAGAGGTTGATCTTGGTGTCTTCTTTGGTTGCTCTTCGGCAGCAGCCCAGACTAGGAGTGACAAGAGATTTAAAGAGACAGACACAAACTGACATGGGGTGGGCCATAAACTCCGATGGAGACACACCAGCAGCCGCCTGGAAACTCTAGCGAGTTTATTATATACAGCCTGAAGGAGGCAGCAGGTTAGCTAAACTCAGTAGAGAGTCTGTGTAAGGTTCAGGCTTGGGGTAGCAATCACGCTGAACAAGGTAGCTACAGGAGGTCTCTTTTTAGCTAAAGATCATCCATTCTCCAAAATCTGGACTCAGATCAGGGGAGAATGCAATTCCTGTTAGTCTGAGGCATCCTCAGCAAGGCCATGCTCAAGTCAGCAACACACATTCACTCAGGACTTCGTCCTCTCTCCATTCTCCCTCCCCAACTTTTTTGAGAGAGTCTCTTCCTGAGCCAGGAACTCACTGACTGCATCCAATGGCTGGCCAGCAAGCCCTGGAGATCCTCCTGTGTCTGCCTCCTCAGTGCTGATCTCACGGGTACACAATGCACACTCACTCGGGTCCTGGCTCTTTCACGGCAGGCACTTTAGCAATCAAGCTGATTCTCCATCCCCTCTCTTGTGCAAAATCCCCTAAAGATATGTGGCACTGACCACTTATGTCTGCTGATTTTCCATCTAGGTATTTTCTTTGGAGAGGTGTGTGACCAGGTCTTCTATCCATTTCTAAAACTGACTTGTCTGTTTCTTGTTAAATATTAGCCACTCTTTGATATTCTAGTGATACTCTGTGCTAGCTGATGTGAGCCTTTCAAGCATCTTCCTGGAGTCTGTTGCTCACCTCATTCTAGAGACCTGTCCTTTACAGGGCAGGACCTCCGCATTGCTGTGTGGCTCTGCCTTCAGGGTTGTGTCTAAAATTCCATCTCTGCTAAAACTCATCTGGGATTCCTATGTTACCTTGAAGGAAGGTTGTGGCTTGGTTTGGTTTTTATGAGACAGGGTCTCTCTTTATGTAGCTCCAGCTGGCCTGGAACTTATCATCATGTAGACCAAGGTGATGTGGACTCACAGAGATCTGCAGGTACCTGCTTCTTCAGTGCTGGCATGAAAGGCGTGTTCATTGCAGGAGTTGTACAGCTAGCTGTGTGGCTTCATCCAGACTGTGCCACTGGAAAGGGTACAGAGCCCTTTCCACAGGATTTGTTGTAGATGTTCTCAGCTCCACAGTTCTTGTTCTCCTCGTCTGCCACCAGCTGACCATGTTTAGAGATCTGTTTCAGGGATGTTGGCTCTGTCTAGGCATTTGTCTGTGATCTCCCTAACACCACACTAACTGTAAGTCTGGTACAGGGGGAGGCAGGCCTACCACTTTACCATTTTCCTCCAATATCTAGATGGCCACTCTGAGTCTTTTGCCTCTCCATGTGACATCGGTCTAGATCTGCAAAAGAACTTCGTGCTTGCAACCAGGCTGGACAGTCCAAGGTGGGGAGATCTGACAATACTGAGGCTTCCCACTCTCTAAGAGGGACTGTCTCTCCAAGTATTTAATTTTTCCTTTGGTATCTTTTTGAGGATGTTGTAGCTTTCCTCATTTAGATCTTGTGCCAGGTGCACAGAACATTATTCCCTCCTCTCCTGGAGGCAGAGAGGCCAGGTTGGTCCAAGTGCAGTCTCAGCACCAGGATGTATGCTGCCAATGTGTATGACACCCAGCCCACGGTGGCTGGGGCAGTAGCTGAATGATGCGTCCACCTCCTATGTGTGTGAGGCCCGGGCTCCAGTGGTCCCCTGTTTTCCATCCTGCTGGTGGATCCTGGAGGTGTCAATGGGGACAGAGGTAAGGATCATAGGGAAGTACAGGCCAGGGGCTCCTGGATGAACAGCATCTGGCTTGGGAGCAGGTCCAGCCTGCATGGGCTCTGCCTTGGGCAAGGAGATCTGGCTCTGAACTAGATCCAAAGGAAGGACAGTTGATGCCCCTACTATGTCCACCCCTACTGACCACCCGTGACCAGAATATCTGGGGCAGCTCTCCTGCCTGTGTGAGAAAAACCCATTTGAAAAGTGGGCCTGACACCCCTCCCTGGAGTGTCTTGCTGGTCGCAGACAGGATTTGAGGAAACTTTGTGCCGGGTGCACAGAACCTTTGTCCCTCATCTCCTGGAGGCAGAACAGCAACGGGAGGAGAGGCTAGGCCTCCATCAGAGGGAGTTTTTGCCCTGAGCTCACAGACTTTCTCGACTTCGGATTTACAAATTGAAAATCATTAATAATTCTAACCAGGCGGTGATAAATCTGAGATCTCTCTCGATGAACCCAGACAGCGTTTCATAAATCAAAAAGATTACTTAGGAATTTTTTAAAATCTGACGTCAAAATGTCACGGTTACTAATGGTTTCGGTAGATCTCGAGCAGTGATATATCATTTATCTATGCTACATCTCAGAAGTGACATGGGGGCAGAAACAGGATGTCTTTTAATATCTCAAATACAGCTCAGCCCGCAATAAAGGTGCTAACATGGTGTGTTTTCTTCCGGAGCTGAGGGTCTGATTGAATGCCATTGTGTGCCCTATGTGTCCCAAGGCCTGGGAAGGTCTGATGCGTGGGGATAGTCTTCAGCTTTCTTAAGAGGAAGAAAAGAGGGCCATAAACTCCAGCCTGAAGAGGAACAGACTTGAGGGGGCTCAAGTCCAACTGCCCCCGCAAGGAGCCAGACCCTAATGCAGCCCCAGCTCCCACAATTCCCTGGGAATAATCTCTTAGCAGCGCTAATTGTAGATCTTATTAAGAACTGTCTGTGTCTCATTCTTCCAATTGAATCCCAGAGGGACCTGTATTTGGGCTCCTCATGGCCACTGTGGGGTTCACTGTTCTCCCCAGGCCTACTGTAATCTGGACCTGAAAATAAGAACACTCCTGCCTCAAAGGTCTGTGGGTCAAAAACTTTCTTGGTTAATTAGCCTGTGGCACCTTGGAAAGTAGTGGATCCTCTAAGAGATGGGGTCTAGTGGGAGGAAGTGATGTCACTGGTGGAGTATCCTAACAGTGGGTGTTAGAACACCACAGGCCACCATGACGACAGGTGGCCATAGACTTAGATTCAGAATAAACCCTTCTTCCGTGGACAGTGATTTCTTCAGGCATTCTGTCACAGCGAGGGAAAGCTGACTGTGCCGGCCCAGAGTTCTCTGGCTCAGCCCCTCTCGTCTCTGTCTGAGCTGGTCCATACCAGTGGGCTTCTTTTTCCTGAGACAGCTGCTCAGGCAAACCCCCTCAGGGCCTTTGCAGTCATTCAGTCCATTGTGAAAGTCTCAGCCCCTTGGAAGGTACTTAATAAATGAACCTTTGAAGGCCTGATTCACAGAGGGGCCACGACTGGTTTAAACCCACACAGGCAGGGAGAGAGTCCAGGGTCTTCCCCAGGCTCAGAGTCCCAAAATCGGCACTCTGGGCAGCCAGGCCTGGGCAGAGCTGCTGGGAACACGCAAGGCTCCTACCTGAGAGCCATGACTGTGTGAGCCCAGGTTAGGCCACTCCAGCCCAGGGCACTGCAGAGGCCAGAGGCTCTCTCACCTGCCTTCTGGGATTCTGAGCCAGAGTCAGAAGGTACTGGTGGCTTTGCCGTGTGTAGTTCCAAGTCTGGAAGGACCTGAAGCCCTTCCTGCTGTGGCAGCTCTGCTTCTCTCTCGGCTCTGCCACCTTGCCTGAGGCTCTTTTCTGTCTAGCTCCCCTAGGACTCTGCTTTCAGGGCCTGGGGATTAGGTGAGGAGGCAACATGGCGAGAGTTCCATGCGTCTAGCATTTAAAACAGTGGTGCTTGTTAACCAGCTCCTTACTGTACAGAGTCCCAGAGAGGGACAGTGGCTTAGCCAAGGACTCACAGCACTCTTAGGAAACAGCTTCAGAGGCCCAGCGATTTTTCTCTACTCAGATGCCTGGCTGAATAGAAATGGGCTTTGGGCCTAGTGATTGCACCCCACTCATAGATGCTGACTGGGATGGGCTGATGTTCTGAGAACCCTGAGGGCTAGAGATGGCCTGGACAAGGGACCAGAGCCTGGCTGGGCTGTTCAGGCAAGGCCTCTGGGGCACGGATGTCCAGGAGGTTCTAGGAAACAGGTACAAGTGGAGGTTCAAGGGAGGCTGGGACTACCACAGGCCTAAAGTTAGCCCTGTTTGAGCTACACACGGCTGTCCCTCTCTGGTCAGATGAAATGGTCAGCTGAAATGTCTGTCTCATCCTGCTCAGAAGTCTTCCATGACTCCCCACTGCACACGGGATGGGTGCTGGACTTCCAGCCAAGCTCCCCGGCCCCGCTGTCCCTGGAACCTCTTCCCTGTCCTGCCATCGTTGCCTCTCACATCCACCCCACCCCCTCCAGGCTCACAGAGCCTCACCCGACCTAGGACCTAGCATGGTCACTGGATTGGGCAGCCCTCCCAGGTGCTGGCAGCCACCTGGGAAAAGCTGATCGCCTCACAGGCAGTCATTGCAGAGGCTGGCACATGCCTGTCACCCTTTCTCCCCTGTGTCTCACCCATGTTTCTTTGGGGTCAGTCTCACCCTTGTTCTTACGGTTTCCTGTCCCTGCATACAGGAGGGACAGCTCGTGGTCCCCACAGCCTGGAACTTATCTTTCACACCATCCTCTGTGTGTTCAAGCCAGCAGAAGCAGCTAGGTTTCACGGGCACTTCTCACAGTCCATCATTGAGGAGGTGGCTTTAGTGTGGGATAGATTGGCACTTGAGGTCTGGCTCTGCCCCTTTCTAAGCCTCAATTTCCTTGTGTAGGAATCAGGGCTAGGGTCACACACCTGTACGCACTGAGCATGTTCTGTGAATTGGGCTACGTGCCCTCCTGGGTTGTTCCAGACTATGAGGGTTGGGCAGAAGTTTCAGGAAGGCAGCTGAAGGGTGAGTCCCCACCCCCACCCTTCCACCCCAGGCCACAGTGCTGAGGTGGTCAGGGGTGGGACTGAAGGGAGCTTTAGAAGCACATGTGCCAGCTCACTGTCCCATTCAGCTAGCCTTCGGTTTGGGGCTTAAGGCCTCCTGCAGAAGCCAAGGTTGCCTGGGCTGGAAGCAGAGGTGCTTCTCAGGCCTGGTCCAGGTCCCTACAGTATATCCCATTCCACTGCTGTGTCTTGGGAACTTCACCTTTACTCTGGCCTGGGCAGCAGATTGGCCTGTGGGTCTCTCTCTCTCTCTTCAGTTTTAGTTTTGTTGTTGTTGTTGTTTTTGAGACAGGGCCTCATGTAGCCCAGGTTGCCCTAGAACTTACTGTATAGCTGAGGATAACCTTGAGCTCCTGATTCTCCTGCCTCCACCTCTTAAGTTTTTACAGGCATGGACCACCGTGCCTGGCCTGCCTTCAGTGCTTCTATCACAGAAATTTCTGTCCCTTGGAGAATAGCTCCTTCCAAATCAACCTGAGTGAGCACAGCGGGGAAGGAAAGGGCTCCCCCCATGCTAGGGGGTCCATGGTGGCACCAGGGGCAGCAGGAAACCCCAGACCCCAATCCCAGTACAGCTCTTCCATCTCCAGCTGGCTACCCCTGGCAAGGCACTTGCTATTCAAGCCTCAGTTTCCCCTTTTGGAAAAGAACAGTCAGTGTGAACACCTCACCCTACAGGTTAGTGAGAGGGGGCAGCTCGTCAGTACCCACCCCCAGAGCATCTCCAGGGGCTCTTTGAAGAAGTGTTCCAGCAATTTCTCTTTACAGGGTGCTTCCTTTGGGCTGTGTGATGAACCCCACTCCAGGGACTCCCTTACTATTTCACAGATGAGGAAACCATTGCCCTGGAAAGTAAGAAGCTTGTTGAGGTCACAAAACAGAGAGACACAAGCCCCAGGGGGTCTGAGAAGCCTCCCTGGTCCCACATCCCCCAGCTCCTGTCACGCCTGCTAGGCCCTGCCTAGAGATGTTAACCCTCCCCGAGGTGACATCTATATAAATATTGTTAATGGCCCGCACATAATGTTAAGTCAGGTTTACTGGGCCCCCTCGTCCAGATTGTGGATTTATAGTAAGAGGATTTGAGGTAAATGTTTATTGGGCCAAGTGAGTTCTGGGCCATTCTCTCCTGGCCGCTGGCTCCCTGAGGCTGCCGGAAGGCCCCAGCCCACCTGTCAGAAGCATGCCAGGATAAATCTCATCGAATGAAATATTTATTAATTTTGCTAACCAGCGTTGATCTCATAAATTATGCCGACTTTTTCATGAGATGATTATTAACATCCAAGACGCTGTGTTAATGGTTTATTGACCAAATGTGGGATAATTAGGCCTGGGACTATGGTCTGGCCAATCTGGGCCAGGCCAATTTGACCAGGGTTATGCCAATGACCTAGTTCATATGACAGTAAGGGTCATGGAGAAAGTCTAGAGCTGGGACCTGGACGAAGCTGCTGCACTGAGCTCTCCTACATTGAATCATTCCCTGGGGTGGCCAGGTGTGTGCTAAGACAGGGAAAGGGGTACGTTACTGAGTCATGCTCTTGACCTCAGTCTTCCTTGACTCCAGGCACTGCTGTTACTAGGGGCAACAGCTCTAGAGAGGCATCAGCAAACACTCTGCCCAGGTGTATTCTGCTGGGTGAGGGAAGAGCCTGCTGGGGTAGGGGGCTGAGGGTCTGAGTACACGTGCATGCCAGGCTCCTAGGCTCACCAGTGCAAACACATCCAGGCACACCATGTGGCCTGCAGTCTGTGCACAGGTATGTGAGCCTGGCATGGGTGTTGGTGTCACTCTCCTCATCCCGGTGCTGCTGCTGTGGCTGCTGCTGAGACCCCTCACTTCCTAGAGTGGTTCCATGTGTGGTAGCCTTGTCATGAAAAGTTGTACTGGTGCTCACAGGCTTCCAGAGTCAGCAGTAAAAACTGCATGTGTAGCTGCCATGATGGCCCCTTTCCAAGTCTCCCAGGAAGAGCCACAGAAGGGCAATGGTGTCACAGGACTTGGCATGGTACAAGGGCAGGGAGAAGGAAGCATGGGTGGAATCTCACAGTCCCCCCCCCCCGCCAGAGACCACCTGGCTATCTGGCCTGGGCCAGTTTTCTCTCCTGAGGTTTTGGATAGGGTTAGGGTAGGAATGTCGGGTGCTAGGGGTCCCTGAGGCTTTGTGCACTGCAGATGCAGGCTCTTGGCATCTGGGGCCATGGCACCTATCAGCTGGTAACCTCAGATACAGAGGGAAGTGGTGGAAAGAGAATCCAGGGAGACAGGCAGTAAGGGGCCTGCTCTACCCAGCATAGCCTCGCTAATGGCTATACCTCAAGGCTACCAGGAGCTCTGGTTCTCTGGGGGAACTGGTTGGGTCCCTGTCTCCAGAGACCTTGTTTAAAATGGTGGACAGGGGGCTGGAGAGATGAGATGGCTCAGTGGTTAAGAGCATTGCCTGCTCTTCCAAAGGTCCTGAGTTCAATTCCCAGCAACCACATGGTGGCTCACAACTATCTGTAATGAGGTCTGGTGCCCTCTTCTGGCCTGCGGGCATTATATACACAGACAGAATATTGTATACATGATGAATAAATAAATAAATATTTAAAAAAATAAAATAAAATGGTGGACAGGAGCTTTTTCTAGCCTACTTGTGCTTCAAGGACAATGATGCCCTTGGGGACCTCCTGGTTCTGAAAGACCTGAAATGTATTGAGAATCAACTCAGTGCCAGTTAGTGTTCAGAAACACATACTATACAGGGATCTGCATGGATAATCCATGGGGTCCCCACCCTGGCTTCCTTACTTTATCAAGGGTTAGTGGACTCTAACCCCAAGACCACAGCCCCACCCCATGCCAGCTACCATAGGCCCTTTGCATAGTGCTATTGGTTGCACAGATCTGTGTAGACAGAAGTTGATGTCCCTCCCAGTCCTGCAGCTGTTTGGTCCCAAATAAACACACAGAGGCTTATATTAATTATAAACTGTTTGATCTATTACTCAGGCTTATTATTAACTAGCTCTTATAAATTAATTTAATCCATAATTATTATCTATGTTAGCCACGTAACTTGGTACCTTTTCTCAATAAGGCATTTTCATCTTACTTCCTCTGCATCTAGCTTGCGACTTCATCTCTGCTTTTCTTCTTCCCAGAATTCTCTAGTCTGGTTGCCCTGTCTATTATTCCTGCCTGGCTACTGGCCAATCAGCATTTTATGAAACCAATACAAGTGACAAATCTTTACAGTATACAAGAGCATTATCCCACAGCAGATCTACATCCCCTCCACTGACAAAAATTCTTAATGAGACGTCTTCACTAAAAAAATTTATTAGATGTGTTTATTTATTTTGTTTGTTTGTGGGGGGATCATGGTGCTATGCTCATCTGTGGAGGCCAATGAATGAACGAACAAATGAATGAGTGAAAAAAGAAACACTGAGTGAATGAACAAATGAATGAGTGAATGCATGAACAAATGAATGAATGAAAGAAGAAACAATGAATGCATGAATAAATGGTCAAGTGAATGTGTGAATCAAGGGATGAGTGAATGGATTAATTAATGAGTGAGTGATAAAATGAATGAATGAATGAGTTAGTGAACAAGTACACAGATGGCTCCCCAGGTCCTCCTAGAAGCATCTTCATGGCTATGGTGGGTAATCATAATTGTCAACTTGATGAGATTTAGACTCTCCATGAAAACAAACTTCTGGGAATGTCTGAGGGAAATCGTAGACTGGGTTAACTCAGGTGGGAAGACCCCACTCCACAGGCTGGGGTCCCAAACTGAATAAAAAAGAAAGGTGACAGCAACATTCATCTCTGCTTCCTGACTGCGGATGCCGTGTTCCTGACACCATGCCTTCTCTCTCAGTAACATCTGCACCCTCAAACTGTGAACCCGACACCATGCCTTCTCTCTTAATGTCAGACCGCACCCTCGAACTGTGAACCTGACACATGCCTTCTCTCTCAATGTCGGACCGTACCCTCGAACTGTGAACCTTCTCCCTTAAGCTGCGTCTGTCAGGTGTTCTGTTGCGGCAGTGGCCAACATAATGGCTGTGGCTAATGCTTGCACCCTGTCCTGGTCAGGCTGGTGCTTCTTCCCTTTTCAGTGACCATGTCTCCTTTCTCCCTGTCCTGAGACCACAACATGAACTTCCCAGAAGACACCAAGCAGGCCCTCCTCTCCCAAAGCCTGCAGGCCTGGCCCACACTTCCTGGGCCTCTCTGGAACATCTGCAGCCCCCTCACAAATCTCCCTCCAGCTGCTTGGCTCCTGACTAATCTGTCCTTCCCCTGGATCCCTACTTCCGTCTTTCTGCCTTGGTTTCATGCCCCTTTGAGAGTGTGTCTACTTCCCTCCCTTATCCCAGTCTGCAAGACCAGAAACACTGGCTATGATGCCTGACACCCCATGCTTGCTGGACCCTCTAGGAACACTGGTTGAAGTCACCAGACTATGTGTGGAGTGACAGATGCTGTTCCTAGCACCCTCCCAACTCTGTGTCATCACTGCCTCTGCAACACCCAGTCACCTCCCCTGCCCTTAGGTGCATCTGACTCAGAGTGGCCCATTCCTTGTATTCTGTGGATTATCCCTTATGAGGGAGGGGTATCAGGTGGCTTGCCCACTGGCCAAAATGGGGTACATATGTTGCCTCCTGGGACCAATCCCTTAAGGATGATGAGAGACAGGAGCCTGGAAATTCTGCTATTTGTGTTTCGCCTCCACCCTCCCTCCTGGGTACAGACCTCCCTATCCATCCGACCCATCCACAGCTCCTCTATAAAATGGGCAAAGTGTTAGTCACTTTCCCCAGGAATTCTGGGAGATTAAACTCAGGACTGGAGCCAGCACAGAGGAGGCATTCTGTGGGCTGCCAGTCCCGAATCACCTAGAAGGAGGAGAACAGGGTCCAGGCAGGGCTGTGGAATGTCCCCCTGACCCCCGACACCTCGGCCAGTCTCCTCAGGAGGGCCATGTGGGGCTTGAAGTGCGACTCCCTTTTCTTTGCAGGCTTGGCAGTATTGCTCTGCAGTGACAGCATGGGCCTTAGTGGTGGGACCGTCCTGTGGGTAGCAAGAATGGCAGGTGGGTAGGTCTCTCTCTCTCTCTCTCTCTCTCTCTCTCTCTCTCTCTCTCTCTCTCTCTCTCTTTCTGTGAGAGAGACAGGGTTTCTCTGTGGCTTTGGAGGGTGTTCCTCCTTAGAATGTCCTAGGTTGCTAGGTAAGTGTGGTTTTGTCGAGGGACCTGGGGCTATTTGGCTTCTAGAGAATTTTGCAGGGTTTGGAAGTTTGTTTTTGTTGTTACTGTTGTTGTTTTCTAAATCCCCTAAATTTCCCTATAGGAAGCTACTTTTCAGGTCTGTGCTTGAACAAAAGCATCTTCAGGAATTTGCTTCGGGAATCTGCTGTGCAATGTAAGGCTTGGCACCCAGAGCCTGCGCTTTGGGACCACCAGATACCTCTGCCTGTGAGGGCCCCTCCAGCTCCAGTTGAAAAGGAAGCAGCGTCCTACCCCCGCCAGAGAACCAAATAAGAATTTTAATGAGGGTTTATTTTTAATAAAGGTTAATAAAGTTTAATTAAATTAAATTAATAAAGTCTAATATTTGCCAAGCCGTGTGTCAGGCCTGGGTGTGCTGGGGATTAAGCCGTGTGTTTGTGCTCCAGGGTAAGGAGAATGGTGGCAGAGGAGATGCTGGTGTGGGCTGCAGAGACAGGCTGTGTGCTGCAATTGGGGGCTACGGCTGTCTCTAGTGGCTCTTCTGCCGGCCTCACTGAGGGGAAGGGTGCAGGAGAGATGGCTCAGTTTCAGGGAACTGCCCTCACAGAATCCAGACACACGATCTCTAGAGCTGATATCTTCCTACCTTTGAAACAAAGAAACCACTTTAAGGAGGTAGATTGCCTGGTCTAAGGCTAGAGGCCGGTGAGGGGGACTTGAGAAGGAGGTAGGCGCCACCAGCGGCCTCTTCTAGCTGGCATGTCCTGGGCTGGTGGGAATGGGGTCTGAGGCCATGTCTTCCACTCTCAGTATCTTCATCTTGGAGGCTGACATGGGAAATTTACCGGCTGTGAAGGATACAGGATGCCTTGTGTGCTGGCTAGCTCCAAATATAGCCACCCCACCATCTTAGGAGTCAGGGACAAGACATCTGATGGTTGAACAGTCTTTCAGAAGGAACTAAGCAGATAGGAAGCAAGCAGAACAGGAGAGCTCTCAGGGACAGTAACTGGCTTCTGTGCGAGCTCTGTCTGGTGGGGAAGGGTGGGAGCGGGATGGGTGGGGGAGGGTGTCCTGGAAAAGGAGCCTGCAGGGCCACATAATGAAGGGCAGAGTAGGGCTGGGGGTAAATGGCCATGGCCCTGGTTGGTGCCAGGCTGAGAGGACTGGGCCCGGCAAAGGACCAAGGCTTCTGAACAAGGGCTTGGCATGGATGCCACATGCCAAGCAGGAAGCTGAGCAAGCCTGGGAACCAAGTTGTACCAAAAGGACAGCTACCTCTGACAGGTGTCGGTCCCCATGTCAGAGGACAAATGTCTCATTTTAGGACATAGTGGCTGCAACCTGGGGGTCGGACATGTGGCTCAAACTGGCTGTGCAGATTGCATGGCTTTCTCCACAGACCCTCACAACAGCTCTCAAGGGGAGGAAATTGGATTGGCTTCATTTTGTAGACAAGGAAACCAGGGTACGAGTGCTACAGTGACTCTTCTAGAGCAAGATTTTTTAAGCTTCTTCTAGCACAACCTCTTCACACCTGAGGGACTTTAGACAGTCCTGTATATAACTATATAAATCTCACATCTGTAGACAGTGGGTCATAAGGAGATTTATTTTAAAACAAGTTTTTGGTATAAATATAATGTTATCACTTATTAAATATTTGTTAAAGATACATTTGCATAGTAATGAGGATATACATGCTTGTTTGCATTTGCCATAAAGAATTATATGTTGCCTGAATATTTGATACTGCAGGACAAGCGGCATGTTCAATGTTTTTCAGAATTGATCAATATTTTGGTTTTATCATTGTCAGTGCTGAGAATACAACTTTGCATAAATATGTAGCACAAAATGTCAGAAGTATTTTTAGGGATATTTCAGAAATTGTGGGAAATCTTGTCCTGATCCCAAGCCAAAAATCAATAAATTGGTTTTTTAAAATAGGAAACTGGAAGAGTGTTTCAAAATGAAGCATCTTAACACAGCACAACCTGGAGACACAGTGGTGCATGTTGAGACATAATGGTAGAAAATGAAAAAGTCATTGCTTTTCTTAATTAAACCCTTTCGTTTCTGTGAGAAAACTTTATGAAGTAAAAACACTGCAGCTCATACCACACAAGAGACTAGGCGTCAGCAAGCTGGCTCAGAGGGGAAAGACGCTTGCTGCCAAGCCTGATGACCTGAATTTGCTCAAAAGTACTCATATGGTAGAAGGAGAGAGCCAGCTCTCTAAGGTGATCCTCTGACATCCACATGCACACCCTGGCCCTTTCACCCGCCCCCAGATATAAATAAATAAATAAATGTAACAAAATAATACATACAACAGTCTTGAATCCAAGTCAAGGTACTTCAGAGAGCAATGTTTTTGCATTTTGAGCTGTGATGGTGCATTTGTGAGTCCGGAACAAGGCTGCTGTGAAGTCTTGGGAAACAACATGGGTACATGATAGAGATGCCTTGGGTGCCCTTTGTGTTTGGTTTTGAATTCATGTTTGGCCTCTGTGTGTTCACATGTAACAACCTTCCAATGTCATTATGCCCCCAATCTTCACAGACAGTTCTTTGAGCCTTGTGGAGCTCAGCAGCCAGTCTCCAGAACCTGAATAATACTGGGAGGGAAGGGTCATTCTGTAGGCACCTGCCTGGGGCTTCACAACTGGCTGCTGTCCCCTTGGGTGAAGGGCTCAGTCAGCAGGCCAGCTGGCACCCAATGCCCGGAAAGACGTCCCTTGAGGGTCCCTGGCGCCAGCACGGTGGGCAGCTCCTCCCTTAGCTTGCGTGAGAGATGGCAAAGCGTTATTAACAAAGGCATTGATTTTCCTATCTCTGTTTTATGTATTTTATTAGCCAAACACTCTACCGTGTAACCACTCAGCGCCACGCTAGCGGGCGATGAATCTGAAATGCTGGGGCACGTAAAAGGGAATTGACCACATTGCTTATGCGCCAACGATGAGAATAACAGCACAAGTGTAATAAAATGAATAGCACCTAGCAATGGCCATAAAAAAAATATGACCCAGGGGACTGTGGGATTTCCTGGGCTGCGTAATAGCTTAGTGAGGGGTCGAGGCCCTGGCAATATCTGTATCTGTGGCTCTGCCCCTTGCCAAGGCCTCTTTGCGCCAGCCACTGGCTTCCTCCCCAGTCATCACAGGCTGAGTTGGCCAAGACCTTTTCCATTTGGAGTGTAGGGGACCCAATTTGGCTAGTTAGAAGCAAGGTCCCAGACTAGAGAGCTGGAATTAAGTGCAAGAGACCAAGCTGTGCGACTTTTGAAGCTTGCTGACTCTCTCTGTGCCACCTCAGCATAGGACTGGGACAGAGCAGACCTGACTCAGGGACAGTCACAAATCTTTAATCACCAGGGACAAATGACAGGGTCTTTAGCTCATTATGGTTAGAGAAGAGAAGCTTCACATGACTGACCGAGCACTGAACCGTTGCTTCAGAGGCAGGGGGATGGCTGAGATGATCTCCTCTGTGAATTGTGGGCCTGAGGCTCGTCAGCAGGACCGTCTTCCTTTGGGTCCCATGCTGGCTCCCTTAAATCGTAGCTAATGACCATACTAAATGACCAGTAAGGCCTTCCAGGCAAGAGGAAAAGATGAGCGAGAATCTATATATAGATTCATCTGTCTCTGGGGGCTCTAAATTGTGTGACAACTGGTGGTGACTGAAGCAGTGGGCACGCTCCTGGGGACCTCTCGGGGTGGGTGAAGACACAGCCTCACTGTTCCCAGGAGAACACAGCAGGGTGGATGCCCTCCCCACACCGTAGGGCAAGGTCTTGGCTTGGAGCTATGTCAGGGAAAATGCCCAATAAATTGACAGTTTCAGAGAGAATGGCCCAAAACCAAGCAAAGAAGGTTTTCTTCCCTCCTCAGGTGTCTTAGTCATCAGTAGGACTCAGAAGGCCCGAGGTTTCTTTTTCTGGTCTTGAGGGCACCCCACTGGTCTCTGGCTCTCAGTTAGCCCACCATCCTTGGGCTCCAGCCCAGTGCCTCTGACAAGGGCCGGTGAAGGGAAGGTGGGTTTGGGCTTTGACTCTTAGGAACTCCCAGGCTAGTGGGGGAAGAAGGGGGCTGGTTTTGCCGCCAAACACAGATCTCACTATGTTGGTTATTAGTAATTGGAGACCTGAGGGGCTGCGTGCACATGGCCAGACTTTTAGGGCTGAGCAGAACAGCCCAGGAGGCTTTCTGGAGGAAGAGGCAGGAATTGAGAGAATGACCTGACAGGCAGTAAGAACAGAAGGATTAGGACTGAGGGCCCAGCACCATGTACCTGGTAGAGTTACTATTTGTGAGGCAAGAGGGCTCATCACACAGCCATGTTTTGAGACCTGGCCTTTTTCTGAACAAGCCCACCTAGGCAAGGTTCGATGATTTCTTTTGCAGTGTTGTGAATGGAACCTGGGGCCCTGCACAAGTTGGAGGAGTGTTCTCCTACTGAGCCACTCTGAGGCTTCTCTTTTCTCCTTATGTTGTGATCTTGCTTTTCCCCTTAAAAGTCCCCCTGAGCCTAGGGATACAGCCGCACTAGCACTGCCGTCTGTGGGGAAAAAGCAGCTCGCTCATCACCCTGCAACTACCAAAACCACCTGATGTTTACATTTCTCTTGCTTACGTAATTGTGTTTGGCCTTAGCATGTAAATTGAGCCGTAATTACTGTATAATTCATAGTTTTTATATCTTATAACAAGTTAGTGCCTAAATCACACCCCCCCATGTAAATACTTTAAAATTATTCAGTAATTACTTATTTACATTATAATTAAAAATAAGTAATTAGCATACATTTACAAAGGATTTACATACTTATTTCTGAATATCAGTTCTTGGCAGCACAAGGGAAATCTTTGGCTGATCATGAAATGGAAACAGAGGAAGGGTTGGCTTCTTCAGATGGGAAGGGGATACACAGTTATGAGGTCACCCAACTCCTCTGTTGGTGGCATGAGAAGTTCCAGGGTGGGGAACCCAGAACTGTTGTCTCTTTCTGGGACACCTGCAGCATGAGGCAGTGGGGGTAGATGTATAGAAGTACTTCCTGAATATGCAGGCGGAAGATGCAGGCAATGGGCTAATGCTCAGAGTCCTCCTGTTCCCAGGAGGTCTTGGTGTACAGTAGCAATGTCAGGTGATAGCAATGAACATGGCTGCTGCTTCCAGGCTGTTTGGAGTTTATCATTCTGCACAGAGGGTGTGGCTGACAATGGTTCGTTAAATTCCAGTTTGATAAACGGAAGCACACAGGCTCCAACAGGAATAGGTGCTTAGGAAGATGGCAGAAAGATCATGAGATCCAGGCCAGTCTGAGTTAGGGAGACTCTCACTCAGCTCCCCAGTTCTCCTCCCCAAAGAATTATGTACCCGCCCACATCTACTGAACTCAGTACTATGCCCAGACCACCAGGGCCACAGACCCTGAGTGACGGCAGAGCCCCACTCCTATGTGAATCTCGGTTCCCAGACCTATGAGGACACTGTTCCAAATGATGGCCCTCGGTGTAGGGTGCTATTGTATGACTTTTCCTAGGAAGTTGTGAGCAGACACCCCTTAACCCCAGACAGGACAATGACAGGCCAGGGGAATAACTGACACTACCCAGGTCTAGCTTAACAAGCCACCGAGTTTATTGGGTCACCTACAGGAACAAGCGGCACCTCTGAAAAGTACGCCCGAGCCTGAGTGACACTCTCAGAAGCTGAACCCCAGGAGCTGTGTGTACAACCACAAATACTTATTATCTCTTGGGAAGGGGCATGTGACAACTGCCAGTTTCCGGAGCTTGTGGGACTTGTACCTTTTCTTTGCTCCCAAGTCCTCGGGGCCCCTCCTCCATCTAGAAGGGAATATTTCCATTCTCATATACATGCCATATCCCAAAAGACAGTGTGCCCTTCCTGCACTCTCCCTGCCAACATGGCAGCTAAAACCCTGCAAGGATCAGTCACATCAGGAGACAGGGCTGTGACAGGAGACAGGAGCTGCCCCTGAGGCCTGGAGTTCCCGCAGAGCCCTGCCCTTGCCACCCTGGCTTCTTCACATGGCACCCAGGTGTCAGCACACCAGGTACAGGGTCCTCATATATGGCACCGCCCCCCAGGGCTGTCACATGCTCTCCCAACAGCGGACTGTGATGGGATTCACAACCATAGTCTCTTTCTATTGTCTTAGAGGCTATTTACCTTTCCCATTAAATTAGTTCTGAAAAAAATTTTGAGACAAGATCTCACTGTATAAACCAGGCTGGCCTAGAACTCTCAACCTTCCTGCCTCAGCTTCCTGAGTGCTGGCTGAGGGAGGAGCAGGGCACTGCAGGGGTGACCACTGGGTTCTTCTAATGAGCTCACAATGTTCAGTCAGGATCACAGGTATTCTTCCATCTGCCAATCCTCATCCTTTCAATGGGACCCTGGGGTGACCTCTGAATCCATGAACACCATTAGGAACTACCTGGCCAAAGTTTCTATTTTGTGTTTGCTAAATGTATGTGTGCACATGTGTTTATGGAAGAGGCCAGAGGTGAGCCTTGGGTGTTGTTTTTCCGCTTTTATCTATCTTGTTTTTTGAGACAGGGTCTCCCACGGGCCTAGATCTTGCCAAGTTGCTAGGCTGAATGACCAGTGAGCTCAGGAATCTGCCTGTCTCTGCCTCACCAGCACTGGGATTATGGATGTATGCCACCAAACCTACTTTTTATATAGATCCTGGGGACTGAACTCAGGTCCTCATGCTGGTGTAGCAAGGACTGTACCAGATGAGCTATCTCCTCAAGCCCCAGGATTTCATTTTTAACCTGACACCCCCATGCTCTGCAGGCTGGGAGCTTGTGAGGGCTCTTTTGGGCCCTCAGTATCAGCGTTACCTCAGGCAACACAGCCCATTGGTGCAAGTATTCAGATACAGAGGGATGGGTTCTCAGCCACAGCAGTACAGTCTTCAGGAGGGCTCCTAGAAACGAAGCCAAGAGAGAGTCCTAGTGTCTGATGGTCTCCTATGGGCCTGGCCTGAAGACCTACCTGACAACCTGTCACTCAGTGGGTGAGGCCATCAGGACTCAGGAAAGCGCTCCTGAGGAAGGGCAGCATGAGCCGCATTACCAGTATCCTGCTAGTACAAGAGTACTGCTTGGAGGAGGGGACCCCAGGACCCAACCAGCCCTTTCCCCCTCCCCACTGCAGCTCAGAGTTTAGACTGTGTGTGCTCTCTCTTTTCCTTCACTCCGGGGCTCAACCATGTATGTGTGTACATACATGGTTGGTGTATACACAGGCTGAGAGGGTTGTGAGAAGAGAGAGAGAGAGAGACAGCCTTCAAGTGAGCCATTTCCAACAGAGACTGCCTTTGCAAGAAGAAGCTGTAAGTTTAGACAGAGGGGACAGAGAGGGCCCTCCACTGGGCTCTCAGGGAGAATTCCTGCAGGCCACCTCAGCTTCCACAGTCCTCTCTGCTGGCTTCTCCAAGATTTGATTAGATAGATGATAGATAGATGGCTTCCGTCTAATCTCTGCTATCTGGTACTCAGCCCTTCACTTTTGTTAGCTACACACTTAATAGTTCAGCTTACTATTTGCTCATGCAAACCAGAAACGTGACGGTGGAGGACCAGTCTCCAAACTGAGCAGAGCAGTGGGCTGTAGAGCAATGTAGTAAGCCCCTGTCTTGATAAACAAACAAACAAGAATAAAGCTTGGGCCAGAGTCAGCTAAGCTATACCAAATAAGCCCCTCCCAGACCCACTCCCTCGAGGAGGGCTTTCACTTTCCAAAGGTTTTACCCCTCTCCCCAACCTCCGCTTATGAATTCTGCCTCGGCTCAGTGTTGACTTTGGTGAGCACACTGAGGAGGCCTGGTGCATCCCAAGGTAAGTACACAGTGGCCACCCCAGTACGTTTGAAGTTTTGTTTCAATAGTAAAAACTCATTCAGGGCTTCCTCTGCTCCTTACACACTCACTTGGGGCTTCCTCCACTTTGTACACACTCAGGCTTCCTCTACTCCTTGCACACTCACTCAGGCTTCCTCCACTCCTTACACACTCACTTGGGGCTTCCTCCACTTCTTACACACTCACTCAGGGCTCCCTCCACTCCTTACATACTCACTCAGGACTTTCTCCACCCCTTACACACTCACTCAGGCTTCCTCCCCTTCTTACACACTCACTAAAGCTTCCTCCACTCCTTACACACTCACCCAGGGTTTTCTCCACTCGGTACACACTCATTCAGGGCTTCCTCACACACTCATTCAGGCTTTCTCCCCTCCTTACACACTCACTCAGTCTTCTTCCACTCCTTACACACTCACTCGGGGCTTCCTCAACTCTGTACACACTTACCCAGGGCTTCCTCCATTCCTTACACACTCACTCGGTTCTTCTTCCACTCTGTACACACTCACTCAGGGCTTCCTCCATTCCTTACACACTCACTCAGGCTTCCTCCAGTCCTTACACGCTCACTTAGGGCTTCCTCTGCCCACCACAGGTCTCCTTCAAGAGTATCTCAACTCATCGTCACCCATAAGCTGGACCTGAGCCTGAGGGGCAAGAAGGTGTCAGGGCCCAGCTTCTCATCCCCTGGGTTCTCACCTGGGGAGGCAGAATGGCCCAGCAGGATGGACAAGACCAGGGACAGAGCGAAACAGTGACGTTCCTAGGGTGCAGTTCACTGAGCAAGGGATATGTGTGGACCAGGCAAGTAAAAACACAGTATTAGTGAAGAGAATTTGTATTAACAAATGGAGTTAACCAAAGCCACCAGATACCTGTGTGCATGTGTGTGAGTCGTGGGTCTGGTAGGTATGTATGATTGTATGAGTGTCTGAGTACATCTATGATTCTGAGTCCAGCCAGTGCCAGAGGACAACAGATCTGAGAGATGCTACAAGGATTTGCCCAGGGAATTTTTTTCCTGTTGCCTGTGGACTGAGTTTTGGAAAGATGAGTACATGCCCAAGGCTAATTAGTAATTGTTGACACAGCTACCCTGAAGCCCAGGGACTGATGGAAAGACACACCACATTACAAACTTAGGGATGCCCTAGGTCCACCCAGCCCCTCCCCCACCCCACCCAGATTCCCCGGAGCCAGGGAGCCAGGAAGCCAGGAGGAGGAGCATACACACAGGCCCTATCTGATACCTATAAGCTTGCCCAAGCTTCTGTAAATCACACAAAAACTGACAAGTTTTCCTATTAAAAGATAATTGTAATCAGGGCGCCGGACGTGCAGCGTGGGGCTGATTGGAGATAGACGGACAGCGCGGAAAGATGGATCGTTTTAATTTGCACCAATTAAATTGAAGTTCATGGGTTCATCTTCTTCAATCTTCATGAATACTTTATTTTCTGGCTGCTACTGAGCTATTAAAAAGAATGATTGAGGCACGCGGCAGGCCAGGTCTATTTTATGAAATATCACCTTTAAAGAATTTGAGTACGCCATTTTCATAATGAGTTTTCTAGTACCTAATCCTCTCCTCTATTACTACATTTAAGAAGTGGATTGATCTGGGAAGTGCCGAGGGTGCAGGTAATGATACATTTTGCCAAGCGCGGGCGGTGTAATGGATCATGGTTTGGCCAGGAAGATAATGGATGGGTGCCTGGAGGAGGTGCGAGGACATGGGGTGGGGTGGTCCATCTTGGATGAGGAGGAGTTCAGTCAAGCCAGGTACTGGTTAGGTAACTCTTGGGCTGGCAAGGAAGGCAGAGAACTCCGAGGGAATAGGAAGGGAGATGTGGAAGGGATCTGGGCTTTGGGAGGGTCTGCAGGCTCAGCTACTGGGAGAGGCTGGTATGGCCTGGACCACATCTAGCCAGCATCGTTTACAGAGAAAGACACAAGATGGGGCCTCTTGGGATCCCTGGGGGCAGTTTCCATATGAAGACAGAGGGCAGGTATGTCTCGACCACAGCAACTTGCTTTTGGCCTTGAACTCTTCCTGGAGGCTTGTCTCCCAGGCCATGGTAGTCTCTGGGTTTAGAGGCAAAGGCAGATATCAGACATCATGTGGGCAAGTGTGGGCTGAGGGCTTCCTGAGAGGAAGGCATGCTGGGCTCCTTTGTGTGCAGTCATGAAAATGTGCAGAGGTGAGGCCTAAACTACTCCCTAACAGTTCAGGCCAGAGGAGCTCAACCCAGAGTCTGGGCCTGTCCCCTTGCCTCAGGCAGTGCCGCAAAAGACTTCTAGGCCCAGTCCTTGGAAGTCCCCCTAGATGACATCTTGAGGCTCTTGGCCTAGGTTCCGGGCAAAGCAGGGCTGCCTGTGTATGAGGGGATATCAGCAGGGAGAGACCTGTCTTGCAGGCAGAGTATCTACTCCACCACTTGGATGTGCTTTCTCTCCGAGGCATCAGCAGCAGCAGCCGTCATAATTAACCCTGCTAATTAATCAGGGCAGGACGGATTAATTGAGATCACAGGAGACCAGGAGAGCAGGTGCAGCTCCAGGGCTGACAGGATAACGAGCTCCCTGAACACCCAGGAGGCCTGGCCCTGCCCCAGGGAGCCAGGAGAGCCAGGCTGACTCAGTGAGGCACTGTGCCAGGCAGTCTGCAGGGACCCCACCAACTAGGGTGCTGCTTGGCCAGTTTCTAGCACTGTTGGTGACCAGGGTCCCACCTGGTGATCCCACTGGGCCATGGAGAGAACCTTAGGGTCTGACAGGCAACGTAAGCTTATGATCCACTCCAGCACCAGAGTCCAGGGTCAGTCATAGCCTTTGACCTTTGCTCTCATCCACCACATCTAATCCATGAAAATCTCTGCAACTTCCTGCCCAGAACTGCCCCACTGACCCCACCTGGATCAGGCCACCGTTCTAAGCATCAGGACTTCCAGGAAGTCACATGAATTCTTCATGTGCTCCCTGGCATTTGGAGACACACGGTGCCAGTGCCATTCTGCTGCTGAGAATCACACCCCCTGCTCTTGTGTTTCAGGAGGGATGCAGGAGTAGTCTCCCCAGGAAACCAGGCCCTTCCCCAGGCCTGGCGCAGTGTCTTTATGGAGTAGGAGAATGCTGCTGCTCTGCCCTGCCCACACCCTCTTGCTGTCCAGGGTGCTGTCTTGTCCTGACTACCCTGAGTACTTCTTCCTGTCTCCTCATTATTCAGTCTCCTCTGGCCAGTTGTCCCTGTCTGCTGCCCTTCTTCAAAGTCACCCATGTTGTTTCCCAAGTCCCAGGCAGTGGAGTCGCCTCCCTCTGACATCACACCTGTGGCTTCGCTCATTCTGTTCCCTCTCCTCACTTGCCCTTCCTCTCCTACTTAGGCTTATATGCCCAGAGTAGACTTCATCTTTTCTTCTCCATTTGCTCTGGTTTCAGCAGCTGCTGCCACAGGGCTCTACCAATCTTCCTGTGACTCTAAACCATGCCTCCATCTCTGTAAGCTCCTTGGGGGTGAGTCTGGGAATAAAGTTGCCAGCCCTGTTGAATCTCCTGTGCGATCAGGCATGCTAAGCCCTTGGGTCTGGGGTTCTTCTTGGTAGAGGGACATAGCCGTCTTGCACACTGTAGAGTGCTTGCAGCACCCATATACATGAGATACCACCAGCCCCAGCAGTAGTGACAGCCACTATAGACATGCTTTAAGTCTTCTGAAGGTGTAAAGTCACTCCTAGGCTAAAACTTGCCTTAAACAGAAGTGAGAACAAAGGCAGGGAACCGACTCATTCTGCACCAGTCTAACCTGGAACTCACTCTGTAGCTCAGATTGGCCTCAAACTTGCAGCAATGCCCCTGCCTCAGCCTGCCACAGACTGATGACCTGATGCTATTCCGGGTTATGGATATTGAGAATCTTAATGCCCAAAGCTGCCTTCACACAGAAGGCCCAGCGTTTTGTACAAACAAATTCCTAAAAGTGCAGGCACACACACTCGCCACACTAGGAGACAGACGTGTAAAGAATGTGCATAGAGGCATTGGATATGACCCAGTTGGTAGAGAGCTTGCCTAGCACTCATGAAATCCAGGCTCATTCCTAATGTCACATAAACTGTGTGGTGGTGCATATCTGTAGTTCCAACACTCAGGGTTTCAGACAGGAGGAACAGAAGCTCAACGGTCAGCCTCAGCTACATAGTGAGCTGCAGGCCAGCCTGGGCTACAGAAACTCTGTCCTAAACAAATAAATAAATAAGACATAAGAAAACAGTGTGTGTAGGGACTGACTGAGTGGTACCTGACTAGGCCATACACCCCACAGCAGTACAAATGCAGAGCCCTGTCCCTATGAGCACCAGTGATCCACAGCACTCGATATCCTGAATAAATATCACACCTGGGGGTTCCTACGCATGGAGAATCCTCCTGTGGAAGGCAGGTTGGCAGTCATTTGTAGGGGTGGTGAGGAAGAAGGCTCCAGGGGCCTTCCCAAATGTGCTCTCTGTTCAGACACTCTGGGCTCCACACACATGGGCAGTTTCTGTGTTGTTCATTCGTTTGTGTGTGTGTGTGTGTGTGCGCGCGCGCGCACGCATGCATGTGTGCACGTATGTGCATGCATGAGATGCTGCAATTAAGAGTCCTCCATATTCCAACAGTACCAGCTGAAAGACATGCATGAAACCTAGAGAGCTCTTGTGGGTGTGCTTCAAGTTCGACCACATCTTTACAAGGAGTAGGGCTGAGTTGGTGAACTTAAGCTGCACACAGGAGACCCCAAGTCTCCCTTGCATCTGGTCACTTCCAATGGCCTGCTTTCCCCAGGCTGTGTTGTCTCTTGGTTCTGCCCCTTAGCTCTCGTGATCATCTGAGCAGTGACCACAAGACCTGAAACCATGTTCTCTATCTCAAATGTGTGGTTAGGCACCTTTTGCCCCAAGGATGACACACATCCTACAAATATTTGCACTTGTGCCAAAAGAATCATGGGGACAAGATGACGATGGGGGACCGCAGTTATGAGGTTGGTCTATTTTTGTCCTTGCAGATGCAGCAAGCAGTATCCCTTAGGAGATACCGGGGACTCACACCCAGATTCAGAGTAACAGGGTAACTGATAAAGAAGGCGGCTGTTTTATCAGTTGTTGTTGCCCATGCCTGCCATCCCAGTGCTTCAGCAGCTGAATCAGGAGGTCCAGGGCTTGGACCCTGTTTCAAAAGACACCCATATGCCTCTGAGCCTATGCAGTGTGGTGACTCAGTTTCCCTCCTCACCCCTAAACCATCATTTCAGCCCAGCAGCAGCATTTCCATGCTGTCCCCCAATTCCCTGGACCCCAAGATGCGTCTTCCAGTCAGTGAGACCCACTGCTCCGTAGCCAGGACATCCCAGCTCCCATATACATCTCCTGGTTCTGTTACCAGGATCCTGTGCCAGCCTCCTGGGCAGAAGCCACACCCTGCCTTGACCTCTCTGTCCTTCACTGAGAACATCTCTAAGAATCGAGGCAATTGCTTCGCTGCACGGGTCTCTCAACTCAACGTGTAAACTGTGTCACATCTCACTGCACAAAAGTCCTGTGCATTAAAGTCACCCGTACCCCTAACCCATGTCCTCCACCCGGCAGGCTGAGGGTACCCTGGGGCCTTCCCAGCTGCAGAGACCAGGCTGCTCTCTCAGAGACCTGCTGTGACACTCTGTTGTTCCTAGAGCTGTCCCCAAGGTTCCTTTCTGCTTCCTCACACTCTTTCCTCTGTTTCTTCACGTTTGTGCCCCCAAGGACGCCATCCCACAGAGGCCTCATCAGCTTTACCTAGAACAGTGGTTCTCTACTTGTGGGGTGCGACACCTTGTGGGTCTTCTGTCATTATCCTCATTATCATTCATAACAGTAACAAAATTAGTTATGAAGTAACAACAATCTATGAAGCTGTGGTTGGGGATCAGCACAGCATGAGGAACTGTATCTAAGGGCTGCAGCATTAGAGAGGTTGCAATCCACCACTCTAGAACAACCTGGCTGGAGCGGACCTTGTCCCCTGCTGGTGGCAGACTGATTCCGGCCCCAGGCCTCTTGTTGCTATCAAATAATGTTCTTGGGCATGAGACTCAGTTTCTTTGGCCTCAGTTTCCTGCCTGCAACTTACAGTTAATGACAGGAATTGCAGCACAGATCTTCAGAGAAGTCCACTGTGGGAAGAAACCTGTGGCCATGGAAGACAACACAGGAAGGTGGGCCACTGCTCGTGATGTAGATGGCGTTAAGGAGTGACAAGGTTCAGAGGCCTGTGGGCACCAGGACCTGAAGTCATGATGTAGACCCTAGGGAGTTCACCCAAATTCAGAGACAGAAGGACTCGGGAAGGGGCCGTGGGGCTCACTAATCAGAACTGAAGGAAGCAGAGAGTGTCAGGTGACCGACAGGAACAACTTCACACTGAGTGCCAGAGTCAAACCAGGACCTGGATCCAACCAATGAAATGATGAGTTCTATCTAGCACCATTCAGGTATTAAAATGACTCAGAGAGGGGATGGTACTCGCCTGTGGTCAAGAATGGAGACGTGGCCCCAGCCTGGTTGGAAGACTGACTCTGCAGGAGCTGGTTCTGAAGGTGGCATTGTAGCCTGTGGTCACAGTGTTTCTGCTCCCATTAGTCACCTGTTTCCTGAAGAGGGACTGGGGCAGATGGTTCTGTCTCCCCCAGAGGTTGGGCTCTGTCCTCTTCAGCTGCTGCAGCTCCAGTGTTAGTCTCCAGGCCTGGACCACATCTGCCTCATCCATTTTAACAGTGATTTGATGAGCACACAGAAGCCACTGTATTCAAGAGCCTGAGTTAACGTGTGTGTGTGCATGTGTGTGTGTCTATGTCTGTGTGTATACGTGTCTCTATTTTCGTTTCTGTATGTGTATCTGTGTCTGTATCTCTGTGTACTGTATCTATGTGTATATGCCTGCTTGTGTGTGACTGTATGTGTCTATGTGCATACGTCTGTGTGTAGGTACATCTGTGTGTGTGCATGCCTGTGTATGTGTGTGTTTGAGTCTGTGAGTATGTCTGAGTGTGTATCTGTGTGTATACATCTGTGTGTGTGTGTGTGTGTGTATGTGTGTGCGTGTTTAAGTCTGTATAGCTGTGTAGGGCCTGTTTCAATACTCAAAGAAGAAGTAATAAAACTTACCGGATCAGCTCAAGGGGTGAGATCTGAGTACCCTGAATGATGACTGAGCATTTGCAGGTAAAACAAGACAGAGATAAACAGCCCTGTCCCTTGGAAGCCAGGTGGCAGGTCATGTGCCCAGGCCCCTGAGGCTTATGGACAGACTGGCTAGGTCTCTATGATACGCGCAGGGAGGACCAAGATGGCCCTAAAAATGTGCCCCATCCACACTGCTCCAGACTTTAGTAGGCTTGGTAATAATGCTTTTGTTTGTTTTGGTTTTGGGGACAGTTGGGGAGGTAAGCTATTGTCCTCTCTGGGGCTGACCTTGACTCCCCAGCAACTTGTTTCAATGCTCATGTGTGTGTTGGTGACTATTGTATGCACTGTGCCCACAGGCACTCAATAAATAAAAGGACCAATCTTCAAACTCAGACACTCCCTCTGGGCATGCGTGAGCAGCGCTACCTGGAACCCATGGCTGGGCCCAGTCTGGCACACTAGCTAAGGCAGCCACAACTGGATCTTGTAGCCGCCACCGTCCTTTGCTTTAATTGCTGGAAAATTGACGATAGATGCAAGGAAAATAATGAGGCCTAATTATGTTAATTAAACAGCTAATTCATTAATTAACACACTCACATCCCCAGCTTAGAGAGCCCCTCATGGTGGCCGCTTGGTTGGTTGGTTTGGTTCCAGCAAGGGAGGGGGCACCGCTGGGCCAGGGGCTGCCCCTGAGTAGGGGCCTCCTCAGCTGCCCCTGGGGAACCCTTCCCAGGACCTGATCTGTACCCAGTTCCTTGATCCTGTTTGCAGATGCAGATGCTCTAGGCAGAGATGCTGCCGTTGTGGGGAACCTGAGTCTGTCCCCCATGAGACTCCTGGTGACTTCCTGGGTGGCCTCCAGCCTGGAGGAAGTAGAGAGGAAATCAGGGTCTGGCAGAGAGCATGGGTGAGCTAGTCTGAGCAGGTAATTCAGATCAGATACACAAGAGACCCACAGGCAGAAGGAAACAGGGCCAGGGAGTGGGCCACTGGGGTGGCCCAGGTGTCCTTCATCACAGGCCACTGAATTTCATGGAATAGGCATGGATGGGCTGTGGCTCCAGCCACTTTAGGCTTTGCACAGAAACAGACTGGTTCTGTCCAGGCCCACTGGCTGGCCCTGCCAGCCTCACTTTTCCTTCCTGTGCTCTCTGGTTCTTCACACTGGCTGGGTCCCATGTGCTCTCCTCCCCTGCTGCTGTGCCCTGAGCCCTGGCAGCTTGGGTTCATGATGTGACCATTCACTGCCAGGGCTGCCAGGACCAGATTTTTGCTTCCTCTCATCATGTGTTTTAGCGTTTATTTGGTTTTTATGCCAATCTTTCTTAAACTGTTCCCCGCCCCTCTGCCTCTAGCTCTCACAAGGGCTGCCCGGGCACAGGCTTCTACTTTGGAATCCCTGTCTTGTAAGGAGTGGTTGACTTTCTTTCTCCAATTGACCCTGGTGACTCTGTGGAGCAGGACAGGGCAGGAAGCAGATTGTGTGAGCCTTGACTGAAAACAATCCCCACCACAAGGATCCTCGAGAGCTTATAGTACTCAGTCTGGCCTGGGAAGGGTGGCCGAGCCCCTCCTGCATGGCTCCCTGCCACTGTGTGTCCCATAACCTGGATGGTAGCTGCCTGGTGAGACAGCCTCTCACTGGCCAGTGTGACAGGTCCCCAAGGTCCATGGGGCAGTCAGGCCTGCAGACAGGCTCCCAATGGAAGCCTATACTCACAGAGGGCGGTGGAAACCCCTACCCCTCCAGGTACACCTTAACCACCTCTCCAGAGACAGGGAATCGATAGCTTTGGGGCTGAGACTTAATTTGAAGGAACTGAAAGCAAAGGTTCATGGGAAATATGATGATTATAAAGTGCTTAGCCTCTGCCTGGGGCTGCACCAGACTGGTTTCACGGAGTCTGGGACGCCAGAAGTCAGTTTGCTCTCTAATTACAATGGATTTCAAAAGTGCAATAAAAGCAGCTGCCTCCATGCTGGGCCTCGTGACTTGGAGTTGTTTCTAGAGGATGAAATGAACTGGAGTCACCGAGGAGCTTCATATCCTGACCTCTGACCCCTGCATACTGCCTCCCACCCCTAGTCCCCACCCCACCCAGTGAAGGAGAGTCACACCAACATCAGAAGCAGCTGGACCTCAGCGAATTCTTGCTGTGCCCCAGTCAGGAGCTCATGCTGTATAGGTCTTGACTAGTTCAGTCCTCCACAAACTCTGTTAAGAGTGTAGCAGTCAGCACTCACCATAAATTGCTGTATAACAAACAACCCCAAAAGTCAGTTGCCTAAAACAATTGTCACAGATTTGTTTGATGGTTGCATGGGCTTAGCTGATCTTATCTGTGCTGAACTGGGCTCTGTGCCTTCCTCTTCAGGAGCCAGCCCCTGGCTCTGAAATATTCTTTTCATGCCGAGGTGCAAAACATTCAGACTTTGAACTGTCTCTCTCCCCTTCTCCCTTCTTGATCTGTGACCAAAGTGAGTACTAATAGGTGTAAACTCGAAGTGGGAAAGCAATGGCTATTTTTAAAGATGTTTAAATCTGTGTGTACTGTGTGAGTCTGTATATGAGCTTGCGTGTGTGAGTGCAGTGGTCCATGGAGGCCAGAAGAGGGCAATGGAACCTCTTGGAGTTGGAGCTACTGGTGCCTGTGACTTACCCAGCATGGGGGGTAGAATTGAGTTCTGGTCTTCTGCAATGAACAGTACGTACTCTTAAAGGGTGGAGCATTGGGTGAGCAATTTCTTGTACCTTTAGTGGGGGACACCATAAAATCAAAGAGCATGGCCATGGGAAACAGTAACTACTGAGTGGCACTTGGATGCCCTCGACTGTACTTATTATCCCCATCAGACAGATGAGAAAAGAAGAGGAAGCCTCCACTGAGTGCTGTAGGAGTGGAGCGGGGATGCCCACCAAGTGCTGCGGTTCTGTGTGGTTCCATTTGCACATCGGTGTCTGAGTATCCCTGATGGAGCATCAGGAATCAACCTGTTTTAACCCCAGACACATGGCCTGGTCCTTCTAATCCAAGTACCCTGGGGCGCCCTTCGTTCTCGCGGACCAGGCTGCATGCAGATGGCAGACATCTTGACTCGACATTACTCTGTGCTGAGAGGTGACTTTGACTCCCCAGTTGATAAAAGGCAGAATCTAGAGCAAGCTCCCTCCCGCCCCCAACCCTTCCCCAGTAGCAGAACCCCAAGCAGCATGGAAACCTTCTCAGAAGCTCCATTGGTTCCACTGGGCCCCTCAGAAGCCTCTCCCTGAGATTTCTCCACAACATGGTCCTGGGCATGCAGGCCTCCACTGCCCTAGTGCCTCTTTGCTGTAGCCACTGGGATGACATCGCTTCTGGTGCCCCACCCTTCCCTGGGGCTCCCAAGTGTAGGACCAAGTGACTGGAGGGCCCCACAGACTCTGGCCACCTGACTCTTTTTGAAGTTTTGATGATTTTTCTATTACCCAGGTAATGTGAGCACATTGCTGGAAATTAGAAAATCCAGAAAATCGTAAAAAAAAAAAAGTCAAGCTTAACTGGGTGAGAGGGTGAGAGGCAGCGCACAGGTTAGGGCGTAAATAGGAAACAGTTTTATCTTCCCCAATAACCATCCCTCCAGAGTCTTTGTCTGCCCCCTGGCTGGGTGGAGAGTCTGTTAGCCACACTGCAGCCTAGCTCAGTCACTTTCATCAGGCTTTTCAAGGGGTTTGGTGTAGACACTGGGACTTGGCCCCACTCCCTCATATTTAAAGAATCTGGTCCTGTCCTGCTTCTCCCCTGGGCCTCCTGCCCGCCAGCGGGTTCTTCTGACTTCATCATGCCGTGACATCATGTCATGATTCCTCCTCCTCAGCACCTTGACTAATAATTACCTGCACCATTACATGTGAGGTTCTCCACATGAAGTGTCCTTTTGATTTAGCCAGTTCCTCTGATGGATAAACTGAGGCCCAGAGAAGTTAAAACTTACCTGCTGTCACAGCAAGGCACGACAGAGTCATCTGAGGCCTCTATCGACCACTATACAGTCTTCTTACGAGGTTTGGTGTCATGGCCCCGTTTCTGTGGCGCCGTCCCTTTCATGAGTGTCCAACTTCGCTGTCTGGTCCCTCTTCAGAGGGCTTCCTTTCAGAGAAGTAGCAGCAGAATAGGACAATGTTATACTAGTGTTGTCTGATAGAAGCCTATGTTCCTATCATCTGGGACTTGGAGGACTCGGTCTTTCCACAGGGCTTTATCCTAGCTGGGGACTTCCAGGGGTGGAGGTCGCCAAGTCACTTGTTTGAATCTCTCTCACCCCCATGAGCTTGCAGCAGTAGCAGCTGAGATGCATTAATCTAAGCCACACGGGAGGTGCTGAGGCATCAGCAATTGTGGGAAGCTCGTGCCTGGCCGAGGTGCAGTGGCTGGGCCTCAATCACCCTTGAGGTGCCACTTGGCGCAGGGGAACAGAGCATGACACACAGGCTGGATACCAAGAGCTGAGAGACCAGAGAGAAAAGGAGAGGTGAAGTGGGGGTAGGGAAAGAGGGAGAAGAGAGAGAATGAGAGGAAGAGAGAAATAGGAGAGAGAGAAGTAGAGGAGAGAAAGAAAAAGGGAGAAGAGGAGACAGACAGACAGACAGATCTTTCTAGGGCTCTCAGTTCAGAGATGTTCATGGTTTTGCACCCTGAAAGTGTGGATCATTAGAGTAAGTCCCCATGGGATAGATTTGCAAAGGGACTTCATAGCCTCAAAGAGAAAATGATGTGGGGACAAAAAGAGCCCCCTGTGCATCTAAGAGAAGTGTTGAACACCAAGTGTGTCTCAGTGGAGTCTCCCTCTTCATCCTGATCCCCCATTTTTTGCAGTGCTGGGGATAAAACATAGCACCTTTGCGTATTTTATGGTTGTGTTCTGCCACCAAGCGACACTCGCCCCTCAACTGTGTGTATACGCAGGGTTTGTGTGTGGCATGAACCATAAATTTCACTGGGGTTGCTTGCAGGAGCATGGGTACCTTATCAGTGGCTACACCACTGAAGGAGAGGTCTCTCCTCCTCAAGAACCAGGAGCTGTTTACAGATCTTCAGGGTGGAGTGGGACCTCACGCCCCCACGCCCCCAATCATGGTGTACCGTTGGCAGCCTGTCTGCAGGTCAGCACAGCCGCTGCGGTTCAGGAGCACAGCCCATGTTGTGGCCAGAAGACATCACTCCATGCCTCCCTCAGGCTTTTCCAGTCGCCCATGTCCCTTCCTCTGTGATATTCCCTGAGCCTTGGAAGGGGAAAATACAAATAGCCCATTTAACCAAGTCCTCCCCAGAGCTCTCAATCCTCCTTCCTCAACACACACCCAGATCATCTCAACCCTTAAAGACGGTTCCAACACCATCATTTACAGGTGAGTAGCACATTTACAGGCGAGGCTCAGAGCACAGGAGCACCGTGGCCAAGGTCGCCTAGCCAGCCAGTGCCTCGGTTAGCTGTCTCCTAGAGGTGGCAACCCCGGCCTTGCCTGTCCACAAGTCACTGTGGTCTGGCTCAACATTTCACTTTTTCTTTCTAAAAGATTTAAACATTAAAAAAAAATAATGTTTGTGTTTGTGTATGTCTATGAGGAGGCATGCAGGGACCAGAAGAGGCCATAACAGGGTGTCAGATACTTTGGAACTGGAGTCATAGGCTGTGAGCCAAGTGATCTGGATGCTTGGAACCAAGTTCCAGTCCTCTGCAAGAGCACCGCTAAGCACCCCTCCCATCCCAGGCACAAAGTCCTTGCAGAAGAAGAAAGGACAAGGATGGAAGCAGGGGTTGAACCGGACTCTGAGAAGGCAGATGTCACATCTGGAGTCAATACTAACAGGGCAGATGCTAGTCACATCTGGATTCGGCCTGGGGTCCTGCCATTCTTCAGCTGTAAAAGCCAGGCCTGAAGTCCCCAGAGCACAGGACAAGCCAGTGTGCTCTTATCTTGCCTTGTAATGGCATTTGAACCCAAGTGAGGTAGGTACTGACGGCTGGGCCTTTCTTCTTCTCAGTCCCATCCCAAAGGTAAAAAGTTCACCGGGGCAGCCATCCGTCGTGGGCTGTCAGACAGTCATGTAATCTCTCTGTGATTTTATTACTTAAAAACAGCTCAGCATCCGGGCTGGGGATTTTCCAAGGTGTTTGAGGCTGCCACGGGCCCCATTTATATTGAGCCTGCATTTCCTTCAGTCTCCTTAAGACAAGTGACCAGCAGGCCCCACTGTGAAGGCCCATATCAGTCATTTGCCAACAGGAGCCGGGCCGTGAATTACCAGGGGATGGCAAGGAGGGGAGTGCAGACTGGGGACTCGGGGTGACAGTAAACATGTCCCCAGAACATGTCCCCCATCATTCACAGGTAGATAGTAGACCCGTGTGTCCCCATCTCTAAATCTCTCCATGACCTGTGAGGGAGAGGGAGGTGACTTTCAAAGGGGCCTGTCTACGGGGACTGGCAGAAGTTTATGACAGGGTGGGTGTTGCCTGCCTGGTGGGGACAGTCCTGGCTTCGCCTATGTTGCTGACTGGAGAGCAGACAGCCAGGTAAATAAGTTGTTCCCACTCAGAATTTCTTAGCATCAGACATTGGAGAGGTGGACATATGCAACTGCTTGGGACATGCTAAAATGAGTCCTTATGGGAAGGGAAGGGCTCCAAAGTTCTGCTCCTATTCCCCCTTCTCTGGAATCCTATGTCACTTTGCTCCCCTCTCTAGAGACCCTCCAGTCTCCAGCAAGCCACTGACTCACTTTCTTGTTCTGTATGGGCCTAAAGGGTTTATTGGGAGAAGCAGCAGCCACCCAGCCTTGGAGTGTCTCTCCCACAGGACAGTGGTTCACTTCAGGCCCTCTGGTAGGATCTTAAATACTGTCTTGTGAGTCTTGCAAGAAGCCTGCTTTGCGAGTCCATCATCACCCACTCTGCCGCTGAAGGGAGGGCAGTAGAGAGGTTGAGAAGTCAGCCCCGTTTCTGCCCACTGATAATTTTGAACTTAAGCCTGGTTCTGTCTGGTCTTCAGCCTTGACATGGGACAGGGCTAGCTACTGCTCGCAGCCTGAGCCATCTGAGAACCACAGTAGCTTCCTGTTAATGACTGTCTTCCAGTAGTTAGTGGGCATCTTGGCCTACTGTAATGGGAGGGTGTCCTGGCCAAGACAAGGCTGGGGATGAAATGGGATCCTTGGGGTCTGGCATGCCTCTAGGTCAGAAAGCACCCTATATTCCATCTCCAGATTCAAAAGATAAAGGGGAGGTCTTGAAAGATAGGAAGTGGGCAGAGATGTGAGAAACAAGCATAAACAAAGGTGTGAGACAGACAGGTAGAGAATCAGGAACCATGGGTGCCGTCTTTCTGGTCTGTCTGTCTTTCACCTGTCTCCATTTTTTCCTCTGCCTCTGGCCCCTTTCGATCTCATTCTTCTTGCGGCTCCAACTTCCCTTACCATCGTCCATCTCCTCCGCTGTGATGAGGGGCTGATGGGCGGTGCAGATGGTGAGAGATGGGGAAGCAGCCTGTCCCCATGTGGATGCCACAAGTGCCTGACTTCTCTGCCATCTTCTTTTTGACCTCTTGACCCTGTGCTTTCGGTGTCAACCTGTTGGTGGAGTCTCACTCTCAATTCTCAAGCCAGCCCATCATCCCATCCTTCTCTCTGTCTCTCACAGTCTCTCTCAACGCTTCTGGAAGGTTCTAGCCTCTTTGCCCCCTCAGCCTCCTCTCCCTCATCTCCCATATACTATAAATTTCCTTTTTCTGCTCCTCTTTCTAATTTTGGGGAAGTCTTTTGGTTCCCAGTCTCTTTCTCCCTGCTGGAATATTTTCTCTTCCATGAGGTCACATGAAGGCCTGTGGAAGAGGGCCAGGTGGAGACAGATGCTAATCTGGAGCCTGAGCCTGAGGACAGCTTCAATGAGAGGGCCAGGGCCAGGAGGTCCACCATACCCTTTCTCTCAGCCTGGGCAGTCACTGGTCGTGGCCAGCGGATGTCACCATCAGGTCCCCGTAGCTACACGTCTGGGCTCAGACAAGGAATGACTCCTTCAAAGATAATTTATTGGCAGATACCTCATTGCACAGGGTAATAGCGTGTGCTTAAATAATAATAAGCTTGATTACCGTGCAGTCGTTAAACTTTTTTCCCATTTGGTTTAACTGACCATTTTGTGTGTGGTTTGGAAGGGGGGAGCACCCAGCCGTTACCCCAGGTCTGCAGTGGGAGTTAATTTCTAATGAAGGTATAATTTTATTTCAATGATTTTACATTTAATTAACTAAAGCTACAAGTAATACAGCATTATACGGTGGTGGGGCCTCACTGTAGGGAACACAGACTAGAGAGGAATGGGAGGTAGGGGCTCTCAGAAGGAGAGCTGGTTCAGTAGAGGGCTGAAGGGAAGGGGACACCAAGCAAAGCTGGGATAGGGACACGGGCCCTGGTTTGAGCAGAGGCTATGGTGGGGTTGCAGGCTGCCACAGGGACACAGGCCAAGTCTTCATTCTTGAAGCCCCATTTGGCAGTAGAATTCTTTTGTATCAGTTTTACAATGAAGAAAGGAAGGTATGTGCCCATCTCCCGTTTGAGTGCATCCATTTCTTCCCTTCCCCTTTCTGTTCTGGAAACAGCAACAACATCCATCTAGTTCCTTGCTCCACTTTAGGGGACTTCCATGATGTTCCACGGTCCCAGCACTTGTCACTGTTAAGCTGGGGCATGACCACCTCTTCCTGACTTCTGAACTTGGGCCTGGCTCTGGCAGAGACCATTAGGTGGTCCGAGAACTTGCTTTCTTCCTCACCTACCTCAACAGGTCCTGAGTTTAGGAAGGGCTGCATGTCAGAAATAGATGATCAAATGACATTGCAGGCTTGTCCACACCCATTAACTGCCACCTAGAGCAAGCACCCAGCTGGCCCTTGACCTCCAGGGTGACCTCCAAACACCTGGTGGTGTTGCTGGTAACCATCATTTTGGACTCCACCTAAAAATAAAAGAGCACAAATTCTTTGTCTGGCTTCTCCACTCCCCCACGTTTGTGTGTGTATGTTATTTATGTGTGTTCTGACCATATCTTTATGTTGTTGGATGACTGTGCGTGTGGATGCCAGAGGCTGGTGTCAGCTGTCTTTCTTGCTTGTTCTCCACCTTTTGGTTCAGCCAGGGTGTCTCACTGAACCTAGAAGAATAACATGCTCGAGGGGCTAGCCAGCATGCTCCAGTGACCCACCAGTGCTGTCCCCTCTAGCGCTGGATTACAGGTGAGCACAGCTACTCCCTCGTCATATGTGGGTGCTGGGGATCCAACATCAGGCCCTTGTGCTTGTGTGGCAGGCATGCATCTTCTGACTGAGCATCTCCCAAGCTCTGTTTGGCTTTTATGTTCAACACTGTTTGCAAAATTTTCAAGTGTCACCTAGCACAGTGCTATTGCTTTCCATCTCTGGGCGATAACCTGTCACATGGAGCTACCGCTTCACCCTCTCACATTAGATCAGCATCTGCTTTGTCTCCAGTCTGTGGTGTTATGCACACTGATGTTAGGTGGAGTCTGCCTTTGTTGCTTGCTGGGTAGAAAGGCTGTTTCTCTTGGTTCACTGTCTCCTCTGCTTCCCCTGCCTGACTCTTTCCTCCATACCTCCCTACACCCTCACTTCTGCACCCCTACCTCCATGCCCCTCCTTCCTTCTCCACCTCCTTCACCCTCACTTCTGCACCCCGATTTCCGTGCCTCCCTTCCTTCTCCACCTCTTTCACCCCCACCTCCGCACCCCCATCCCTGCACCCCCACCTCCCCACCCAGCCCCTCCTCTCTTATGCTTCTTGCTTCCCCACCTTTTCTACCTTCACCCATTTCTTCCCTAACTTCCGTCCTTGCCAAAACATTTCCAAAGTAGTATCTAGAGGTCTGCATGGCTCTCAGTGGCTGAGCATAGCTGGTTTAGCCTCTCTCACACTTGGCATCACCAGTTCTCCTGACTTTGGCATCACCGAGGGAAGTATAATGATTCCTGATGGCCAAAGATAGGCAACAGCTTTTCTAAACTGCCTGACCATTAGTGTGTCCTTTCCTATGAGTGCCTGCTATGGTTCAAATATTCACGTCTGCCAAATGCCTGGGATAAAGTCTGCTCCCCCTCAGCAGGGTGCTCTTTGGAGGTGGTGAAGCACAGATTAACGTACTCACAGAAGGAAGTGCCTATATGCTGTGGAGGAGCCCTCACCACACTCTGGATCTCCTGGCATCTGGAATCTTCAGACCTGGGAATGGTAAGTTTCTGTTTACAGCTCCTCAGTCCAGGGTGGTTGGTTACAGCAGCTCAGATCAACAGGAGTGCAGTCAGCTCTTTCCGTTTAAGACTTTTTAAGACTTGAGTTTTGTTTTTCTTCCGGTTTCCTTTTAAGATTTGAGTTTTGTTTTTTTTTTTTGTGTGTGTGTGTGTGTTTTCTTGATCTTTGCAATTTGTAAAGCATTTGTACCAGGAGACTTCTTGCTTGTGTGGAGGTCCACTGTGGTGAGTGGTGGCCCTAATTCCCAAGAGAGTAAGCTAAGGAGCATGCTCGAGAGCTCAGGTCCACTCAAATAAACACAGGAGGCGCAAGACACACCTGTTAGCAGCCTGCCACCGCCCAGTAGCTAGTTTCTTCCATCTGCTGGTGCCCTAGGGGTTTTAAGATAAAACAGGTCCGGCCCAGCATCAATTTGGTAACGTGTGCAAACCCAGTCAAACTCTGTCCCTGATTCCCTCCAACTCCCTCTGTGCACCCGTGTTTCATTTGTATGGGTCTTGAAGCAGCCTCCTCTCAGCCCAGAGGTCCTTTTGGGCTTTGTGGTTGTAGAGTTCAGATGAGACACAGAGCAGTGCAGTAGACAGGTAGAGTCGAGCAGAGCAAAACAGGGCTCTCTCCAGGGACAAGAGTGGATGGTGGCTGCAGAGACCACTGTGCCATTTTGCATTTTAGTTTGTGTGATGGCTGAAGTCTAGGACAGACATCTTTTCTGAAGACTTTCCTGTTGGATAGTAATTTTTATTCTTTTGAGATTTATTTTTATAATTTTTAAGTATGTTTAGGTGTGTATCTTTGTGTGGGTTTGCGCATGAGTGCAGGTGCCTGAGGAGGCCAAAAGGGTTGGATCCCCTGGGGCTGGAGTTTTAGGTGCGTGCTGGGACTGAACGTGGATCCTCTGGAAGAGCAAAGTGCTTTAAACCACTGGGCCACATCCCTAGCCCCTGGAGAGTCATCTTGTAAGGTTTAGATGCTGACCTTTTATTGACTTTCTTGGAAGTTCAGGGTGTCAGTGTCCAAGACCAAAGATCTGACCCAGATCCCATCCTGTTCCTCTGTCCAGTTCCCAGGGTTCTGCAGTCCCAGCCCCCACCCCCATTTTATAGCTTGTTGATATGGGAGAAGGACCATGGGGAATGATCTAGCCCAATGTCTTTCAAGCTTGTTGATCTCTAAACCAATATTGTGACTACTCAATATCGTGACTGCTTTATATGCATGGCATCATTTGAGATGGGTCTGGCTTCTTTGCCATCACCATACCGCTGCCTAGATTCACTCACGTTGCAGTGTGGATCAGTGGTTCATGTCAAATACCATATTCCATTCTATGGATGTACATCTTTCAAAAAGCGCCCATCCTTGACAGACATTCGGATTTTTCCTCTTGCTGTTATGATTAATACCACATGACTCATGTGTTATGATTTTGTGGGAACCTGTGTACATTTGTCCCGGGAGCATGATCACAAGGTTGTGTGTAACGTTTTACTCAGCCATCTGAGCTTAAACATAACAGCCCGTCTTCCAAAGTGCTCCACCATCTTGTGCTCCTGGGAGGAGCACGTGAGGTGCCCAGGGTGGTGCCCAGGGTTCCCACACCCTCACTCATACTTAATGCTATCCTGTCCTGTTGGAATGAAATAGCATGTAACCGAGGCCTGAGTTTACATTTCCGTATGATTAAGAGCACTGACAAATATTTGAGCCTTTTGTTCTTGCTGGCCATTTGTGTATTTTCTTCAGTGAAAAGTTACTTCAGATCATTTGCCTACTTAAGAATTAATTAAATGATTTATTGCTTCCTCTGAGATAGTCTTGTGCTGTAACCCAAGCTAGTCTGCAGCACACAGTCTTCCTGCTTCTGTCTCTCAACACTGGAATTAACACCATGTGCCGCCATTTTAAATCAGGTTGTCTTAGCCTGTTGAATGATAGCGTGCTTTGTATATTGTGGCCCGAGACTTCTAGGAGATGCATGATTGGCCAGTGTGTTCTTCTACCGTGCTGCTGCCTTCACTTTCTTGGTAGTGTTTCTGAAGCACAAACTCTGGAGTGTTGATGCACATCTGCCGTTATTAACTGGGGTTGTTCCTTGGCTTTCTGCGTTGTGTCTAAGACACTCAGTCTTAGCTAAGCCAAGATTATTTTTTTGTCTACAGTTTGATACTTTCAATTTTTGCATCTGGGTGTTTGATATAGGTTGAGTTAATTTATTTTAAATACAAAAAATTTAATTTATATTTATTGTGGTGTGTGTGTATGTATATCTATGTGTGTGTTGCAGGGTACATGTAGAGGTCAGAGGACAATTTGTAGAGTCTGTTGTCTCCACCCACCATGAATCAGGGATTGGACTGAGGTTCTCCATCATGCACGGTCTTTATCTGCTGAGCCATCTCGCCAAATTTCGAGTTAATTTTTGTAGAGAGTTGAGGCAGGGCTTTCCCCTCCTCTCTTTCTTGTGAATACCCACTCACCTGGCACCACATGCTGAACTACCCCTCCAGGGTGTTACCCTGCACCATCGTCAAGGATCAGTGATTCCTTCTGGACCCTTCTATCCCACTGGGCTATATGTCTGTCCTTTACTCCATGGATTGACCACTGCAGTTTGTGGTGAGTTTTGGGATTGGGTGGTGTGAGCCCCTGGCTTATTTCTCCTTTCCAAGGCTGCTGTGTTGCTTCTCCTTGTGGTCTTGCATTTACATGTAGGTTTTCAGGCCAACTTGCCCTTGTCTGAGGAAAAGAAGGCAGGGGTTGCTTAACCTGTGGGGAATCCTGCCTCTTAGCTTTATTGTGCTTCACTCCTGGAGCACAGGCTCTCTGTCCATTCTTCCAGTTACGTCTTTTTGTTTCTTTCAACAATGTTTTATAATTTTTGAAGTATCAGTTTTACATTTATTTTGTTAAATTCATCGTATCTGAGCCTTTTTGGTGCTCTTGTGAATGGAATGCTTTCTTAACTTCAAATTTCAGTCTGGACTTAGTCATTGCCCTGTGTTAGAATATAACTGACTTCTTGCATGTTGATGTGGGATCCTGTCTGAGTGTTCTGGCTGCATGTATGTTTGCACGCATGTGTACCTGGTGCCCAAGTAGGCCAGAAGAGGCCAATGGATCCTCTTGAACGTGGATGGTTGTGAGCCACCATGTGGTTGTTGAGAACTGAACCCAGGTCTACAAGAGCCATCCCTGCAGTTCCTCTAATCCTTATTTTTGATGTGTGCATCTAAACCCTGAGGACTTTCTACAAACAAAATCATACGTTATCTGTAGTCGTAATGGTCTTGCGTCTCTCTTTCCCATATAGATAACATTTCTTTCTTTTCCTTGTCTAATTGATCTGTCTAGCCTTCCAGCCCAAGTCAGGTATAATGGAGTGAGTAGGCATTCATTCCTTGCTCCTGCTCAGGGGGGAAGCAGTCTTTCTCCACCCAGTATGGAAGAGCTGTGGGTTTCCATTGCTATCCATATCAGGGTGGAGAAATAGTTAATTCCTGACTTAGTTAGTGTACTGACCAAGAAGGGAGGTTGAAATTTATCACTTTTTCCCTGAGTGTATTGGGATGCCCATGGGATGTTTGGGTTGATCTTTATTCTGTTGATGTGGCATCTTAAACCATCCTTACATTCATGAGATAAATCTCACTTTGTCATAGTAGAATTGGTTTTATGGCTTATATATTCTGCTTTTAATTGTTTTTATTGGGATTTTTGTGTCTGTATTCACAACAGTTATTCATCAGTTTTTTAAATTAACTTTTTAGTGGACTAAAACAGTGGGTTTGGGTGTGATATTTTCATACATGGGTACATTCATTCACTGTGATCATATCTACCCCCGTCATTCTTTCTCTCCCCTTCTTCCTCTACTTTCACATCTTATGTAAGTTTCAATTTTCTTTTTTTGTGGTAATTTTTGGTGTTTTCACTTCTGGCAGGAGTTCTGTCCTGGCCTGAGGTGTTTGTCTGTCTTTATATGTAATGTGTCCCCGAAGCAGAGAGCCACTGATTCTTCTCATAGTGTTATAGACACTTCTGTGATTCTGCCTTGCTGCTTCCACAGACTCTCCATGAATTGCCAGGATTCCAAGCTCTGTTTAATAGCCTGACCTTGCCGTCTGCAGTAGGCACACATAGGTCTGGCCTGTGCCCACACTTCCCTGCTTCCCTCTGCTGTGCCCAGTGATTTCCATCTCAGCCAGTTTGTTATTGTGTGGGCTCATCAGCATTGTTACTAACATCAGCTGTGAGTGAAATAAAAGATCCAAGTCCCTTCCTGGCCCTCCAGCATAGAGACAACCATCCTACACAGATAACATATGAAAATTCTGGCAGCACCTCATGTGACTTAAGGGTTCCTTTCTCAGCCCTGCCCTGGCTGCTGAAAGCCCATTAGGGCAGTAAGGACAGAGTGCCTACCCTTTTGGTTCATTTCTTTCCTGGTTTCCCCCTTTGCCCTCACTTTCTTCTGCGCTCCAACATTGTGTCTACCCGCTTGCATCTACTCCAGTCTAAGCAGGAGCCCAGTCTGCCTTTACCCTGTGTGGCCTGCAGGCAGTGCTGTCCCCAGCCACCTGGGCCTTCTGTTTCTCTTCGAAGCTAAAGAAAATGACCTGGGTCCACAGACTTATTCCCTTCCCTTCCCTGAGGCCACTGTGTATCTTGATCCTCTGTCCCCACCCACCCCTTATCTGTCACTCACTCCTGCAGTGTTTCCATCCTGCTGGGCCCACCTTGCCCTATGAACATACCCTTGCTTGGTGAAGCTCCACAGATGCTATTCAATGCAGGTGCCCAGTGTTCACCAAAGGTCTGGGGCTAGCAGACTGTGGACCACTGCTCAGGATGTGAAAATGAAGCAGGACAGAAGACAGCCATGCTCCTTAGCTTTTCTGTCCCCGTCCCTAGAGCACCTTTCATTCAAGACTCAAGTAATCTTCAATTCCTTGGGTCCAACCCTCTCTGAACAGGCGCCACCTTCCGGCCCCTTCAAGACCAGAGAACCCTGCAGATCTGTACAGCAGTGTTGTCTCTGTTCCATGTCAGATCACTGTGGGTTTACATTTGTACAACTCATGAAGTCCCTTGGCACGTATGGTAAAGGCAACCACCATTCAGGTAGCTGCTGCGACTGTCCTTTGCTGTCTGTAACGTGAGGGCCTGCTCATTGGGGTTACTGTCCTTGGGGTTTCTTTGGGGCTTGCTGGCTGTGGGGTACTGGGCGGGACAGAAACCCCAACGAGCAGGCCCTCATGTTACAGCTGTCCTGTGAATCCATGCAGGCCTCCAATAGGCCTCTCCCTCCTCCCTCCTCTCCTCCCCCTCCACTTCCACTTCCCTGGCTTATGTATTTATGAGTGTGATGTATGCTTGTGCATGTGTGTGTTCAGGTGTAAGTGTATATACTCCAGGAGGCCAGAGTATAGCATGAACTTATAATCGTTCTTAATAAAAACCCGCAGTCAGATATAGGGGTTAAAGCTGAAAGATCAGAGAAGCAGAGCAGCCAGTCACTAGAGAGTTCTTACCTCTACTGATACGCAGACCAAAGGGGTGATTGTGTCTCTATGAATGCTGTTTCTATGAAACCTCAGACTGTATCTGAGCTCCCATCTCTTTTCGCTTTATATTCCTCTCTCCGCCAAGCCATGTCACCTTCCTAGTGCTGGGATTAAAGGCATGGGATCACCTTTGAGGCTGCTCCTCTGATCCTTCAGCTTTCACCCCTGATAGCTTACTCTGAGTCTTTATTATTAAGACCAATTGGAATTAGTGCTACACCAGAAGATGTCACATGTCTGATCCACCACTCTCCACCTCATCCCTTTAAGACAGGGCTTCTCCCTGAACACAGAGCCAGGCTGGCAGCCAGCAAGCCCCAGAAACCCTCCTGTCTCTGTCCCCCTAAAGCACTGGTGTTACAGGTGTGCAAATGGCACATCTGGCTTTTTACCTAGGCCCTGGGATCCAAACTCAGATTCCCATGCTTGAATGGCAAATGCTCTTACCTGCTGAGCTGTCTCCCCAGCCCCAAATGCTAATCTTCAACCAGACATAGCTCCTATTTCCTGAGGCCTTACCATGCTGGGTATTGCCTGGACATTTGATGTGCATAGGATTTCTTATTGAGACTCCTGACAGCATTGTTGGTAAGTACTAGATGGTCCTGGGGTAAACTGAGGCAGATACCTTGCAGGCTACACATCAATCAGTGAACAGCAGGGAGTTAATTCTAGGCCTGCTGTCTAGGGAGGCCAGCCCAGCATCCTGGAAGGGAAGGAGGACCAGGCTGGAGATGAAGGTGTAGAGCTAGGCCTTCATTCACTCAACCATCAAACACATAGTACCTGGTATGAGTGGCTGTGACTGCAGGAGGGGATGCAGCCGTATGGTAAAAATGAGGAACAGCAAATAAGAGAATCTACAACCTGGAACACAGCTGGAATTCCTGTGGTGTATAATGGTGGTTCTCCATCCCTGTGGTGTATATGTATAGGGGTG
>JAQHUG010000064.1:1055070-1070554 GCA_028555095.1 Dicrostonyx torquatus
TCCTCCCATCCCTGTGGTGTATATGTATAATGGTGGTTCTCCATCCCTGTGGTGTATATGTATAGGGATGGTCCTCCCAGCCCTGTGGTGTATATGTATAATGGTGGTTCTCCATCCCTGTGGTGTATATGTATAGGGGTGATCCTCCCATCCATGGGCCCTCCCCTCCTCCCCACAGTAGCCCTTCATCCTTCTTTCTCCATCTCCTTCTCCCAGAGTTTCTATTTTTTCTTTTGTTGTTGGGGTTTTCCTGCTCCCCACTGTCCTAGAAGCTCATTTTCTGCTTTGTAGAAAGGCCACTCACCCAGGCCAGGGGTGCTCTCACCCTGGGGGCTCCAGTTCCCAAAGCCCTGAGTAGATGCTGCAGGGCCAGGCTCTCAGGCACACACAGTATGTGGTCCTGGTGCCTGAGGGTTTTCATGGCACTACACAGAACTGGGAACAACCTTGCCCCTCATTGAAGACATGGAGGTTGTCAGCACAGCAGCACCCTGGGGTTTCCTCAGCTGCTGAGCATCATGCTGTGGTATGTGGTACACAGGTGAGAGTGGGAGGGAGTGTGCAGGCCTCTGAGTCACTGTGTGCACCTATGTGTGTGCACGCTTGGTCTAGTCTGGGACAAAATACAAGAGATTTTAGGCTGTGGAAACACTTTTCTCCACCTTAAATGTAAATGTCTGTGTATACCCATATGTCCTTAGGTCTCTTTATACATCTGCCCTGCCAGATGTGTGCAGTGCCCGCACATACTGCCTCTTCCAGCTGTGTGCAGTGTCCCCACTGCATCTTCCAGCTGTGTGCAGTGCACCCACACACTGCATCTTCCAGATGTGTTCAGTGCCCCCACACACTGCATCCTCCAGCTCTGTGCAGTGCCCCACACACTGCATCTTCCAGGTGTGTGCAGTGCCCCCACTGCATCTTCCAGCTGTGTGCAGTTCCCCCCACATATTGCATCTTCTTTGACCAGGTTTTGCAGGAGGAGGAGGAGGAAAAGGAAGGGCTGGCCTTTGCATCACACCTAAGTCTCTAAAGCCTTCCACAGCTGGGAAGGGAATCAGAAACAGGGTGCCACCCATCTCCTAGTGCAAGGTGGGGTAGAATCCTGCTGGGAAACACAAGGTAAGGCAGAGGGCAAGGACTGGAGAATTTCTTTTGTTTTTAATTGAATTTATTGAGCTATACATTTTTCTTCCCCCCCCACCTCTCCCCTTCCCTTCATTTTTCTCCTATGGTCCCCATGCTCCCAATTTACTCAGGAGATCTTGTCTTTTACTACTTCCCATGTAGAATAGATCCATGTATGTCTCTCTTAGGGTCCTCATTGTTGTCTAGGTTCTCTGGGATTGTGAGTTGTAGGCTGGTTTTCTTTGCTTATGTCTAAAAGCCATTTATGAATGAGTACATATGATAATTGTCTTTCTGGGTCTGGGTTACCTCACTCAATATGATGTTTTCTCGCTCCATCCATTTGCCTGCAAATTTCAAGAAGTCATTATTTATTTTTTCTGCTGTGTAGTACTCCATTGTGTAAATGTACCACATTTTCCTTGTCCATTCTTTGATCAAGGGGCATTTAGGTTGTTTCCAGGTTCTGGCTATGACAAACAATGCTGCTATGAACATAGTTGAGCACATGTTTTCATGGCATCACTGAAATCCTTTGGATATATACGCAGAAGTGGTCTTAAGAAAGGTTGTTTCCTAATTTTCTGAGAAATCGCCATACTGAATCCAAAGAGGCTCTACCAGCTTGTACTCCCACCAGCAATGCAGGAGTGTTCCCTTTACCAGACTGGGGAATGTCTAACAGTTGGGAAGGGGCACCCTGTCCATGTAACCTGACCCGAACCACTCAAGTGCAAATGTGCTCACATGCAGGCTCACATATACCTACTAGGAGAGGGCCCAGAATCCCCCTTGATCTGGCTTCTTTCCCTCTTTTGCTCCTAATAGGCAATGTCAGATGTGCTCCAGAAATGGGTGACATCTGACCCTTGAAATCTCTAAAAGCTGGAGCTGTGCTTGCCAAGCTAGAAGGTATGGAGTCGGGGGGTGCATGTATGGGTGTATTGCATATATCTGCCAGGGCCGGTGGTAGCTATGGTGTGTAGAAGAGGCTGAGGAGTAGTACTCAGGCTGGCACTGGGGGAGGTGGGGAGTGAGGGCCATGTGGAGTGGGACCATGTGCCTTACTGCCCTGCAGGCTCCAGGCCTGGAGGTGTGATGTTCCTTTGTTGGTTCCTCAGGGTTGCTCCCACATTACAGGACAGAAGAAAGGCTCATGTAGGCTAGTACAGCTGCACAATGGGGAGCGCCAACCCCAGCTAGATCAGCATGGACACTCTCCAGCTCCAGAACTAGGCTACAGCTCCCGGTTGAGGACTGAAAATGATGCATTCTCTGTCTGGTACCTAGAGTGTGGAGTTGGGGACAGCCCCTTCATTGTGGGCTGGAGTGTGGGGGTGGGGATGGTTCCTTTACTGTGGGCTGGAGTGTGGGGGTGGGGACGGTTCCTTCACTGTGGGCTGGAGTGTGGAGGTGGGGACAGCCCCTTCACTATGGGCTGGAGTGTGGGGGTGGGGACAGCCCCTTCACTATGGGCTGGAGTGTGGGGGTGGGGACAGCCCCTTCACTGTGGGCTGGAGTGTGGGGGTGGGGACAGCCCCTTCACTATGGGATGGAGTGTGGGGATGTGGACAGCCCCTTTACTGTGGGCTGGAATGTGGGGGTGGGGATGGCCTGGAGTGTCAGGGTGGGGTCTTAGAGACAGCAAGAGACTTTCATCGTCTTGGACTTGATGGTCAATTGGGGCCCTAAGTAGACAGAGCCCAAGAGATGCCCTCTGGTGACTCACAGAAACTGGGCATCTTTGGGGGTAAGAGAGACTGTGCCATCTGAAAATGGGCCTGAATGCTCTGCTCACTTAAGCACTGTTGCCCTCCTAAAATTACTTCAGCAGGGGACACTGTAGGGCACCAGGGATCCTCACTGGAGCCTGAGAGTGTTGCTTGGAGTGGTGTGAGGGGACCCTGAAAAGCCGGATTCTGGGTTCAAATTCCAGCTATGTTGCCCACCTCCCCCAATCTGTGTCATGGGCTAGAGGAGTGACTCTAGGCTTGTTTGAGAGATCAGAGGATGAGCCCTGGGGCCTCTGCTTCCTCCTCACACAAACCTGCAGGGCCAGGTGTCACCCTGGAATTATCTTTAGGGGCACAGGCCACCCGTGACATTTCTGGGGTTTATGAGTCTGGTAGATTACTTCGTTAAGGAGAGACTTGTCCGGGCTGGGAATGGACAGGCTGCCTGCACCCGTGGTGTGCTCAAGTGACCAAGAGTGATGTTTTATGGGGTCCGTAAAAGCTGCTGACCCTGCTGTGGAAGTAATGAGATGAGCAGGGCCCAGGGATTCCAATAACCTTCAGCTCCAGCTGAGCCCACAGAGCCCCTGACCTAGGAGTGCACAGAAAAGCAGGGCTGGCTGGTGGGGTGAGAGGGGTGGAGGAATGGACAGACTCCCCACACCCCTAAGGGCAGGATGGCTGAACACTCAATACTAGTTACAACCAGGGAGGGTGGGTGGAGGGCACAGCAGAGACAGATCAGTGGCCTTGCAGGGTAAAACGCTTCTAGCCTTGGCCCCACGTCCCCACCCCACAAAGTCACGATGTACATCTGGTGAGGTGTGCCACAGTACTAAAGAAAATACACTTCCTAGTGTTTGATGCCCAACACTGGCACACCAGTGAACTGTGGACAAACTGGCACCCCCAAGTCAGGGCCCAGAACTTGGACTCTGTGGTGTCACCTTCTAACTAGACCCTTAGCCCATGTGCCAGACTTGAGGAACATGAGCGGGTGACTGCCCATTCATAAGGGTGGAAACGGTCAGCCACACCCTGGCCATGTATGACTGCCGGTCCCCAGGGTAGACATGCTTCCTGAGAAAGGATTGGGGCATATGCCTTGGAGTTTGTGTCTCTTGGTATTGGGTTTGAAAATTTGGTCTTCTCAGCAAGGCTAGACAGATCAAGAGAGGTAAAGTTATTATTTGGTCCATCCAGCAATACTCATTCATGTGTCTGTCCATGCATCTGTCTGTCCAGCTATCTGTCTGTTCACCCAGAAGCCCGGTCACTTCTTCAGCAGATACTCTTTAGGCATGACTTACGGAAGGACTGGTTCTCATCTCACAGATGGAGAAACTGAGTCTGCAGTGGAGTGTTCAAACTCCCTAACTCATGGTGTCATTTAACGTCCAGCCTGGAGAGGATTTAATCCCATGTGGTCCTGCAGCCCCTCCATCGCAGGCACCCCTGAAGTATGAGCTAGAAGTATTTAAAAACATGGGGAAGAAGGCAGATTCCAGGATCCCCAGAGATCTGCCTTGACCATTCTTATAGTACAGCTTGCCTGAGTTTCACGGTTCAAGCCTCCAGGACTCTAGAGACACCAATAATCAGCTGTGCTCCCATCCGATCCCCCCAAGACTGTGTTTAGCCTGCTTTTGGCTCTCTTCTCTCTCTCCTGTCACCTTCTGGGTCTTCTGGTCCAAGAATTGGGGTGTAGGTTGGAGAGAAGGGGGCTCTGGCCTTAATGCCAGTGGTGGCAGATGGCCGGGGGTCATACCTTCCTGTGTTCCACCTTCCTCTCTGTAGCATCAAGTTAATGGAAAGGCAGGGGGAGCCCTCCCTCCCTAAGATACACTGTCCCCCTCATGTCCCCACAGCCTTCCTTTAAAGTCTTAATATCTTAGTACTCATCACACTGATGACTTGCCAAGAAATGTAAAAGGGACTCCCTTCTGGGAAGTGGGGGACTGGCCCTCTGCTCCCCAGATCTGCTTCATTCCAATGAAGAGCTCCCAGAAATCAACAGGGCACAGGGCTCCTCCCAAACAGGTCTTTCCTAGGCGCCCAGGCTCAAGCTCCCAGAAGGCCTGGGGGGCAAGTGGGAGTGTGGCATGGAACTCTCTGTTCTTCGGCAGTGTGTCTTCCACAACTCTTACAGGCCTTGTGAGCACTCAGGTCTTCCCTCTGGGGGAGTCTTGTTAGGAATCCAGGAGTCCTGGGCCTCCTCCTGAGGTCAGCATCCTTTTCCTGGGGGGCTAGGGAGCTGGGGGTGGGAGGAGGTGATGGGTGCTGCCAGTCTCAGGCTTTCCTCATGTGGATTAAACCTCCCTTTCTTTCCCTGGGGAGGGCCTTGCAGCACTCACTCACTTCTACCCATAAGATTTTCCTGGGATAGGACACGGACAGCTTGAGGCACCTGGTGCAGTTAGCAGGACTGACAACATCCGTGTGGCCAGGCCGGATTTTGGAACCAGGGGGCAAGTCTTCAAAATCCAACTCAAATACTTCCTATCTGGGTGACCATGGGCAAGCAGTTCAACCTCTCTGTGCCTCAAAATGGAGATAATATCTCCTCTAAAATGGAGACAACAGAACCTACCCACGGGGTTTGATACAGATTAAATCTACAAAGTCCTGGGGAGGGGGCTCGGCACCTCGCAGCTCCCCTCAGCTGACGTGCTAGGACACTTGCCCCTCACACCCAAGATGCTCAATCCAGGCCCCAAAGACTCCTGGAGAGGAGGGTCTCTGATATAAAGTGTGGCAGTCAGGGCCAGGCAGGATGGACCACCTGGCTGTCCCCCAAGGCCTGGTGAGCCTTGGCCTCACCCAAGGGCCAGCTGGACGAATGCTCCAATTAAAGGTAATTCCCCCTTTCCTACCTTGAAATTCCTATCGATTTCCTCCCTAAATAGAAATTCCCATCGATTCCTTGTCTGTCCAGATTACTATCCTCGGCTGTTGCCTGCAGAGCTGCGTATCTTCCCGCCTCTTTCAAGGCTCATAACTCTTTGCAAGGTGACCCTGCCACCACGCGCACCTCCCCAGCTGGGCTGAGAAGAGGGCCCTCCTCTGCCCCAGGAGGAAATAAAGACGTCACGATGCTAGGGACAGACGGTGGTTGCCTGACTCTTTCTAAAACTCCTTGCTCAGGAGGGATATTGAGGAAGGCTGAGGATACCCTTGGCTAGAAGCAGGCTCTCAGGGACAGGCAGGGTGGGGTCCAGTCGGGCTATCCCGGAAGAGGCTTTGCATACTGAGTCTGGGCTGGTTCCCTGGAGCAACAAAGGGCCTCTCTGGGGTGGGGATTTACACCAGGTAAATTGGCAGGTGCTGCAGATCTGCCCAAGCTGTTCAAAGAGCCTGCTGGGAGCACTAAGCAGTGCCCTCCCGACAATTGCTTCTCACCCTGTGGCCACTGCTCTGTCCCTTCCAGAAGCAACAAATGGCTCATTATTGGATAGAGCCTCCCCTCCTCATGGCTCTGCTTCTGCCCATGTTCTGCTCAATACATAGCCCCACCCCTACCCAGCATCAATGCTGATGGGCCCTGTCCATTTTTGTCCCTTCTCCTCCACTCTCCGACCTGGGAAATAAAGGTCAGGTCCCCACCCTGTGGAGCTTTGGGGCCAGCTGGCTGAGGTACAAGCCACTGTACCTCTGGGGCCATCAGTCCCCATCTGGACAGTGGGTCTGAACAGTACAAATTGTGTCAAAACTCACCTTCGAGCAGCTAGCAGAAGACCCAAGTTGTCCCACACAGAGAGGTAAATGGCCATGTCCAAGGTCACACAGATGCTCAGTCTTGGCTGGGACTTGAAGCTGTTCCTGTCCTGTTGAGGTCCCTGGGGTTTTGATGGTGATGGAGATAGCACTCTACTCTCTTCTTCCTTGCTTCGAGTTGGGGTCTCTCACTGGCCCTGGAGTTGAGTTGGAGTCCAGCAAACCCCAGAGATCCCATCTCCCTGCCCCCAAGATGCTGGGATTATAAGTAAATTCAGCCACACTCGGTTTTGACTAGGGTGCTAAGGATCTGAACACAGGTCCTCAAGTTTACCGAACAAGTGTTTTACCTGCTGAGCCATCTCCCCAGCCCAACACAATCCCACCCCTTTAAAAATTTTTGAGACAGGGTTTCTCTGTGTATAGCCCTGACTGTCCTGAAATTTGCTCTATAGACCAGGGTGGCCTCGAACTCACAGAGATCCTCCTGCCTCTGCCTCCCGAGTGCTGGGATTAAAGTGTGCAATGACACCACTCGGCCTGATACCGCCTTTTAAGACAATGTCTCATACATTGTCTCATACAGTGAGGAGGGCCCTGTCCACTGCGGGTATTCTCATCCCTGGGCTGCTGGTCCTGGGTTGTGTAAGGAAGCAGGCTGAGTAAGTCAAGGGGAGCAAGCCAGTAAGCAGCACCCTCCATGGACTCTGTATCAGCTCCTGCCTGTAGCTTCCGGCCTTGAGTTTCTGCTCAGACATCCTTTCATGGTAGATGGTTGATCTTGAATTCCTGATCCCCCTGCCTCTACTTCCCCAAAGGTCTCAATGCCGGTCTTCAGAGCTCACACTTGGGGCCCACTGAGGATGTCCTTAGGTGCTCTGTTGTGACTTTTCACACCCCCAAGAGACTACAGTAGCAGGGCAGCCACTGACTCATTGGCACAGTGAGTAGCTCTGACACTGGGCATTCCCTGGGCACCCTCTGGAGTCACCCTAGAGCTGCAACCTTACCCATCCCGTACCCTCCCTCCCAACACTCGGCCTGATCTACAGACATGTTTGTGTAGTGGGAAACCTATTTCCTTATTACTCACCATGCTTACTTCTCTCCTCCCATTGGTCCTGCTCCACACAGAGGGATGGTCCTGCCCCCACCACTCCATCAGCCACTTTCATATGGTGGGGGGCCTGTGGAGGATCTGGATAGCCAAGAGCTGATTGGCTGGACTTACTTACTTTTATTTGGATATCTGATTGCAGGAGGGCAGGTGTGCAGATTAAATGTTTGTCAACTTGTCACAGCTCGGATCTTCTGGGAGGAAGAACCCCATTTGAGAAAATGCCTCCATCACAGTGACTTAAGGTCAAGTCTGTGAAATATCTTCTCACTTAACGATGTATGGAGGAGGGCCCTGTCCACTGCGGGTATTCTCATCCCTGGGCTGCTGGTCCTGGGTTCTGTAGGGAAGCAGGCTGAGCAAGCCAAGGGGAGCAAGCCAGTAAGCAGCACCCTCCATGGACTCTGTATCAGCTCCTGCCTGCAGCTTCCGGCCTTGAGTTTCTGCTCAGACATCCTTTCATGGTAGATGGTTAACTGTGAGATGAAATAAACCCTCACCTCCCTAGGATGCTTTGAGTCATGGTGTTTATCACAGCAACAGAGAGCAAAAGAAGGACATCATGGAGGTGGCAAAGGCTGGCACCTCTAGGGCCTGCTCTGTGGACTCAGGGTTTCATTTGTACGTGGCATACAGATGGCCCATCTGGCAGAGCCAAAGGACACCCTCCCAAGTGGTTGCCATTCTTTCAAGAAACTGAGGGAGCCCTACCCTGACTCAGCGCTTCCTTAACAAAAGGCACTTCGGGTTTCCTGATGGTGTTTATGGAGCACCCGAAAGACGTGGGTCTGCGAATCCAGCAGCTTGTTACACTTAGGCCCCAATAAAAAGCTTGCTACTTGCACAGGCCCTACCTGAGCAGGCAGGGCTGTGTCACACTGACATCCCTGCCCTCAGGGGGTCTCATCTTAGTGGAGGAAGCAGACTCTGAAACTCCTGAATGGTTGATTCTGATGGCGGCAGTGACTGAGCAGAGCAGAAAAGTTCCTATGTGAGCCAGTGAGTGACTGGATTGTTTGAGGCTGGTGCGTGTGGGCGGGGAAGCCAGAGCTGAGCTGCCAGGGGTCTGACTGAGCATTCTCAGGGGGAGGGAGGAGGAGGCGTGAAGACCCTGGGCAGGTGTGAGCACCAGATCAAGGACACTGGCTGCTCTGTGAAGTGCCAAGCTCTGCTCTCAGGAACTGGGCCCCAAGGGCTTCCTGAAGAAGAGGCCCAGTGTCCAGAAGTGGTCACTCTCAGTGTCCAGCTCTGTCTTCTCTGCTTCCTCTTCCTCCTGTCCCCTGGGGCCACCATCCTCAAGCAGCCAGGAGAACTAAGCCATCCTTCCCTGAACCTACATGATGCTTTGGGAGCAAAGAGCCCCTGTTTATGGAGCACCCGAAAGGCGTGGGTCTGCGAATCCAGCAGCTTGTTACACTTAGGCCCCAATAAAAAGCTTCTAAGAGCCTAATTAACAGTTTAGGTACGTATAAAAACATAATGAGAAAGACAATCTGTTTGCAAAAAAAGGAATGAAAGAAAAAGAAAAAAATATAAAAAGGCCAAATTGGCAGAGCCTGGCCTGCTGCTGGGTGCATGGCACCAGCACAGCTCGAGTGGCCGGGAGGGCTGGCCTAATGGCCTCCTCGCATGCCGATATTCCACCTCTGTATGTCTGAGCAATTTTCAACTTGGCAGGAAGGGAGCTGTGCGGAAATTTGCGTAAGCCTTGATAAATATTTTATGCAAATTAAAATTGAATTCTTTGCTTAGTTTAAGCAATTTCCCTGTAAGGAGTGTGTCGAGGAGGGAGATTACAACATTTGCCTGGTTTGTTTATAATTTAATTTTTTTTTTATGTTGCGGCTGGCAGAGGAGGAGATGGCAACACCTGTGAGTGTTTATAACGTCCCATCTCCTTCACAGCTGCTCCTATTCAAAACACCTCGCTGGCGTAATAATTTCATAAAATTTCATGATTTACCATCTGCTCGTGCCGGTTTGGGCTTCGGCAATAAGCTTGTGCGTGGCGCCCGGCCCAGAAAGGTACAATAACTGTATATTTTAACTTAATGGTTTTTTGGGGGGCATGCAAATTTCTGTGAGCAGATTGTGTTGAGGCCTGGGCTTGGAGCGGCCTCCCTGAGCCCCAGAAGCCCCCCAGAGGACCCCCCCGGCTCAGTGAAGGTTGCCTGTGTCAAAATCGAGATATCAAACACCAAGTGCCGAAAGACAAGGTAGGAGGCACAAGGAGATTATTTTCCTTTTAGCATTTGATGTCTGTGCATTTGGGTAATTAAAATGATTACTACAACAATTAAAGCAAGTAATTAGAAACTAATTACACCAGCATTTTTTGTGATTACAGGAGCAGATGAAAATAGTGTTCAAAATTAAATTCATTGCATATTCATGGGAATGAAATTAAATACTGCTGGGTGGATGAGATAATCGGAGGAGAGGAGAGGAGAGGCATTCTGGGGATTCGGAGAACAGACTGCGGTTAATACTCCAAACAGACATTTGGTTAAATCAGTGATAATCTTTTAATGGCTTTAAAAGGGGCTAATATTTGGAAAGCAGTCAAAATTGCTGAGAGTTTGTGTTTTTCACTCACTCTGTGATAATACACACCAGCTGTAGCACAATGGAAAACATTTAATCATTAGCCACTCAAATGGAGGCGCAGGAGCCAGCGTCTCCCCGCCTCTCCTGGTGTCTCATGCACGACAATAAATTAAATTAAAGAATCTTAGCAGCTCTTTCTTCCCCCACCCCCTCCTCCCTCTGCTCTTTCCCTGGCTATTGACTACTTCCCAGCCACTGCCTTGCCACGACCATTTAATGAGATCCCGTAGATTAAATAGATTTTCTGTTTAACTCCACACTGGTGAGATAGCATGTCAGCGATGGAATGGCTATTAACATTTAAATATTTCACAGAACAAAAAAAAATCGGAATATGAATTTTTCATTGTTGCGACGCTCAATGGAGACTCCCTTTCTCCCTCCCTTCTTCCCTCCCTCTCTCCCCCTCCCTCTCTTTCTCTCATAGCTCTCTCTCTCTTTCTCTCTCTCTTTCTCTGCTAGACCTAATGAAACTAAAGTAATTAGAAAGATACAAGAAGAGGGCTTTCACCAGAGTGCAATTAAATTGAGCGGGGAGCCGTTATTTATATAGGCTGGTCACTGCGTAGCCATGGCTATTTTCTCAGCCTGCTTGAGTCATAGATTATTACAAGAGATTAATAATGTAAATTTCACTGACTCGGCTGCTCTCCGAGCCTTGGCCTTCAGAAATTGATGGGCATGCCATCCATCACCCTCTCTGGTCCAGGCCTGTCCCTCTGCAGGGCTCACTAGCCCCTGCGCCCCACCTTGAAGCTCACCTGCTCCCTCTCCTGTTCTGGCCCCCCACCCTCTGGTCCCCACCCTGTTTTGTTTTGTCTTTTGTGTGTGTGTGTGTGTGTGTGTGTGTGTGTGTGTATGTGTGTGTGTGTGTGTGTGTGTGTGTCTATTTCTCTGTAGGTTTTTTTCTTGTGTTTATTTCTGAGTTCGCCCTGTTTAATTTCTGGCTAATTTTATTTTTTTAGAAAGGTTCCCCTCAACACCGCTACCCCTGGCAGTCTGAGAAGGGGCCGAATTGCCTGAGAGTGGATGGACTGCATAGTTTGCCCACTGTCTCCCTGCCCCCCCCTTCTGAAATCACTTTCTGTACATCTGGCTGGCTGGCTGGCTATCCACACATCCAGTCTCTCCACTTGGTGCACCTCTGTTCCCCATTGCTTTTCCAACTAGAGGAGGGAGGAGCTGAGATGGGTCCTCTGTGGTTTCCTAGTGGTGTGACCTTGGCTTGGAGACATCTGGCCCTCACCCACTAAGGAGGGTTAATAAATCAGAGATTACAAAATCTACGGGCGCGGCAGGACTGGATGTGGTGTGGAGGGCTAGGCTCGCAGAAGGGACAGGACACACTGATGAAGAAGTGTGTCCTCCCTCACCTCTTCCCCCTGGGCTCACACTGTGTCCCTCCCGCCAGTGTGCTCCTAGCATCTTGTCAGGCGATTGTATTGTGAAGAGGGGTGGCAGCCAGAGCCTGGAGTGAGTAGGAGTGGGGTCAGGGAGGAGGAGGTCCCCAAAGCCGGGCTCAGGTGTTCTCAACCCTACCTGCTCAGTCTGGGAGTGACTGGGGAAACTGCTTAAAATGTACCCAGACAGCCAGGAGGGCTGGCTTTCAAAACAATTAGCACCAGCGTCTGCCTGAGCACCCATGCTGGTTTTGTATAATTAAAACAAGGCTCCAGAATCCCACTGGACACTCTTTAAAAACAGCTCATTTTCGGCATTATTTACAACGATGGGATGGTGCAGGGGAGGCTCCTGGACCCCTCCAGCTGCCCTCTAGGAGAGGCCTGGAGCCTCCATTACTGCCTCTTGGCCTCTGCAATCTTTCTAGTGGTGGACCCAGTACCCAGGGTGGATCTGAGGGCACTTGTGCAGGGTCTCGGCTTACCGTGGTCCTTCCTGACCTTCCAGGGTGGCTCTTGCTGGCTTGGGGGGGCTGTTATAGAGGTGGATTTTGGTGGAGGTGGGAATGGGTTGGGGGATCATGGGTCCCTTTGAATTCTAGGGGCGAGAACTAAAATTTTAGAGATTTATTTTATTTTATTTTATTTTATTTTATGTGTATGGGTGTTTTGCCTGTTGTATGTCTGTGTACCATGTGCGTGGCTGGTGCTTGCAGAGGTCAGAAGAGAGCACTGGATCTCCTGAACCTGGATATTGTGAGTCGCTATGTGGCTCTGGGAACCAAACACAAGTCCTCTGCCAGAGCAGTAAGTGCGCTTAACTGCTGAGCCATCTCAATGGAGAGTGAAATTATTGCTTTTTTATTCATTTAAGTATATGGGCCCTGTTGATTGAGCTCAGGTCATGAGGCTGACGGCAAGTAAAACCTACCTGGAAACCATAGAGAAGGTGACAGCAGGTCTCAAAGAAAGTGATACACTCAAAACAGCAACCATGAGGGAGCCATGGCATTCAAACCTCAGCTGTGGAAGGCTGGTGGGTTTCAATGTCATCCTAGCTCATGTGCCCATGCAACCCCAGCAGGAAGGTTATTCTTTGTCAGTTGTGCATGTTGGAAGTCCATGAGAACACACACATGAAGGCTGTCTGGGTATGGATTCAGACACACACACACCTGGGCTACGCTTGAACACTTACACTGAGTGAACAAGTCACACACCCACGTATGAGGTCGTGCACAGCTGGACATGTAAATACAAACTTCCACGTGCATAGGTGTGTACATGTGTGCTTGTACATGCAGGCACAAGACGGGCATTGCAGACGCTACTGCCTGGTGAAGCCACGTGGGCCACACTCCCCACACTGGTCTCTGGAAAACCCTGGCTCTCTGGGGCAGATTTTGAGGACAGACAATCTGCCATGTGTGCCTTTCAAGACACTTAGTCAAACCATAGCAGCGTCACCATTTTCTGGGCCTGCCCAAACAAAGCCTTCCCAACCTCATCTACTTTAGTATACCAGGAGCAGTGATGGCTGCCTGGGGACAGCCAGGTAGGGATTGCAGGTAGCTGTACCAGGCACCATGTAGGACTCTGGGTCACAGCATCACAGCATGACCTAGGCCTCCTCTGTCCCATGAGGCCGACGGTATGCTGAGAACAGCCAAGAGAAGAGGACATCACGGCAGCAAGAGATGTGGGAGGCAAGTCCTGCACTCAGAGCAACCCCTGTACTTCCGGAACCGACAGAGGCCAGGGTCACTGTGGCCACTGGGTGTTTCCACTCACACATCACAGATAGAGGGTATTTTCCCAATCCGTGATGTCAACCGTGGCCATAAAACCATTCTGGCCAGCTAGTGGACTTGACCTGAGAACTGATGTTCATTACGCTGTGTGGTTCCCTAGGCTTGAGGGGAGCTGTCCTGGGTGGCCATTTATTCCAGAGCGATGAAAGACCCAGGAGGCTACCTTCAACCTGACCTCAGCCCAAAGCAAGCTTTGCCTAGACCAGCGAATCAACAGCCCTGCATAGGCAACAGTCTGTTTACTGTCAGTCACCGCGCAGCTTCAGGGTGCAACATAGGCTGTTACATAGGCTGTAGCTGATGAATATAATTTATCATGAAGAGTCGCAAAGTTGAGGTTTAAAACTGAAGTAGTTCTGGACAGTCTGTGAACAGAACCATGTGAGTGAGCTATACAGTGTAGCACGTTAGAAAGCATGGCCTGGCAGGAAGCCAGGTCCTTTATCAACATAAGTGGTATGACCATCGTGGTCACCCCTAAAGGGCAAAGGAAAGCCCAGCACCCATGGGTGACAGAGAAATGAATAACCAGTAGAGGATGTTTCTGGGCACAGGCGGTCTCCGCCCTTCTAGATGTGACAGCAGGGGTCCCACTACCTCACCACAGTGCAGCTGCTGTGAGCTGTTGTCACCCCTCAGGCATCCTTGCTCTTGGTTCATGGTCAAGCCCCACTCATCTGAAAGGGGAAAAGAAGCTGACAGAAGCTCTGTTGTAGATACCAGTCAGGGAGGTTAGCCACCAGTCCTAACACACAGTATAGCTGCATGAGATGAGCCATCTTTAGTACCCTCTTTCCTGCTGTTTCCTCCCCTACTCAATCCATGCCATTCCTACCATAGTGAGAATGACTTACACTTTATAGATGGGATGAGGACAAAGTGAGAAAGGAAGCATCCCCTGGACTCTGTGGCTACCAGGTACCAAGAATACATGACTCATTTAATCCTAACCAAACTTCCTCTGTGAGAATAATTAACCCCATTTTCCAGATTAGGAAACTGAGGCTTAGAGAGAAAACCTAGGTTTGTATGGCTCTGAAATCTGATTCCTTCCAAGTCCCTTTCCCTTCTGGGACCTCCAGACCCTGTGCCCCAAGGCAAGACTCTCCACCACCCTTAATTGTAATTCAACTACTTGTGATATTTTGGTACCAATTAATATTGATTTTGCAATTGGTTTACGGAGATGTTGTTTTATTACTAATATATTTAATGCGCAAATCAATGAGAACACTTGCCTGGCCCTCTCCCTGGAAGGTAATAAAATCAGATATCTCAGGGGTGAAACACTACCCGCTTTGTGAAAGGCAAAGCAGATGTTTAATGTAATAGTTAAAGACTTGCTGGGTGGGCCATGAGGCTGCTGCTTCCCCAGCACACTTTCCTTGCTGCCAGTCATCAGAGGCTTCAAGCATCACTCCAAGTCCCAGGTACAAGCATAGGACAGGGGCCAGGACCTGGGTACAGGACACAGGGACAAGATACACTTGGCCGCTGGGCCCTGCTGCTTCGCTGTCTTTCCTCCTCTTGTCTTCATGGCTCTTCCTCCTCCTCCCTTCCTCTCCTCCTTCCCTTCTGTTTATTCATTATTCCTCATCTAATTTTTACATTTTTTATTTCATCCAACTGTTTGTTTGTTGACTCAACCCTGATATGTTTCTCTACTCTGTTGTTAATGTTGGTGTTTTCTGTGGGCTTCTTTTGAGACAAAGTTTTGCTTTGTATCCAACACTGGTCTCATACCCATAATCCTCCTGCTTCTGCCTCCTGAATGCTAAGATTACCAGTCTGGGCCATTAATCATTGGCTCATTCAATGTGTTCTTTTGTCTTTTTACTCCATCCATCCATTTACCCAGTCATTTAGTCTAACATCCATCTATCCATCCATCCATCCATCCATCCATCCATCCATCCACATATTCATCCATCCATCCATCCATCCATCATCCCTCCACATATCCATCCATCCATC
>JAQHUG010000064.1:1071049-1081570 GCA_028555095.1 Dicrostonyx torquatus
CCACCCATCCATCCCTCCACATATTCATCCATCTATCCACTCATCCATCCATTCCTCCACCCACCCACCAGGTCCTTGTCTGGCTGGGTGCTGAGGTTAGAGATGGTGCTCTGGATCAGCACATGGTCCCAGCTGCCTCCTGAGGTCCCCATTGGGAAGAAAGTATCCTTTGTTCCTCTGGGAACTTGCCCCCTTCTGTTGATCTTCAAGACCAGAGTCGAGGAACCTCTGAGGTGACATGGTCTCCTGGGGTTTTCCAGAGTCCTTTCTTTCCTGGGCACTGGGACCGAGGCATCTGGGCCCATCTGGGATCAACTAGGGACTCTGCAGGCCCAGTTAGCAGTGGTCCCTTGAGACCTCTAGCCTCTGCATGCTGCTGTACCAATCTGAGCATCCCAAAATCTGGTTGTGGGCTCCACCCCACTCCCGTCCTGGACTGGGGTCTCAGCACATACTCAGAGTAAAGTGAAGCCCAACTCTGGTGTCCCGACTCCTGACAGAGTTGCTGTCCCCATAGGAAATGGAGGCGGGAAGAATGAGAGTTTGATTCAAGGTCACATGGCTTGTGGATATTAGACCTGGAGTTAGACCCCCAGGTCTGACCAGTCCCAAACCCATCCTTTCTGATCATTGAGGCAGAGGCTTTGGAGTACAGACCTCAGAGCTAAGTGATGGAATTTACATTCTCATGCCCCTCAGAACAACTGTGGGCGCCTCCGGCAAGGCACTTAAACCACCCTCTGTCTTGTTACTTTGTCTATCTGTGTAGCTGTGGATAGCTGTAGTCAACTTAGGCTCCTACAGTCTCCAGCATGGAGTAAGGGAGTTGGGCCTGCCACCATGGTATGCAATGAGTTCTCCTTTTGGGGACTCTGGTCGGGAGTCCTAATGGTGTAGGACACTGGATCAAACCGGGGTCAAGGGAGTCGGGTGAATCACGGACTCTCCAGGACAATTTCTCCCCTCCTGGGCTCCTCCAAGGCTCTGTCGAGGAGCAGATAAAGGGGTGTCCTGGAGCCTAGCTCCCTGTATGATTTATATAGGCACTCATAATGGCACCAACTGGCAGTAAATAATCAGATATGAAATTTTATCATTTAATTAACCAAAAAAATAAATGATCAAGGGCCCTGGAAAGAAGGAAGCCTGGCCACCCCCATGTTAGCTGCTACTGTGGGCACGGAGTGGAACATTACTGGATCTGTTCTCATTCACCCCATATGTGTAACCCTCATTGTCCCTGCACCATAGACAGGAAAGCTGAGGTCTGGAGAGAGCAAGATAGCCTGGAGTTCCTCAGGAGCCTCTCAGCAGCCTGGGGTAGGATCCTGTGGACCCCAACTCCAAGACTCAGTCCTTCTGCTCTGGCTGATTCCATTCTCCAGCTCACGATCAACTCAAGCATCCTCCCCGTGAATGCCTCTTGGACTGCTATGGCCATGAAGCCACCTGGAGGGACCCTCACATGGGGGTTGCTTGGGACAATGAGTGGCATATGGGACCTCCCCTCTCCCGCTCAGTGATGGAACCTTTGTATTCAGAGAAAACATGTCTGCACATCACCTTACCCTTCTGGAGAAATGCTAGGTTCTCGGGTCTGTGAGTCCTTGGGGGAAACAGGGCTGAGAAGCCCTGCAAAGGGTGGCTTCATCCCTTCTCTTTCTTATTTTCCCAGACTTAGCCACCCTGGCTGACCTGTTATTCTGTAAAATGGGTACAAGAACAAGGTAAGAGGAGGAGTGCTTGGGAAACCTGTCCCAGAATCCTTTGCTATGTTTTCTTTTTTCTAATTTTTTTTTTGGAGGGGTGGGTTTTGGCTAATCTCACTGCATGGTGTATTTTATTTGCAAGTTTTAATTATAGGAAATATTTTTGGGTATCTTTCTTTTTTGTCTTTGCAGTGCTGGAAATGGAACCTGGAGAAAGACTCAAATAAAACCTATACTGTATGTTAAGCAAGTGCTCCATCACTGAGTCCTCTCCCAGCCCCAAAGGGTTTTGTTCTTAGTTTAAGAGATGGTGTGTTCCAGGCCAGACTGGTTTACATGGTGGGGCGGGGGGGGAGACACTGTCAGAAAGGGTCAGGGAGAGCATGTGTTCTGTCCAGGCACGCTCTGATGAGTGTGTCCTTGGCAAACACACACTGAGGTGGTGTCAAGGACTTCAGGGAGAAGAAATGAACTCAGAGGAGGGGCTCTGAACCCAGCCGCCCTGGGCCAGAGGAGTGCAGGACTCCACTGGGGCTTGGGTTTGGGACACAGAGCAGGAAGTGTAAACACACCCAGAGTTATACCGTGAGTGATGCAGAAACTCTGCAGCCTTTGTCCTTCATGACCTTGGAAGATTCCCTCCCCTCCCTGAAGGCTGGCTGTGAGGTCTTCTCAGGGCCTGGTGAAGGGAGCTGCGCGAGACTGTGCATGTTCAGAAGTACCCATGAAGAGACCCCAAAATGTGAGCTCATATCACGGTGACCAATGACATAGCTTATCATTAAGCATTACACAAATTTCTTTGTTGTAAAATTCAGACATCATCTATTTAAAATTTCCACGACAGTACCTGACCCGTGTTGGTACAGATTATTTCTGTTCCATGAAATGTATATATCCCGCCCCCCAAAAAAGAATCCAAAAGGAAAAATACCAACATGTCTGCAGCGATCTCTTTCCAGGGAGATGGTTCTTCTTCTCTGGGATTCTCTGTAGGTCTTTTTTTTTTTTTTTTTTTTTTTTGTATCTTTAGTGGGAGGAGGTGTCAGTCAGTTCTGCAAGAGGCAGCAGAGGTGTTAGGTGTTAGAAAGGGAAGCTAGAAACAATAGGAGCCGCATTGAATGGTGACCTCCCCTGCCACTTCCGATGGAATGCTTTGTTTCTTAGGGTGAGAGCAATCCAGAGAGATGGAGTCACCCTGGAGCCCCAGACATGGGTTTGGGGGTTGGGAGGTCCCTCTTGGGCATTTCTGAGGGGTGTCTCAGCTGGGCTATGGCCCCAGACTCCTCCTGATACTTCCTTAAAGTAAAGATGAGGACTCCCAAAAAGCCACCAGGTCTTGGGGTCCCCAGGCTTCAGAGATACTCCAGTTTCCTCACTCCCACCCCAGCGCCTAGCCCATATGCCTTTCACTGCCACTCCTGGCCCGTTGGCTTATAGAACATGGAGACAATAGAAGCCGCATGTAACCACTGTTTACAGAAAAAAACGGTACAAGATTTATTTATTGGAAAGTGACTGAGGAATATGAATTCTACACTCCATTTAAAATGCTTTTTATTTCTCTCAGCCTTGGGGCTCAGAGTACATCTAATTTCACCCACAGCTATAATTCTCTACCAAACAGTTCCTGCTGTTCCTCTGGGGTCCCCAGGAACTGAGTTAGTTTATGTGTGCTACTGACAAGGCTCAGACAGGGGCAGCAGCGACTACGTGCCAGCGTGTGTGGGGGAGCCTCCTGCCCCCACTGCCCCTGCACACATATTATGCACATGTGTACACAGTGGGTCAGCACCCCGACCGAGGCCTTTGGGGCACCCATGGTGCCAGGCCATGGAGACTTGCAATGGCTTGGACTCCAGCAGGCGAGTGAACCATATCTCACACCAGACATGTTGATTGCTGGAACCTCAGCGCTAACAAACAATTAGTTTGTTAGTGTATTTATCCTGCAAACATTGGAGTCCGTGATTACAGATCCAATAGTGGAATTGTGGCGGTGTTTAGAGATAAATCTGTGCCCTGAGTCTGAAGGTGTCAGCAATGAGTGGAGGTGGGAGACCCTTACAGGGAATGGCAGACATCTTAGTGGTTTTGCCTGCCTGTCCCTCCGTTTTTTCTTTTTTTTTCTTTCTTTCTTTCTTTTTTTTTTTTTTATTCAGCTGCCCGTTGGCCTGTCTATTGGTCTGCTTGCCTGTCTAGAAGCATCTCTTTGTCTGTTTGGCTTCTTGTGAACTCAGCTCTGCATTATATCTCAGGCTGTGGAGTCACAGAAAATACCAGAAGAAGCTGAGTGTCCAAATCACTCTGGTGTTTCTTGGAGAGATGGCCCACTCTCATCCTTGGCTGGCACCGGAGGATGGGTGGAGCGAATGAAAGGAACTAGCTCTGTCCCATGATCACTGAGGCTTCTGTGACAGGTGTGTCAGCACATCTCTCCACAATTTTCCCAAGAACGAGGTAAAGTGAGCTGCGTCTACCCTCATATACCAAAGACATGGAAAATGAGACTCAGGGGTTCAGAGACACACTTGAGGTCACAGGATCCTAAGTGGTCCTATTACCATCTCAGGGTGAGTCTGTGTGACACTCAGGCCCTGAACTCACTGCTGTCCCTGGTGCTTACGGGGCCACAGGGTCCTTAGTTAGACTGGTAGCTGGCCCTCTGGTGGCTTGGGGCCTGTAGACATGTTTGCCTGAGTGGCAGCCTGGGCTCTTTAGGTTGTTGAAGGAAGACTTCAGGACTCTGACCAGTGCTCACCCTCTTATCAAGCAGTCTTTTCCTCCTCCTCCCTCTTTTGTAAAGATGTGACTTAAGTGCCATTAAATTGCCACCTTTATGGTCACAGTGCGGTGTTTCTTAGTACATCAACCAGATGTGCTCCCAGACCAATGTATACACCAATTTATTCCCCTAAGCTGCCCCCCAGAAGCTGCCCGTCGGCTTCCTGTCCCCCAGACTTGCTTTCCTGGATGTCTCGTTTGACTGTGGTCACACCACACATGGCCTTTTGTGTCTGAGCGTTTATGTTTCATCTGCTGTGTGTGAGTGTCTCGGTGTCTCTCTGTGTGTATGAGTGTGTATGCATGCATATACAGGGTGGCTGTGGAAGGTGTGTCAGAGAGGGATGCTGTGTGCACAGCTGGCTAAGGGCTTTTAAGCTGAGCTGTTAGCATGGGAGGAGGCGGCACCAGCTGAGCATTTTTGTTCAGTCGTGGTCCTAACACCACATGAAACCAAGCACAGCAGCCCAAGCCTTTAATCATGGACACAGAGAAATGGAGGCAGGAAGATCAGAAGTTCGGTGCCATCCACAGCAACACAGCAAGTTAAAAGCCAGTCTGGGCTACATTAGACTTTCTCCCAATCAAAGGGGAAAGTATCGTGGGGACTTTGATGGTATGATGTCTACTGAGTGCCCAACAAGGGCGGTGGATTTTTGTTTGTTTGTTTGTTTGGCAGTTTAATGGTGGTTGCACTATTGTCTATAGTGGTGCAGGCAGTCTCTCTCTGTGTCTCTGGGAAGCTCCAGTGAAGTCCTAGGCCTGGTCTGAAGCTTGTGTGAAATCCAACTGTGCCCATGCTCTGCCCGCTCAGTTTGTCATGAGTCTCTGATACACTTGTGCCCTAGGATGTAAGCATGGTTGTCATCACTACCCGGACTCTCTGTAGTTTCCAACCATGTGCCAATCACTGCTCTAAGCTCTCCATAATCATACACTCATTTAATCCTTGTATCACCATCTGAGATGGGTTAGATTATTCCATTTTACAGCTGAAGATATTGCAACCTAGGGAGATTAATAATGTGTACAAAGGCTCACAGTGAATAAGTTAAAGGACTTGGATTTGGATAAAAGCAGTCTGGATCTCAAACCCACACCTTTGGCGAGCACTGGATTTTACTGCCTCTACATGGATGTGCTGTCTGGAGCTGGGACAACTGATGAGCAGAGCCTTGTGGGGTCCCTCATGGGACAGACTCAGCTAACATGGCCCAGAAGGAACTCTGGTCCCTTTCCTCCCTGTAGCATACCTGGACTCCTGTTCTCTTGTTACTGGTGTTCTGACTGTAGCATGCCTGGACTCCTGTTCTCTTGTTACTGATGTTCTGACTGTAGCATGCCTGGACTCCTGTTCTCTTATTACTGGTGTTCTGGATGTGGCACACCTGAACTCCTGTTCTCCTCCTTCTGCCTTCTTCCTGGGTCTAGGAAGAATGGATCATGAGCTATAGTGTCTATCCAGGTCTCAACTCTGGGGTGATTTCAAAATCTTTTATCTTTCCATTTTATGAGTCAAAAGTACTGTTCCTGAGTTGCCTCCCCCATGAACCTGCCCCCACCTTGGAAACTCTCTGAAAATTTCCCCTGCAGATGCCAAGGGGGAGTCAATCTCAGTAACTCCCAGGAGTGACTCAGATGAGCACAATGAACAGGTGAGGCAGCCCTGGCTATGGAGGCTGGTGGGGCTTCTGCCTGGCTATCTTAGTCACTGCACTATCTCTGTGAAGAGACACCATGACCAAGGCAACTCTTACAGAAGAAAGCATTTAACTGGGGCTTGCTTACAGTTTCAGAGGCAAGCCCATTATCACTACGGTGGGGAGCACAGTGGCTGTCAGGCGAGTATGGTGTACTGAAGCTGCTGAGAGCTACATTCTGATCCATGGGGGTGGGGGAGACAGACAGAGCTGGGTATGGACTTTGGAACCTCCAAGCCATCTTCAATGACACACTTTCTCCAACAAGGCCACACCTAATACTTCTCAAATAGTGCCTCTCCCTGGTGACTAAACATTGAAACACATGAGCCGATGGGGACCATTCTTACCCAAATGGCCACAAGGGCCAGTACTTACTGTTCCACACTGAAAGTAACTGAATCTCAGTACCTTCAACCTCCCATGTAAGGAACTTTGAGATGGCCACATTCTGCCAAGGGACAAGTGGGGTTTGTGTCAAGTTCTATGGGAGATGTGGGAAGAAAAGTCTTGGTAATGGTAACATATAGAGGATGTAGTGTCTGAAGAAACAGCTTTGAAATTGAGCCTTCTAGCTAGGGGTCAGAGCTGTGAAGAGGCCAGGATGAGGGCTTTGGGGTCACACATGTGTTCTCCCATGTGTTCATTGAGAGCATTTTCATTAGGAATTGGCACCAGGGACAATGTCCTCACACATCTCTGAGACAGTCTCTGAGATTTTAGTTTGGGTGTGAAGCATTTCTTATTCCTTCACTTCTTGAATTCAGGGTTTTCGGAGTGCTTCTAACAACAGCACTTACCTCAGTGGAATTGATGGGGAAATAACAGGACCATCTCTTAGCCTGTTGTGGGATCCAGTCTGGAATGAGTTCCATGGTTGTACAACTCAGAAGACAGCTGATGATGCCCTCTGCTCCACCCCACTCAATCCCAGAAATCTGGTCTTTAGAAAAATATCCTATTGAGCCTCCTTGCTGGAGTGTGGAATAGGCAGAGGCGAGCTGGGGGCGGGGAGGGAGGGAAGGAAAGGCGCTTCAGGAATGAGAAGCAGAGGCTCTAGGCAGAACCACGGACAGGGACAGGCTGCTGTCCATAGTCCTGATCTCCTTTCGGCAAACCTCTGTGGAGAAAAGCAAGGAGTGTTAGAAATTGAACAGGTGCGAAGCATGCGTGAGTGCATGTGTGTGAGGTCATGTGCATATGCACGGTACATGAGTGTGTAAATGTGTGTATGTACACACATGTGTGTACATGTATCAGTGTGTGTGCATTGGTGTGCATCCATGAATGTGTGTGCTTGTGTGTTTGTGTGAATTCAGGAATGTGTGTATAAGAATGCATGTGATTGTGAGTGCACATACATGAGTGTCTCTGTGTGTAGACCCATATGAGACAATAATTGGCCTCAGTAAGGCCATCTATCTGTCAGCTCCCTAAATCCTACAGTAACAATATCTCAAAGCCAGGCAGGATAAGAGTCTTGAGGAAGATTGGCATCATTGGGTGACATCCTTAGCTTCCCATAATCCTCTTCCATTCTAAGAGGACCTGATAAAATCCAGCTTTTATCCTTCCTAGAAGAAATTGGAAGGGTATGATCCAGTAGCTAACCTCCTGAGAGCCACACTCTTCTGTTAATCCATCTGAGCATCTCTGGGGGTGGAGGGACTTGTGGATGGGATGGAGCTGGGGTTTGGGCTTAGGCAGTCAGACTCTGGAGTCTTCTTCTCAGGCAGTGTGTGGAAGGCCCTCCTAGTACTATATGGAAAGATTGGTATGCCAAGTATTCCTCAGCCAGGGGTCCCCAGGCATATTTAAGTCAGGAGAATGTCACACCTGGCCATAGCCAATTGTGGTGGGCATTCCTGTTATCCAACCAGGAGATGCCATAGGGCCAGTAAGATGGAAGCTGGTGTGACAGTAGGGTGTTCTCCACCTGCCCAGAGGATGTGGTCTCCAGTCTTGTAATACGAGTCTAGTTCATAGACACCTGCAGTGTTGGATTGTAGCTTCACTGTGTCTCTCTTTACAGAAGCATCATCATGGGCAAGGTTGGGTGACTTGTTTCAAGTGCCTGGTGATATACTGGTGTGTGTGTGTGTGTGTGTCCACACACATGCAGTAAGAAGCATCAAGACCACAGTGGCTTCTGTGGCTGAGTCTTTACACTGTGATCTTTTTAGGCACAGGAATTTTACCCAAGAAATGGAACTCTCTCTCTCTCCCTTTTCTCTCCTTCTTTCTCATTTGCTTCCTCCTTTTTTCCTTCCCTCCCCTCATCTCTCCTCATCTCCTTTTCTCCTCTCCCCTTCCCTCCCCTCTTTCCTCCCTCACCACTCTCCTGGCAGCATGTTTATGTGCCCAGTTCTTACTTACCATGTGTTTCTCTGCAAACCCACAGGATGACTGACAGGGTGTGACCATGTCCTCACAAGATGAGCCATTTTCTGCAAGTTCCCAGTAAGTCTGTGTGCATATGACAGACCTATTGCTTATGTACCTATCCCTGACTCATGGCATCATGGCATGTCTGTGAAGGCATGACACCAACACGGTGTCAAAAGCCAGCTCCTTCCCTCCTCCCACCAATGTCCTGACTTCCCTTTCCCATTGGCAAAGTTATTTCTTTGAAGGGCTCCAGCACCTGGCTCCACAGACCTTTCTGCGTGCGAATTCCCAGTCCCGCACTGCTCCCAAGTGACTGGGGACCTTTTGTCAAGCACATATGAAATTAAGTGAAATAAAAATCATATTAAAAATTATTACCATGTAACAGCCATTAGTCTACACACTGCTGTCAGCCTGTGACGGATGCCTCACTTACTTCAATGAATGTTCTAACGGCAGTGATAAAATCACTCAGAAAAAAATAGAATAAACCGTTAACCCTCTCCCCATCCACACTTGTTTTTCTTAGAGAAAAAATACAATCAAGATCTTGGCAGTAAGGGCTGAGACATCTGTGCCTCTCTGGAATGAGGGATGAGCTTGTTCTGGGGTCCTGAATATGCTTCTCTGAGTGGGGAGAGAATTTTGCTCCTGCCCCAGGCAGGAGCCCTGTTTCTTAAGCTGGTTTCTGGGGGCTGGGTTAGCATAGGCTCTTGCTGGCTCAGGTCAGGGAGGGCCCTAGTTCTACAATGCAAGACTTTAAATGAGGTTTAACTACTGAAACAGATTTATCAACTGTCCTCATGTATGTATAGTGGTGTGTGTGTGTGTGTGTGTGTGTGCGTGCGTGTGAGACATGTGTGGTGTGTCACTTGAGTATGTACCCACATGTAGAAGTCAGAGCAGGATATGACATTTTCCCTCTATTGCTCTCCATATCACCTCCTTGATACAGGACCCAGGGATGAGGATCTGGCTCACTGTTTCAGCTAAGCTGGATGGCTAGTGAGCCCCTGAGGTCTGCCTGTCCCTGCTCCCTACAATGCTGGGGTTATATGCATGTGCAACCCTGCCTGGCTTTTTCACTTGGGTCTTGGATTCAGATTCCAGCTCCCATGCTTGTACAGCGAGCAATCTTACCTAGTGAACCATCTCCCACCTGCACCTTGCTTTCTGAGAAGGGTCTCTCACTGGGTCCAGGGCTGATTGATTAGGCTATGTTGGCTGGCCTGCAAGACCCAGGGACCTGCCTGACTCCATCTCCCCAACATTGGGATCACATGCATGGTGCTGGAGCTCAAATTCAGGTCCTCATGCTTATGTGGCAAGCATTTTATTGACTGGGCCATCTCCCCAGCCCAGACATCTACATATGATGAGTAGCTCCTGTTCATCCTGTACCTGGCCTATTTAGAGGCCTTCATCAGAGCCTCAAGAGAATGGTCAGATTAGAAAGACTCATAAAAAGGTGGAGCATACAGAATAGCTAAGGAGATTACTTTTAAACTTCTGGATACTTATCTGGAAGGAATTAGAAGCTGGAGGATGGTTCACTTTGAGATAGGAAACATGTCATATGTCTTCATTGGAAGGAAAGAGCTCCACGGAATACCTTGGGTTTCAGTAGCCTGGACACGACTATAGAGCTCTGCAGATCCTCAGAGGGCTGAGACCAGGGGGACAGCTGTGCCATTCAGGCTGGGGAGGCAGCCGATGAGAGCACACATGTGTGGAAGGGCGAAGTTGCAAACACAGTGCTGAGGGCAGCTGGCCACAGAGTCATTGGAGGGGACAGTGGAGAGGCTGAGGAGGGACTAGGGAGAAGGATGCTGCTAGGCATTGCCAGTAGTGAGGCATTGCAATAAACCATATAGAACTAAACAAATAAAAACTGTGGGGATGGAGAGATGGCTCAGCAGTTAGGAGCACTTGCTGCTCTT
>JAQHUG010000064.1:1088680-1099586 GCA_028555095.1 Dicrostonyx torquatus
TGGGTGGCAGTGGAGTGGGCAGCAGTGGGGTGGGTGGGCAGGCTGCAGTGTGGTTGGCAGGTGGCAGTGAGGGTGGGTGGGCGGCAGTGGGGTAGGTATATGTGTTGAAGCCCTGAGGCCATGACCATTTGTGGGAGTGTGGGCTTGGGCAGCAGGTGATGGCTGGTTGATCCCTGAGGATATGTAGGGGCATGGTTGGGTAGGTTTCCCATGGAATCTGGCTAGCCTTGGGGCTGTGTCTCATCTAAGCTGGTTGATGGTGTTTCTGTGGCCTCAAGTCTTAGCCATTCCTCCATGAGAGACCGCCAAAGGGGCACTGAGGCGAGGGAAAGGCATACTAAGTGGTCGATCCAGTGGGGAAGGAAAGCTCCAGGTGTCCTTTCAGATCTGACTGCTGTCCCTCTGTCCTCTCAGCTTCACTTCCCCATCCAGGGTTGGCAGAGACTGTGGGGCCGGCCTTACATGTGAGCAGGGACTGAGAAGTGGGACTGAAGACACAGCAGCTGGGGTCTAAGTGGCCCCTGATCCACAGTACCTAGCTACTTAGACACAGGGAAGGCACTGAGAACTGGGGCCAGACACGACACTTGAGCTGCCAGGAAACTCAGAAGCTCCCAAGACCTGCTGGGAGTTGAATGTGCACGTGTGTGAATGATTGGGACCTTATGGTGGGTTTGAAACATGGGGGACTGTGTGTGGCCTTGATGGGGAGTAAGAGATTAGGGTGAATGGGCTGAAGGCAGGAACAGGAATGTGCCCACTTCCACCTGGCCCCAGTGGGCTCACATTTGTGCTGGAGCTGAGGGTCATTTCAGCAGAGGATACCTGGGGCAGGGGTGATGGTAGAGGGACAGCTGTCCTGTGCTTCTCCTGTATATCACCAGTTCTTCATGGCTACAGGTGATGCCAGGGGCTTTGGGGCCCGAGGACCTGCAACCTTGATGTCTCAGACAAAATCCTTTAGTAAAGACACAGGCTTACCAAGGTAGGACAGGAGAGTGACACTGTGCTTGCCGAATCCCAGTTACCAGGAGGAGATCCCCTGCCAGTGTGCTTGTGCAGGATGTTGGACATGCCAGGGATATGATGCCTCATGGAAAAGGGCGGGAAGTCACAGGGCCAAGGTGTGCTGGTAAGATGATGCCCTCTTGGTTACGGGTGCCCAAGGAAGCAGATACTAGGCCAAAATTCAGGCGGCTGTGCACACAGCAGGGCCTGATGTAAGCGAGGAATCTAGGCACTAAGGCTACACGTAGCAACAGCTGTCCACTGACGGGGTCATCCGAGTGCACAGCCAGTACCTCCTTGGGCCTGCATGCCTCTCACCCTCCTCCCAATAGTGGTGTTCATCTGCCTCAGCCCTCAGGACTCAGTCCTCTGAGCTAGCTTCTCTAGTTAAGGAGGGAGGGGACACTGTTGTTCCCTGTTATGCAAATGTTGGGAACCCCCTGTTCACATCTCCTGGATCAAGCTTGGATGGTGAAGTCACTGTCTGGGAGGGAGGAAAGGCCACGGGCAAGGCAAGGCTGGGCTGTGCGCAGCTGTATCCAGGAATTAGAGGACTCTGTGCACTCACGTCTGTGTTGTCAACCCACACCACAGTGTGTTGGTAAAGCGCTGGTGATGGCTCTGAAGCCAGATGGACAAGCAGGCCCCAAGCCTGACCCTGTGCCACTGAGGAGGGGCACATTTAACTTGTGTATGGGGACAGAAGTAGACTCTACCTGTGGAAGCTGTGAGGAGCCTAAGAGATGCCTGAAGGAGACTGCTATGGTTTGGTATGAAATGTCCCCCATAGGCTCCTGTACTTGAACACTTGGTCCCCAGCTGGAGACATTGTTTTGGAAAGCTGTGGAACCTTTAAGAAGCAAAGTCTTGCTGAAGGAAATAATTCACTGTGGGCGCACACCTTTAGTCCAGCACTCAGGAGGCAGAGGCAGGCAGATCTCTGTGAGTTCAAGGCCAGCCTGGACAGTAGAGAGAGTTCTAGGACAGCCAGAGCTACACAGCAAGACCTGGTCTTGGAGGAGGGAAGAGGAATGTGCATGAGATTTTAAAGAAGATATCACTTTTAATTTTAATTATGTGTGTATGTGCATCTTAGGTTTCTGATGATGTGAGAATGTCACAGGGTAAAGACCTAGAGACCACTCAGTTCAGCTGAAGTCTGAATTCAGAAACACTTCTCAAAAGAGCAGCCTCGATGCATATGCAAGCTTTCAAAGGCAAAGAACGCAGAAAACTACACCCTGGTTGGCAGTTTTAGGGGGAAGTAAAGCAAGCAAGCAGTTTAACAGAAACCAAAACCACACAGTAGCCTGGGACATTTCAACCCCACATTTGGAGAACAGGGCCGGGCACTTACTTTCCTACAGGACCTTCATGGCAGGGCTGAAAGGGGGAGGGGTCAGTTTCCGGTTAAACTGAAGCTGAGCCAAGATGGAGGCAACCTGTCCCCTCACAATAAAACACCACGAGCAGAAGCAGCTTGGGAGAGGTTGATTTCAGCCTACACTTAGGTCACACTTCATCACTGAGGGGAGTCAGGGCAGGGGCTCCAGGCAGGAACCTGCAGGCAGGAGCTGAGTCAGAGGCCTTGGAGAGGTACTGCTTGTTGACTCAGCCTGCTTTCTTACAGAACCCAGGACCACCTGCCCAGGTGTAGTATTGCCCACAGTGAGCTGGGCCTTCCCACATAAATCATCAATCAAAAATGTACCTTACAGACTAGCCCACTGTATTGTCTCTCCCCCCTCTTCTCTCTTCCTACCTTCTCCCACTGTGTGTGTGTGTGTGTGGGGGGATCAGGAAAGGGTGTCAGTTCCTAGAAACTGATGTTACAGATGGTTGTGAGCCACCCTATGTGGGTGCTGGGAACTGGATTCAGGTCCTTTACAAGAGCAATAAGCACTCTTCACTGTTGAGCCATCTCTCCAGAACCTCATTGACTTCATTTTCATATGCCCATGTATACATGTGTGTGCGCCATGCCTGTGTGGGCTCACAAAGCCCAAAAATCAGCATCCGAACCCTGGATCCCTGTTTTCTGAGGCATGACAATGAGATGTTCAGAGTGTGAGAAGAGCACCCCGAAATATCACAGGGGTGAAAACCACAGAGAAGGGGAAAAAACCCAAAGTTGCTTTTCAAAGGGAAATTTAATTCATTGTTGGAGACAGATGGTTTGTGAAGGATTCAAATGGTGTCCCTGGTATTTCTTAGCAGTATGATCTCAGGGTCAGTACCAATGTCTCTGACTTTTTCCCCTCATCTTTGTAGCTGGGATAATGATGGCCTCCCTACTTGAGCATCTGGGGACTAGCTAGTTAAAATCCACAAAGCTCAGAACAGTCTGAGACCTTGGGAAGGGCTGGATGTGGCTCAGCGCTATTGTCTCATCATTACTATTGTTAAAGGGAAGCAGCATTTCTTGCTGTCTGCAGCAGCAGCTGTAAAAATAAATATAATGGAAACACTGTGGGTGGTTTCAGCCAAGTCTGTGGCCTGCAGGGGACTCTAAGCCAGTGACCTGTGATCTTCGTTTCTGAGGGTGATGTCAGAGAGATGTTCACAGGACAGAAGCAGACTTGTGCCTTGACCTGAGTAGATCTAAAGAGAATTAAGAGAAAGGACTTTCCCAATAGCATTCTCTGGGAGTGACTGGTCTATCAGCTCCCAAAGCCTGTCTTTAGGAGGCACCAAGATAAGGTCAGAGATAGTCAAGAATCACAGATGGTCCCACCTGTCAAGAACTGAGTTTATGTCGTTGCCAGCCATGCATCTTAGGCCGACTCCTCCACCTCTCTGAACCTCAAGGGCTCATCTCAAGATGAGTTAAACCAGATGTCCCTCATGGGCTGCTTTGGAAAGGGTGAGGTGATAAGGTCAAGATTTAACATAGTCCTGGCATATGCCCAAACCCATGTCACCCTTAGTGAGTCAGGGAGGCCTCAAGGCCGTATCAAGCCAGGCCGAGGGAGAGTTGCAGTTTGCAGGGCTTGCTCTCCACTGTCAGCTGAAGTTGCCATATGAGCTTGCTGTTTGCAGAGGCTGGGAAAGTTGCTGGAGGGGGTCTAGGAGCCTGCAGTGGTGGTCGGAGGAGCCTTGGGGGCCTGCTTGCACTGCTGTCATCCAGGGGCCAGAGGGGTTCCTGTGGAAGCCGCCTAACAAGCAGGAGAGGTGGCAGAGGTGGACTGTGAGCCCACGCTGGCTGAGCAGAGCAACCAGACGTGACGGGAGGAACGAGGGGTCTGCCCGGGCCTCTCCACATGCCCGCGTGGCCAATTTGCTGGTGACCCTGTACTAAGCTCTTAACCTCAAGGTCTCAGGGTTGCTGTCTGTAAAGCGATGAGGGGCAGACTGCCATTGCTGCACTGCAGAATGTTCCAAAAGAGGAGGCTCAGGGCATAGAGTGGGAGCTGAGGTTCACTCTGGCCACCCTTGGTCCTGGCTCTTACATTGGTCCCAGGGTGAAGCATGGAACCATGGGAGCTCAGTCCTGTGTTATGACTGGGATTCTGATGTGTGCAGAGTTTGGTGATGGAGAAGTGGAAGCATGAATTGGAGGCAAGAATTCCCATCTGTGAGGTTCCTCTGTCCACAGGGTACCTGGAATGGGCAGAGCACAGGAGACACAGTCTAAACGATCAGGGTCTGATGTCAATCACAGCAGGCATGATGCTGTCCTCTTTACTCTGGGCAAATGTCCCTCTTCCTTGAGCCTCTATCTCCCCATCTGTAAGACGGGGGTGATGGCAGCATTTGGGATAATGATATTATGGGGTGCATTGTTGGACACTTGCCTGGCTTCTGAAAGGGCTTCATCCATGATAAATGCTAGTATTATCAGTCATTGTGTGTTGCCGTTGGTCCTTTTGTGTAGTGGCAGGACCAGGAAAGTAGAGAGATATCACAAAGGGGTTGGGTAGGCCCTGGCCAGGGTGCCAGGAGCCCAAGGGTTAAATCTCCATGGAAACAGGCATGCATTATTTACGTGGCCTAATGAATAAAACATTTATGTGGTAGGCTAATAAATTCCCTCACACAAAGCAAAGTAAGCTATGATTTAAATATTGGCCTCTGCTGGCTGGCTGAGTTATGGGACCTGCTCACAGGGACCCTCTTGCTTTTATGCCTCCTTCTACTGAAGCGGGGGAGGAGGAGTGCACAGGGAAGGGGCAAAATCTTTCTACTAAGTGGCTTTTGTGTCCTGTTATCCAGTGACCCAGTGCTGGGGCTCCATCCCTCCCAACCTAAGGCTGTGTACCCTGAAGGGCTTTCCAAGAGCCAGAGCTGTGGATTGGGTGACAGGTAGGGGTGATCCCTACCCAGGGGACTAACTTTTATATAAGACAGAGATGGTCAGAGGTAGGTAACCCGCTAGAGTCTCCTGCAGCAATGGGTCACATTTCTGGGGCACAAGGGGCTCAAAGCTGGGCATTGGGTAGGGTGAAGGGGCGGAGGAGCCCAACACAGAGAATAGGGACAATGGGGGAGAGGAAGAGATAGCAGTGCTGAACTCAGGGTACTGAACTCAGCAGGAAAGTGGCAGAGCCTCAGGGAGAATAGAGTGGCTCCCCTCTGGCTTCTCCTGCCCAAGACTGTTCCTTGCCTGGGGTCCTGCCCACTACCTCCTCTCTCAGCCTTCTGCTTCTAGGCAACTCTCTCCTTCAGGTTGATAAGGCCCTCTTTTTCCCTCCCTCCCTCCCTCTCTCCCTCTCTAGCTCTCATATTTTCCCAGGTTAAACTTCCTCTCTACCTCTGTCCATTGCATCTCCTCCACCTCTCTCTCTCTCTCTCTCTCTCTCTCTCTCTCTCTCTCTCTCTCTCTCTCTCTCCCAGCAGGGGGTGGGGGGTCCCTGTTTATTCACTCTGGTATGTGGATCCCCCACTGAAGAGATCTACTGATGGTTACAGGTACCTTGGGAAAAGGTACCCACATTTGCATCCCTGGGTCCCCTTGGCCTTTTCAGTCCCCTTGGCCTTTCTTTCCTTGGAGAAATGGAAGCTACAAAGTAGAGTATGACCTGGGATCTGGGGGATCCTTAAAGGGGGACCAGAGCTCTCAACAGACTCTTCACAGGGGATGAATCTCATGGCTGCTACATGGTAAAGTAGAGGAAGGTGATAATGTGGGTCCAAAGACTCAGTGTGGACCCCACTTCTCCTGTCATTGGAGTCCTAGCTGGGGGTTCTGGGCTGCTGGAGATGTCAAAAGTGTCCCCCTGGGACCGTTCTCTGTGTAGCATCTTTACGGGCTATGATATCCACTGTGGGCACTGTGCTCTGTATCTGGCCCTGTGCTGGAATGTCAGACAGCAAAGTGGGGCAGGCACCACTGTCTCTCTCCTTCTGCATTTTTCAAAGGTGCTGGCTTGAGTGGTCTTGGGTGGTGCTGTCTTCTCCTCTGCCAGCATTCCTTTGGAAACTCCTGACCACAAAAGGGCTGGGCCTGACATCGTACCTGCCACTGTCTTTGAGTTAAAGCTGCCACAGACTAGCCCAGGCACAAGAGAGAAGAAAAAATAAGAGTCACCGTGCTGGGAAAGGGGCAAGAGTGCTCAGTAAGGGTTGGGGGTCAGGGAGGGCATTTTGGATGCAAAGGACTCCCTTGTTTGTATCCAGTGTCTGGGTGGAAATGAAGTCCCTCTCCTTCTCCATGGTCAGGGTGGAGTTGTGGGATCACAGACTAGACCCTCTGGGGTTCAAGTTTCGTCAGCTCTCACCAGCTGTGGTCCCTTCTCTTCCACAGCTGTTATGTGACTCTTCCCCAGGGACACATGAACAGACATCTGCTTACCTCGAGTACGGCACGGTTTCCTCCAGTCCAGCTTGGAGAGGCAGTGAGTCTACGGGAGCTTTTTGCAGGAGCCTGGGTGGCAGAGGCAGCAGCATCACTAAAAGGCCCACCCCAGCATGAGTGACAGCTCATGAGAGCAGCATCCAGGTCTGGGATGGGAAACTGCCCCAGACAAGCCCAGATGTTGTCTTTCCAGGAAGGGAAGGCATGCCAAAACTTCAAAGAGGAATCAGAACTCACAGGGAGACCTGAGACAGGCTTGCTGGTCAACATCGGGTGTCTTCAGTTCTATCCTTCCTCGCTTTAATTTTTAAGACATTTTTTAAGACAGGGTCTCTCACTGAACCTGGAACTTACTGATTCATCTGGGCTGACTGATCAGAAGTCTTGGGGATCTTCCTGTCTCTCTGCCCCTCCATAATAGTTCTAGAATTATTTACCACCATGACAGGGATCCAAATTCAGGGCTTCTAACTTTACAGCACGTGTTTACTGACTGAGTCATCTTTTCTGCCCACAATATACCTCTTGATGGAAGTGTGCCATGACACTTGTGGACTAGTGTGGACAAGAAAACCATCAACTATGGCCAAGCCTCTAGATCCGCTGCCAGCTGACAGGAAATGAAGCAAGTAGATGGATGGTGTGGAAAATGGCATAGGTAAAGTTAGAAAACTCCATTTGTTCATATTGGAGAGGTTTAGCCCAGGCTACACTAATAAATCCTTCTGTCTCAGTCTCCCGAGTGCTAGGATCACACCCAGATCTATAATTTGTCTTAGGTGTGATCGCAGCATTTGATAGTTAAATAATTAAAAATCTAGAAGAAGCCAGGTATGATGGTACCTGTGATTCCAGCATGGGAGAGGCAGAGCCAAATGGATCTCTGTGCATTCTGGGCCAGTGTGGTCGATGTAGTGAGTTTCAGACCGGCCAGGACTATATAATGAGACTTTATTTCAGAATCAAAAAAACTGTAAGAGGCACAGCTAAAATAATGAATGAGATGGCAGGATTCTGGGTATTTGATTCAGAATTATATAGGGACAGGAAATGGGAATTACCTGTAGAGTAAGACTGTATGAACTGAGGATTTTTTAAAGCTGGTGACAAGGCTCATGTTTTTTATGGTAAAACACTTTTCCATTTTTCTTTCTTTTTCTCACTTCCTTCTCATTGTTGCTGTGTTATGGTGTGAGCACCAGTGTGCACATGTATGAATGGAGGTCAAGGGTCAGCATCAGGCATCTTCCTTGGTTCCTTTCCACCTTGGTTTTTGAGATGAGGTCTCTTACAGAAGCCAGAACTCATGGGTTTGGCTGGGCTGGCTGGCCAGCAAGTTCTCAGGGTCCTTCGGCCCCTGCTTCTCCAGCGCTGGCATTGCGAGTGTACCAACAAGCTTGGCATCTTAGCTGACTCTGGGGATCTGAATTCAGGTCCTCATGCTTGCACATAACTGGGCTATTGCTCAGCCCCATAGTAACATTTATCATTAGTAACATCAAAATTTGAAAATTTGTGTAATCAACTTGAGTTAAAATTTTTAAAGAAAGGAAGGAAGGAAGGAAGAGAAACTAAAATTCTAGTGAAGTTAATAGCCCTGGTCTACCCCTCATCTCATGTGAGAAGCCTGGATTCTTCCCTTTTGCCTTCCAAGGAAAGGCTGTGTTCCTTTCTAAGCACCTTCAGTCATTATTTTCTCTATGGGCTCCATATGTGCTCAAGTGCATGTGGCCGTGCTGCAACCTTTCTCTTAACTCTCCCAGGCATCCGTGCAGTTGGAGTTTGGTGAGGCGTTTCTTACTGTATTCAGTGCTGAGTGCTGTGTTTATGAGGTCCATGACTGTGCATGCAGCCCTTCCTACCACCAAATGTTCAGACTGGGAAGCATCAGAGAGGGTGAGCAGCTTGCATTAATGTCACAGGAAAATTAAAAGGCCAACAATCATACCTGTAAATAACCATATCTTCTTCTATGGAACATGGAGTTCCCTTTGGTGTGTGTGTGTGTGAACTGGGTGAGAACATTTTCAAAACCACAGGACTTTTATGTTGTGATATTGACATGAGAACCTTGGGCTAAACAAAAAAGGAAAGGTTATGGTTTGTATCAAGTTGACAGGGGTCAGCTATGCTGCTTAGTTTTTGTTTACTTGACATAAGCCAGAGTCATTTGGAAAGAGGAAACCTCAACTGAGAAAAGACCTCCAACAGATTGGCCTGTAGGCATGTCTGGGGGGTATTATCTTGACTATTGATTGATGTGGGAAGGTCCTGTCCAGCCCACTATGGGTGGTGCCACCCTTAAGCAGCTGGGTTGTATAGGAAAGCAGGTTGAGCAAGCCTTGGGGAGCAAGCTGTGTTCCTCTGTGGTCTCTATTCAATACTTTCAGGTTCTTGTTGATTTCCTTAGATGGACTGTGGTTGGGACAGATAAGCCAAATAAATCCTTTCCTCCCCAAGTTGCTTTTGATCATGGGGTTTAATCACATCAACATAAAACCATCTAGGACAGCCATGTAAGCTTCTTGTTGGCTCAGAGAGGACCAGACCATCCTGCCAGCAGAAGCCTTTGTGCAGAGACAGGCCAAGGGTCCTGAAAGCAAGCCACAGGTGTCCCAGCCAGCACCCACCATGCTTCAGCTGAGCTCCAGCAGCTGGATCCACCCAGGCTAACAGTGTGTAGAGCAGGAATGTGCCTTTTGCTGCTCTCCTCCCTGCTGTGACAAGACATTTGCCAGTGACTGTTGTCCTCTTTTTTAATGGCTGCTACCTCTTAAGCTATACTATCCTAGTCAGCAGCTGCCACACTGCCACCACAAGCAGCGGGCGAGGCCGTAAGAGCCGCAGCCTGAGGAAATTCTCTTTCCCCAGGCACCCACTTTTTCAAAGCTACTAAGAGAACTTATCTAAGTCTCTGTCCTGCTAAGGAAGTCCAGATTCAAAGGTTGAGGTAGAATCCTGCTTCCAGATAGCTGAAGAGCAAGCAGCTCAGCTAGCTCTCCTCCTGGCATCTCCCACGAGTCCTCACACCTTTCCTGGCCCCTCCTTATAAACCCTTCTCTGCTTGGCTCCTCCCTACTGCTTCCTGTCAGCTAGTTGCTGCCGCAGCCTCTGGACCACAGGTGAATTTTATTTAATCAAACACATCTTTGCTTCATTACACAAATGTTCCAGAGCATAAACAAAAATAACACACCTTAAAATAATATTCTACAACAAGAGACAGCTTAAGGGAGGGAAGGCTTGTTTTGACTTCTGTTTCAGAGGGTGCAGTCCCTCATGATGGAGTTGGGAGAGGCAAGGCATGGGGAAGCATCTTGACCCACGGTAGCAGGAGCAAATGGTAAAGTCTCTTCATGCCATGTCACCAAGAAGCAAAGACAGACTGGAACCCAAGGTGGGTGTAACTGTCAAAGGACCACCCAAGTGACACACTTTTGCCAGCTGGGCTCCATGCCTCACAATCCCCAAGCTCTTCCAAATAGTGCCACAAACTGGGTACTGAGCATTCAAGCATGAACCTAAAGGTGATGTTTCAGATTCAGGCCCAAACAGGCCATACCTCTGAGCATGTCCCAGGTTCCACCATACTGGATCATGAAGGGTGTAAGAGCTGGTGTTTTAAGCCAGTGCATGTGGAGTGGGTTTGCTCCATACCAACAGAAGTTTGGCAGGCATACTTACCACGTTGTTAGGCTCTTGAGCTGTATTATCCAGTAGAGGTCAGAGGTCATCTGGAGAGTACCTAGAGTCTCAAAATGGCAGATGACTTTTAGAAGACTAGTTAAGATGATTATGGGCTTTGCTGACAGTCACCCAGCTTCCTGGATCTGCAACTAACCAGCTGGGTGACCTAGAGTCTTGTGTTGAAAGGACCCAACCAATCATACTTAGAAGGATAAATAATAAAGACTGCAGAATGTGACAAACAGGTTTGACCAACAAGTTCTTCCTTTCCCAGCTGGGCAGGAGGATAGCAATTAAGGACCAGTGGCAGGCTTCTAGCCAGATGGTTATCAGAACCGGTGGTTACCAGAACCCCAGAACCAGTAGCAGCAAATGGTTATCTATCGAATTGTAAATTGAGTTGGGGGGGAGGTGGGG
>JAQHUG010000064.1:1100326-1111117 GCA_028555095.1 Dicrostonyx torquatus
CCCATCACACTCTTTACATAAAGGGTTTGTGTGGAAAGTGACTGTGTTCCCAAAGAACTATCCTCAGAATCGAAAGACAGAGGCAAAGTGGTTGAATTGTGCATGTCACACAACTGCCCAGTTACAAGTGTTGGGGAACCTGGTGGGACATGATGCTGTTCACTGTGGGTCATCTCCTAGCGCAGACTCCTAAAGTAGATCAGTTGTCTATATATCATACCTAGTTGCCTAGTCTCAGCACCTGGGCCAGGAAAGTTTGCTTTTCCAATTGCTCTTCAAATGTAAACCACACAGAGAATCTTTAAAAGCAAGCATGATGTCAGCTAGCAGAGTGATGATGTTGGCTAGATCTTCTTTGAGGCAAAGACCATAAACAGAGTGACAGCCACCAGGATGTTCCTTAGGCCAGCAGACAGCACAGAGTTCGGGAGACTAACTGCTGCTCTAGTTAGGGAGACTAACGGGCTGCTCAAGCCTTCCCTGAGGAGGCATCCCCACCCCTTTCCAACTATCAGTAAAATAGCCTTACATTGGATTTTTGTAAAAAATAAAACAACATAAATGAAGATTTTATTAGATTTAACTAATAAAAGGGGGATGGAGCTGAAGATCTATGGATTTAGGTGACTTCAGAGGATGCTGAAACTAGCCCTCCATGGACAGCAAGGGATGATTGAACTATTAAATGCAATTTTATTTACCTATGTATGTATGTGTGCATGCATGTGTGTGTGTGCACGCGAGCATGCATGTATGCATGCATACATGAGTGCAAGCCAGGGGATGACATCAGGTATTTTCCCCAATTTTTCTCCAACTTAGTTTTGGAGACAGGGTCTCTCAGCGAATGTGAGCTCGCTGATTTGGGGGAGCAGCAGGGCAGCAAGCCCAGGGCTCTTCCCATCTCTGCCTCCCAACCTGAGTTTGAGTTCTCAGCACCCGCATAAAAACCCACGCACTGTGCTGCACCTGTAACTTGAGTGTAATTCAATTTGAACCCAGACCATCATACTTGTGCACCAAGGACTTCGCTGGTGGATCCATCTCCTGGGGATCATGGACTTCATCTTTTAAAGACTAAGTGTGGCTTACACGCCCTTTTTCTTTGGGGTACCTGATGAGAAAAAGAAACATTTTGTGTAAATTGCTTAGCATAGTGCCCAATACAAGGAAATCCTTCAGGGAAAATTCATTTTGGCTCTTATCTTGAGCAAGTTGATGTTAAAGCTCTGATATAGGCAGGGTGGTGCTGGGAGTCTGTCAGATGGCTCTAGAGCAGTGGTTCTTAACCTGTGGATCACAATTCCTTCGAGGGGTCGCATGTCAGATATCCTGCATATCAGATATTTACATTACAATTTATAACAGTAGCAAAATTACGGTTATAAAGTAGCAACATTTATGATAGGGATGTCACACAGCATGAGGAACTCTATTAAAGGGTCCCAGCATTGGGAAGGTACAGAACCACTGCCCTAGAAGAAAGCAGCTGACTTTCATTGTTCTGTGACTCTGCTAAAACACTGACCAAAAGCAACCTAGGGGAAGAATAGATTTATCTGGCTTACACTTCCAGGTCGTAGTCTATCTCTAAGGCATCTGAAACTAGAAACAGTGCTGGCTTTCTCACAGGCTTATGCTTTCTTATACAGTCCAGGACTGCCTGCCCAGGGAATGGCGCCATCCACTGTGAACCAGGCCCTTCTACACCAATTAACAATCAAAACAGTCCTCTGGGGGGGGGGGGATGGCCATAGGACCGCCCACGGCCATGCCCACAGACCAATCTGATCTAGACAGTTCCTCAGTTGGGACTCTCCTCAGATGACCCTAGGCTGTGTCACATGGACAGTTAAAACTATTGAAAACTTTGGGTTAGGGCTGGAGAGATGGCTCAGGGGTTAAGAGCACTGACTGCTCTTCCAGAGGACCCGGGTTCAATTCCCAGCACCCACATGGCAGCTCACAACTGTCTGAAAATCCAGTTCCGGAGGATATGACACCTTCACACCAATGCACATAAAATAAAGTTTAATAAACCATAAAAAATATTTAAAAAAAAAAAAACTTTGGGTTAGCTTCAGCTAGGAGTTGGTAACCTTGGGTTGCTTTTCTCGGGCCACCACCTCACCTTCATAATGGTCTGTAAATAAATATCATCCTCTTTATGGACAAATGGACATGGAGAAACCAAGGCTCAGACCAGTGATGTGGCTTTGTGGGGTTTATACAACTGGTTTGGGTAAAGCATGAGCCTGCCTGCCTTCCTTCCCTCCTCCCTTCCTCCCTTCCTGTGTGTAGGCCAGAAGTAGACACTGATATCTCTATCACTCTACTTTTGTTTTGTAGGCTTATTTCTAGGCTGGTCGGCTAGTGGGCTCTGGGCATCCTCCCATCAGTACCCACCTAGAGCTGGGTGGCTGGCAGGCGTGCCCTCATCTGGCTTTGGCTTTGATGTGAGTACTGCACTTCTCATGCTTTTGCAGAAATCGCTATTGACTGGGCCCTTTCTTTTTCTTCCCAGGGTGTGTGTGTGTGTGTGTGTGTGCACTCACCTGGATGGATGTGCATGGAGGGCAGAGGTTAACATCAGGATGTTTTCTTCATTCACTCTGCACCTTTTTTATTTTATTTTATTTTACTTTCGAGACAGAGTCTCTCACGGAACTTGGAGCTCTCTGATATAGAGATTGGCTGGCCACGAAAGCCCGCAGGATTCACCTGCCTTTACCTTTGTACTGGAGTGACAGGCACACGCCGCCATACCCAGCTTCTGGTCCTCCAGTGTGAGTTCTGGGATTCAGTGCAGGCCTTTGTCCTCCTCCATGCTTTCCCCAGTGAGCCATCTCCCGTTTTTCCTTTGGGTTTTCTGTTCTTTTGATATAAGGTCTCATGAGGCTAACTTTGAACTCCTGATCATCCTGCTTCCACCTCCTGAATGCAGGGATGACAGGCACCTGTCACCCAGCCCAGCTCCTTCTACACCAGACTTGCAGAGGCACAACTTTATTTAAGCAAGTATAAATGGATGCTTGCCCACAAAGACACGGCCACATCTGTGGTTTCCAGTGTTATTTGTTAAGTTCATCAAACAGCGTAGTTCTAGTGAGCTAATGTCCATCTCCACAGCTCATTGGCTTTTGTGGAAGAGAGAGTCTCAGCTCCCATCTCACTGTCTCAATGAGAAAGGCAGCCCTTCAGCCAGTTCAGGGAACCCTGGGTTTCTCACCCCAGAAAGAGCCATAAAACACGCTGGGCACGGGAGCATGCGCCCATTTGACAAAGACAATTTGATTTGTCTGTAGCTTCTAAAATATTCATCCCCCTTTGATGGACTATCGTTTTATAAATATAGATTATCATTAGCTGACACCAGCGGTGCTCTGCGGGTTGACCCAGCGCCACACCACCGGTCAGAGCAGGGGAAAGACGGCCAATAAAACAGATCATTATCTCTGTCTGTGCATCCTGATCTGTGTCGTTTGACTCCTTTGCCGAGCAAGGGTCAGTGGCTCACACCAACGGCAGCTGTTTGTGCCTTTCACAGCCTGGGTGCCCCTGCTGGGGAGAATGGAAGGATGATTTTCAAGTTCAGACCCAGGGAAGGAAACAGGACACAGAGGGCACTAGAGAAAAGAAAGGGCAGCAGGAGGGGCTGAGACTTTGAATTTCTGAAGAGACACCAGAGCAGCAGTGCTGGTAGGCATGGGCTTGAATGGGTCACATTCACTTTTGAGGCGTCCAGGCTATGGGACAGAGAGACAAGCATGTGAAACTCTCTGAGTCTCAACTTACTCATCTATATGTGGTGGATATTAAACTCAAACCTGTCTCCTAGGAGATGGCTCTACTCGTGTTTAAACTCATGGCTTGTCACTGCAGCCCACAGCCATTTATTACTCTCCATTGCAGCGATGCTGGTGTCTCACGAGTTACTAGACCTCCCTGAGGCATAGGCCCTTTGTAGACAGAGCAGTCTCCAGTAGTATACATTATCGATGACGGCAAATGTTGACGGGACACGTTGGTTGGTGCACTGTATGCAGCCTGGAGGGCTGTATTTTTTTTAGTTCCATGTAAGACAGACAGGGTAGACAGGGAGGGCTGATCCAGAGTTCTCTGAGGTAGTCAGAAGACAGAACGTGTGGGCCCAGGGCCAAGAATGGCTCCAGGTGTCGGCTTGAGATGGGCAGGTCTGTTTCAGTCTTGTTTTACCATGTCAGCCCTTCTTCCTGGGCATTCTAGACCTTAGTAGAACCTGCAAGAGATTCCTAGTGTGGGTGATAGGGTGTGTGAACTTAGTGAACTCCTGCCCCAGAACTCTGTGCTTGCTGTTAGGGAATGAGTGTCAAGATGGAAAGGGGGTGTGTCTGCATCATATGTGTGGAATATACAGCTAGGGATGGAGAAAGAAACAGATGTGAGGTTTCTCCTAGCAGATGGCCCAAGGGAGAAAAGGATTTGTGGAGAGCTGGGGAGCAGAGACTGACAGAGAATGCTCCATCCAATGGCTGCGGTGAGTTCAAAGAGGGTGGAACCAAGTCCTATACTGCAGGCAGCCTCAACCACAGCCGGCAGGATAGATGACCTAGAACCTTCCCAGGTGCTCAGCAGGGAATCCCTGTTGTTTCTAGAGGCATGCGCCCAACAGTTATGCCAATGCTGCTTCTTTACTGGAGAGACAACCTTAGGGGAACTCAACCCCAAAGTTTATTTAAGAGGGGAAAAAAAAAACAACATCCAGAGACAAGGAGTGTTACACCACTTGATGTCGCCATCAAGAAAAAAAAAATTACATCCCGTCCTGACGAGCGACTAATCAAGGCAAGGCGAACGGTCCTGCAATAAATTACGCGGGCACGAAATAAACCACACAAACAGACCGATGATAATAAATGTAAATTATTTCTCTGAAGAAATTTTCCTGGTCTATGAGTAATTCGAACCATCAGGAAGGCGTCTTCCTTAACATTAATTACAGAAGATGACAAGCGGGCTGATGACTACGAAGGCTCATTATCTGAGAACATATTCACAACTTTGCAATTTGCGCGAGATGTACTCCGGCTAAATTAATCTCCCTTCTTTGCATGAGCCTCTTCTAATTTTCATGTTATTAACAGGTTTGCAGTATCAGTCAGCGCCTGTCACTCTAATCAGGTTTCGGCATGTTCGAGAAAGCGGAGCGTCATTTATAAGGATAAGGCCTCATAATGGTGCTTGCTTTCATGTGGAGAATTCTACAAGGCTGCTTTAATAAGGTACTTTAATCATCTCCTTTGCTCAACTTTTGGCCCCACTGTTCCTTTATGAAGAGTCATTAAAAGACTTGAAGTTCATCAAGGAGGGAATATTCATGACATTGTTCGGGTGAGGCTGGGCTGGTTCCTAGAAGAAGGCTACAGGAAGTGAGGGCAGGAGAGTGACCTGCAGGTAACTAGGGACGACCTGTGTCCTTTGTCTTCACCAAACAACACCTGTGCGGCCAACCTGGTTCTCTCGTCAACCAAGACACGCCCCCAAGCATGGTGGGTTGTGTAGACCACAGGAGTCTCAGAGGAGGGGCTAGCAAGTCAGTTCTCCAGACAGCTCTGAGCATGGCTGTCATTGTCACTTCCTGCAGGGGTTTCGATCTGAACCTGGTTTCTGAGTGTAGTCAATCTCCCTCACTGTTCTGTGTGATTTAGGGTTCAGAGAAGAAGGTAAGTTTTCTGTTCTAAGGGGAGCATCTTCTCAGAGCTTTCAAGAGCCTATGAACCTCTAGACCAGGTGTGTGTGTGTGTGTGTGTGTGTGTGTGTGTGTGTATACACACATGTGTGTGTATGTGCATGCATGTTCATGTGTGAATCTGGGTCCCCTCTCCCCTTTTATGTGCACCTGGATCTCCTCTCGTACAAATCTGGATTCCCTCTCCCATGAATCTAGTTCTCCCTTCTGCAAATTTCAGTTCCCTTCCTGTAAATTAGAGTCCCCTTTTCTATGAGCATGGGTCCCCCTCCTATAAATCTGGGGCTCTCTCCTCTGAGACTGGGTCCCTCTCTTAGCCTCCTGACTTTTAGGGGAAAGGCAGAGTGCATTATGGGATCAACACTCAAAGAATCCTGTGTCCTCTTCAGTTCCCTCCTCTCTGGAGAGGGAAATATGCTCACACATCTCAGCCGAGACACATGCTGTTAGTTCACCTCCAGCGATCCTTGGTGGCCTCTGACAAACATTTTTAGCTCATTGTTGTCACATTGACTCCTTCTTGCTGGGCCAGCTCATCTGTCAGTGAGCAGAGTACCAGGCTGAGAGAGGAAGGCAGACCCTCATCCTCCCTAGGCAGAGGCTCATCTGTGACCTTGCATGGGTCACACCTCTCTCCTAGAGTCATTCAGGTAACTTCTGAAGGTTCCCCCAGCTGCCATCTTTATCCTGTGTCATCTTCTCATGGTCACCCAGTGATGAAGCTGGAAGGCACCTCTCAATGGGATAGCTGTGCTATGCCCATAGCTGTTTCTCTCCCCACAGTGTAGGCTGACCATGTGGTAGCTTAGGTCTGTCCTGGCTGGGCTAAAGATGGAACTGCCTCCCTTCTCTCTGAGGTGGGAAGTTACTATGTAAATCAGACTGCCCTTGGACATGCAATGTTCTTGCCTCAACCTCTTTGTGATGGCATTGCATGGTGAGTGCCATACTAACCAGCTTGAACATGAATCTTCAATGTTCAGTGGTCACCTTTCTCTGAGACCTGTGCTCTGAGATACATGGATGCTGCTTGGCTCTGTCCCCAGCCAGACTCTCCTGAGAATGTAGAATTGGACCAAAGGTCAAGTTATGTTGATGCATCCCGACCTGTAACAAGGACACTCCTTACAAGTGGGGCCCTATCTTCCTCCATGTGACCTGGAGAAGCAGGAGGACGGTCTACAGGGAGGGAGGAGGACAGAGATTCCCCCAGGAGGCTGGAACAGCCTTGTTTCTGGCTCCAGGTCCTTCTGGAAAACATGGGGGGGGCAGTCTATGAGATATCCCTGGAGCATATGTGTGTGTGTGTGTGTGTGTGTACACTTGTATGTATGCACATTCATGTGGAGACCAACTGTCCTTCTAATTTGTTTTTTTTTCATGTATGTGTGTGCTGTGTAAGTTTATATACACCATGTGTGTGCAGTTGCCTGCAAAGGCCAGAGGCAGCTGAACTTTCTGGATCCAGAGTTATAGGTTGCTGCAAGGAACCTGAAGTGGGTGCTGGGAACAGCAGTCGAGTCCTCTGCCAGAGGGTTAAGCACTCCTAACTGCTGAGCTATTTCTCACCTCGGTTTCTGAGAAACTATTTCTCTTTTGCTTGGAGCTCACTGATTAAGCTAGGCTAGCTGGCCAGTGAGCGCCACAGATCTGCTTATCTATGCCTCCCCAGTACTGGGGTTAGAGCTGTGTGTCATCACACTTGACTTTAATGTATGTAAATGTGTGTGTGTGTGTGTGTGTGTGTGTGTGTGTGTCACAGTGTAAGTATGGAGGTCAAAGGATAACCTGCAGGGATGGCTCTTTACTTCCATCATACTAAGGTCACTGGGCTAGGTGACACCTCTTTACCCACTGAACCATCTAGCCAGTGTATTATTAGCTTTTAGTGTGGGTTCTGGGGATTTCACTTGAGTATTTATGTTTATTTTGTAGCACTTTGCCACCTGAGTTATTTCCCAACCACCTCAAAACTTAAACTCATTTATTTATTTAAAATTGGCAAATAATATCTTAGATACTGTCTTAGTCAGTGTTCTACTGCTGTGAAGAGACACCGTGACCAAGGCAACTCTTTAAAAAGAAAGCATTTACTTGGGGCTCACTTAGTTTCAGAGGGTTAGTCCATGATCATCATGGCCGGAAACAGACAGGTGTGGCACTGGAGCAGTGTTGCATCCTGATCTGTAGGCAGCAGACTGCGGCGCGCACACACACACATGCACACACACGGCCTGGCATGGGTATTTGAAACCTCAAAGCCCACTCCAATGACACACATCTCCTTCAACAAGGCTACACCTCCTAATCCTTCCTAAACAGTTCCACTGACTGGGGACTAAAGCATTCAAATGTAAGAGCCTATGTAGACCATTATCATTCAAACCCACAGATAACATTATGACAATTTTTCATGGTTCTCCATCTTCTACCTGTTTTCTCCTGTTCCCTCTTTGTAGCCCTCTTCCCAGATTCTTTTCCTCTTCCATATCCCACGTGCCCTTTTGCACAATATCCATCTTTCTTCACTGCCGAATACTATGCTGCCTTGGCCACCTTTCTAAATGTCACCTGCACTGACACCTGTTTGCATGTATACATATATGTTCTTTATACCATAGGAACCGCATGAGAGGGAGAACATGTGTTTTTGTCTTTTTGAGTTTGGGTCACCTTTCTTTAATATTAAACTCTTAAAACTCTATTTGGGGGCTGGAAGGAAGGTTCAGTATTTAAGAGCTCTATGCTGTTCTTGCAGAGAACTCAAGTTTGGCACCCAGAATCCACATCAGACAACTCACAACCACCTGTAACTTCAGCTCCTGGGAAACCAATGCTCTCTTCTGTAGGTACCCCCACACACACACAAACACCCACACACTTCTAAATAAAAAATTTCCCGTCTCCAGCTCTGTTGCATATCTTTCTCTTTTTTACCCAAAAGACAGAACCAATATTGCTTCCTTGAATAAAGAGGCCTGATTCAGACCATAGCCTGTACTAGGCAGGGCAGAGGTGGTGATCTGGCTGGGGAGGCAGGACATCTCTTAGGATGCTGGCTGCCCAGGCGCTAGGGAGCCCACTGGATCTGAGAGGCTGAGCTCAGTGTGCATGGGGTTGTCTTGGAGATCTGCTGACACAGGAGAAAGCCCATGGGCAGCTCTTGAATTTAGTTTAAGAACAGAGAACTGATATTCAGTGGTCTTTTAGTCCATGCTCCCTGCCATCTGTGTTTATTTCTCAGCCATCTTGTCCCCAAGTCTCTTCAGAGATGACAGCCTGACTCAGCTCTGTTGTGGGGCCAAGGGTCACAGAGGGACCTGAGGAGTCATAGTGTGCTGGGAGGGACACCCCAAGTATAGTGTTCATGGATCTAGAGAAAGAACCCTGGGAAAACACAGCTGGGCAACTGGTCCCCACCTGTGTCTGTGTCTGTGAACTTGACACTCTTTCAGATGGGCAACAGGAGCATGTGTTTAGGTCAGTCACGCTGGGCCACTTCCAATCCCGGGACAGGGGGAACTGTAGGTTCATGATATATCTCTTCAGAGGTGGCTACTCTGTCTTCAGCTGGGCGACTGTGGCAGAGGAAGACTCCCAAGAACACAGCATGGGTCCATTCTGCAGCTGAGCCCCCTGGTTTTTGAGGGTGGTAAGTCTGTGCCTCTGAGAGGGTGAAGCATTGCAACCTTCAGCCCATACTTCAGAATGGCACAGGGTGCAGATGCCTCATACACTATAATGACGGAGAGAGGTGCATGAGGAATGCTCAGAAAGACTGACCTGAGCTGCCAGCTGTAGGTGAGGAGCACCCCCAACCCGTGCCCGCTGCATACTGTCCCCATGACGGTGAACACAATCACTCTTGTGAAGAAGGTCTTCCATCTCCCAGCTTTGTTGTAAAGCATATCCCTTCGGGTGAATCTCTGAACTTGTGTTCACCCTGCCTGCCTGCAGTCACCCCAGGCCTGCCACAGCATGGTGTCCCCATGGGACCTGTGAGGCTGTGTGTGCCTTGGTCCACATGTCACTGTGGACTTGTGCATTGTGTGTGCAGGAAACTTCAGGAGTAACCAGGGCTACTCCTACTTTTCCCAGACCACACCCTCTGCAAGTCAAAGTTCAGGGTTCAAGAAGAGATTCCCTAGGGTAGGATTTGATGAGCTAACTGGGAGGAGTCTGGGCAGGCACAGGAAGAACTAACTTCAGGCACTACTCCTCAGTCCTGGGGCCCTTCTGCCCTCTCTGGTGCTGCTTAGCAGGTGAAGACAAGTAGGGATAAGATGTGGGAGCTGCAGTCCTGGGGCTCTGATTCATAGGGACACAGCCTCAGACTGCTTTGTATTCACTTCCTCATCTGGATGGAGTCACTGAGGTCAGGCAGGGCAGAGACTGGCCCTGGGCCATGCAGGGGAATTGGTGGCATGCCTGTCCAGCTTACCTTGATTTCCTACCTCACTGTGCTGAAGTTTCTCCCTCCCTGGCTTTACATGGTTCAGATGCCTTCCTTTCTAGTCTGTGTGTGTGTGTGTGTGTGTGTATGTGTGTGTGTGTATGTGTGTGTGTGCTATAAATGGTCAGACATCACAGAAATATGGCAGCCAGCTCTAAAGTGGCTTCCAGTAACCCTGCTTCCCAGGGTTCACTTCTATTAGTGTTGCACAAATTTGTATGCCTTACAAAATATGCCAGAAATGATTTTATGGCATTTCCGAGAAAAACTCTACAACTAAATGGATTCCATCCTGATTGTTCCCTCTCTTGTCTCCTTTCCTAGAATGCCAGGTGCCATGATATAAGGACATTCAGGCAATCTATTCGTGGTCTCCAGTGAGGAAGTGCAACTGACCATACCAGCAAGGCTGGATGCTGCCCTGCCAAGCCTTCAACAGCCCCACCTATAATTGGAGGCCACTTTGAGGGACAAGAACCTGCATCACTCAGCCAAGCCAACCCCAAACTCTTAGTCATCAGAAACTTCAGATATTGTTTTAAGTGGTGTGTTGAAGGAGAGAGGGCCTACTGTTGGTCCCCTCCAAAATAATCACACAGAAATTGTATTA
>JAQHUG010000064.1:1111630-1123236 GCA_028555095.1 Dicrostonyx torquatus
TATCAGGGGATAGGTACACGATTGCCATAATGCACATGTTTGGAGGTCAGATGACAATCTTTGGGAATTGGTTCTCTCCTTCCATTTTTATGTGGGTTCCAGGGATCCAACTAAGGCCTTCAAGTTAGCACAACAATGTCCTTTCTACTGAGTTATCAGCAGTAAAATCCTGTTATTGTTTTAGTAAGATAGACTGGAGGGTAGGGTCAGCCTCAGATTCCCAGGGCGGTTACGCTTTGGGGAAGGCAGACTGAGCAGCCCCAGTGATGCAGAAATGCTCCAGACTGCTGCTCAAAGTTTATTTGTTTCTTGGGCCAGGTCTTGAGTCCTGCTCTGGGTGAGGTCAGGATACTGATGACCAAGTCTCTCCATGTGCTGCAAAGTCGGTAACAGGTAAACTTACTCTTAGCATGGAAAAGGCAGCACCCAGATGCCTGCAGAAAGAGCTTGGCAGGTGCCCACGGTGCTATGTGCCATGACTTTGTACTAAGACCTTGTTTGCTTTCATCCAGGCATCTTATATTTCTGGTGATCATTTTAAGGGGACAGTGATGACACTCTTTACCAAATGGGAGCCCTCCAAAAGGAGCCCCATTGTAGGTACAGGGTACACAAACTTTTCTTTGAGGATTGATTTAACTTCAGGTGCCTGTGGGACATCCAGATGACATCCAGATGATGACTTAGCTGGACTTAGAGGAGCCACCAGCGTGAGGGACTCTCACTTGTTGATGGTGAAGAGAAAATGCAGGTGTGGATAAGATTGCCACAGTCACATATGTGGTGTTGGGAAGGTGTGTCTGTGTCTGAGGATCTTACACAGAGAAGAGGACTCTAATGCAGCTAAAAGGTTGGTCCCATGGAGGAGAGCAAGGAGTAGGGACCAGAGGGATCCAGTGGTGGGCAATTATCAGTAATGCAGAGAAGTTTCATGGGGTGAGATGGAGCCTGCTTGGTGTCCTGTCTATGCAGAGCCACCCCAGGCACAACTCATGTCCATGGGACACCCAGTAACTGCTGCACCTGTTCCACTGAGAGCTGGGAGAAAAGGTACAGGAAGGGCCTAGGTTGATTTGGACATAAAATGTCCCCTACAGTTTTAACTTGGCCCCCAGTTGGTGGCGCTGTTTGGGGGGTTGTAGAACCTTTGGTGGGGGCATGGTTGGATGGAGGATGTGGATCTCTGAAGGCACGAGCCCTGAGGTTCATATTCCAGCCCTGTTTCCCAACCTCTCCTAGATTCCTGGTCCATGGAGATGGCAGCATCACCCGCCTGCTGCCATACCGCTTCCTCCATGATGGGCTGTCCTACAGCTGAGTCAACCCTCCCACCCTTGAGTGACTTCTCGTCAAATACTTGGTAAAAGTGACAAGAAAGTAAGACAGCCTACCAACCAGAGCTGTAGTGTGGGGACATGTCCCATTGCTGGGGGTGTGGAAGAAAGTGGGTGGCCAGTGTCAGGGCTGTGGGTAGAGGTTAGGAAATGAATTAGGCACTCACCAGCTGCCCCTCTGGCCCTGAGCTCCAGACCAGCGGTTCTCAACCTGTGGGTCATGGGTCACTTAAGACTATTGGGAAACACAGATATTTATATTACAAGTCATAACAGTAGCAAACTTATGGTTATAAAGTATCAACAAGAATAATTTTATGGCTGTGGTCACCACAAGTTGAGGACTGTATTAAAGGATTGCAGCATTAGGAAGGTTGAGAAGAAGAAGAAAGACATGACTAGTGGTGCCCATGGAGAAAAAACGAAACCATCCATCATTTGCTCCTGAGCACCTAGCAGGTCCTATTACGGCTGGCTCAGGAGGAGACAAAACCATGTCACACTGGTCAGTACCACCCCACCCTTTCTCCTGTCCTTTCCTTTGTCCTCCATTCCTTTTTCCTTCTGTCTTCCTGTATTCCTCCCTCTCCTTCCACTCCTAGGTTCTCTGACAACGTGGCAAAAATGGAAATGCAATAGCAGCTTCATGATCCAGGGTGTCCATAATGTGTGTGGCTCGCTGATGGACTAGCCCACCCTTCACTTCGACCAAACTCCCTGCTTCATCTCCCCATGATGTCTTCTGCCCCAATGGAGCCAGGCACCAGGTCTCCTAGTGCCAGATGTGTCCACTGCTCCAGACCCAAATTTCCCTGCCCTGGGCAGTGCAGGGACCCTGGGCCTCCTGAAGGGGTAGCTCGCCCTGGCAGGGCTGGATGCGTCACCTGGCACCTCCAGAGCATGTCAGCCGCCTTCCGTGTTCTGTGCGGTGGAGTTCCCCGGCAATGTCGGTGCACTATTCAGGCTGACAGAAATCCCACCGATAATTGGGAAGAGTGGAAAATGAAAACATTAAAATTTGCCATGTCATCCGTTCGCTTTTTCTGATTGCCTGATACCCACCGTCCACTGACAGGTGCCGTGTTATTAACACTTGATTAAAAATCACTTCAGGTTTGAACCAGCCCGTCGAGAAGGGAGCACCTTGACAGGACTTGCGGTTCCTGATTGACAATTAGTAATATTCGGTGTGTCACAACACAGATAGTGTGACTTATTGGCGCCGGTGTAACGCAACACTTTTCATCTGAGCGCCTCAGATTCGTACATAGGAATCAGAGGGAAAAGATGGAGTCTCCGCCAGCCGCCTTTGATTACCAACAAAGGCGAGATTATACCTCCCTGGCTCTCACCGACCCGGAGTTCCATCAATCAGAGCCGCCAAGATCCCAGGCTCCTCTTCGGAAAGGGAACCTCCAGACCCGGAGCTCATTATGCAACCCTCAACTTCTCCATCGGCAGCCTGGTCCCTCCTGTCTGCAGATATGAAAGATCTTCACCCTGACGCTGCCTCTGCGCTCTAAATTACCAGCCGGCTCCTCTTAAAACAAAAGGCTTCTCATTTTAAAAGAATAAAACCATCATGTCTTGATTGACTGGTTACATACTTTTCTTTCAGCTATTTTTTTTCTAACTTGGTGTCGGTGGGAGTTGGATTCACGGGCCAATTTTTTTTTTTTTGTCTCAGTTCTAATTCAATTCCTTTTAAGAGCTTTTAAGAACAGGGCAACCCAAGGTCTTTCCTTTTTTGGGTCTGACCTGAATTTCATTCTTGTTCTTTTCTTTTATTATTTTTTTCTTTTTTTTTCAAATTTCCTTCTTAGCTAAGAATATCCAGGCAAAGCACAGTAGTTCATATTCACAAGCTAGGAAGTTAATACGTTAATGCAATTGTCTCTGAATACTTTGGAAGAGCAGGCCCTGGGGTGGATCGCATGCTTTTCGGAGCCATGTACCTTGTAGAGGAAAAGTGAAATACGCAGCCACTAGCTCATCACCCTGCATAAACTGGCTCTCAGGACTCACTATCACCTAAAACATCCCTGTGTGTGTGCACACGAGTGTGTATTGTGTATGTGTGTGTGTGCACAGAAGTACACTCATGTGCATGTAGAGGCCACCTTGTTTTCTGCTTTTTAAGATTTATTTATATTTACATTATATGTATGTGTGTTTAGCCTACAGATATGTTTGTGCACTGTGTGTATGCATTGACCTCACAGGCCAGAAGAAGGTGTCAGATCCATTGGAACTGGGGAAACAGGTGGGAGTTAGCAGCGTGTGGGTGCTGAGATCAGAACCTGGGTCCTCTGCAAGAACAAGTGAGTTTAACCACTAAGCTATCTCCCTGGTCCCACCTTGCTTTTGGAGATGGATGTTCTCACTGGAATCTGCAGTCCTTTGACTTTGTTAGGCGGTCTGGCCAGCGAGCCTCAGGGATCCACTTGTCTCTCTCTCCTCAGTGCTGGGATTAAAGGTGTGTGCTGTCACGCTTATCCTTTATATGGGTTCAGGGGCTTGAACTCAGGTCCTCATGCTTAACAACTAAGCTAAGTTCCCTACAACAGTCTTATTTTGTTCTTTTACTTTTGGTTCTTTTTTTCTACCCTGGAACCCCAAAATTCATGAGCTTGGACTCATGGTTCTCTGCTGGGTTCTCTTTTCTGGGGTGCTCTTGGGCAAGTGGGCAGCATTCAGCAAGTATTTGTGATGGATGGATGGATGGATGGATGTGTTGGTGGATGGATAGATGAGTGGGTGGGTGGGTGGATGGGTGAATGGATGGATGGGTGAATGGGTGTATGTATGGGTGGGTGGGTGGATAGATGGATAAGTAAGTGGATGGAGGGGTGGGTGGATGTATAGTTGGATAGATGGGGGTGGATGGATTGATGGGTGGGTGGATGGATGGATGGATGGGTAGGTGAGTGGGTGGGTGGGTGGATGGATGGATGGGTGGGTGGATGGGTAGATGAGTAGATGGATGGATGGATGGGTGGATGGATGGACGGATGAGTGGGTGGGTGGATGGATGGATGGAAAGGAGTTAGATGCCAAGACATTGGCCCAGCCATGTAAGGTAGCAAAAGGCCATGCTTGAGCCTCTGTTTCTCTCATCCTGCTTGAGGAATGTTGCTCTTCTAGCTCTGGTTCCACGCTGTCCCCAGTCTATAAAGTAAGTCCCCAGGGATCAGTCTCAATGGGGAGAATACAAACAGTGAGAGGTAGACAACCCTGCTAGTAGGGTGTAGAGAGGATGGACAGATAGGGGACAGTGGTGGCTCGCACTCTTCTAGAATACCCCTGGCTGGTCTAGCCTTTCCTCATGCCAGGCTAAACCTTTGAAATCAGTCAGACAACAAAAGCCACTGGATCGCTGATGGTGTGAAATTGCTCACAGTTGCTGGGCCAGGGGCTTGTCACCCCTTTTTTTCTCTGGCCCATCAGTCAGGGCCACAGGCTCTGGGGATTCTTCCTTGGCCCTGTGTTCGCTTCATTCAACTTTTAAATAGCTCAGGATTTCCTGCCTAGGAATTAGCACCACCCACTGTAGGCTGCTAGGTCTTCCCATGTCAATAACTAAAACTGTCTCCCACAGATAAACTCCCAAGTGACTCTAACTGTGTCAAGCTCACTATTACATATCATCAACTTGACACACAAACATGTCACTCTTAAAACATAACCTTGTATTTCTTGTCTCCAAAGTCTCAACTGGGATCCCAGGAGAACCAGGCTAGTTTTTTCATGACCTAAAGATGTCATGAAAGTGTCAAACAGGCTCCACCTTTTGGTTTATTTGTTTTATTTTTGTTGTTTGTTTGGATGGATGATTTGTTTGTCAATGTTTGTTTTTTGAGACAGGGTTTCTCTGTGTAATAACTCTAGCTGTCCTGAAAGACACTTTGTAGACCAGGTCTTGAACTCACAGAAATTCTTCTGCCTCTACCTCCAGAATGCTGGGATTAAAGGCATGCACCACCATCACCTGGTTCAGGTTCCACCTCTTCAAGGTTCCCACTTCTAAAACTGCTGCCTGAGCACCCAATTCAGGAACCTTCACTGTGATTGTTCTCAGCAGGGAAAATTCCAGGTAGAGACTTTGTTAGGGGAGCCTAGATTCATAAGAACATCCTCTTCTAGGAAAGTTGCTATGTGGTCACTCCAGAAACTGGGGGCATGGGTGGAAGGCATAGAAAGCTTCACTCTGGAACAAGGGTAACCAAGCTAAGAGGGCAGAGTCAGTAGCGGTCCTGGGGAAAAACTAGAATGCCCAGGGTGATGTAGCAAACTCTAGAGGCTCATGAGGCATGGATCCATGGGGAGTCTTGTGATGAGTGAGAGACAGCAAAACAACAGGACATAGAGGACAGACATGGATGCAAATCCCAGATGTCCCAGACTGTGCAGTCTCAGAAAGCCCCTTAACCGCACTAATTACATCCACACGTCCGATGTTTAAAGACTAAAGACATTGAGGAAATGGCTTGGCCAAGAGGACAGACACATCCTAGGTATTTGATGATTGCTGAGTGACTAGCAGAGAGTGACTAGCAGAGAGTGACGGCACCTCAGGTCCCACTGGAGTTGAAAGGTCACATCTGCCCTATGAGCTGGACTCAGTGGCAGGTGGATGGAGCAAGTTCTAGTTCAGCCAAGGTGAGGCAATCTTAGCAGAAGGACCATCTCAGTTCCCTGAGGCCTGCCACATGCCTGCTGAGGGGCTCACTAGATGCCAATATGACAATGAATATTCACAATCCATGTGATTTGGAGTCAAAGACGAGCAGCAGTTCAGAGAACAAGGCTTCTGTGTTCTTTATGTGCAGTTCTTCCAGCAACAGTGAGGAAAAAAGGAGGCGACTCGCCAATGCAATGGGAAAATACTTAGAATAAACTTAATGAGAAATGTGTGTGACCCATATAAAGACAACCACAAAATTTTATTGGTGAAATAAAAGGAGACAAGAATAAATGGAGAAGGTTCTGCATTTCTTCATGGGAGTGTGGAAGTCTTGTAAAGACATCAGGCCGCCTCCGCAGTTAATATGCAGATTTAATACAACATCAAACACCCCACAAAGAGAACTTGACACATCTTAAGTTCATCCTGGAGAAATATTGATCATAATAGCAAAGGATAGTCTACAAAGGGAGGCCACTGGTCTACTACTTGCTGTCAGAACAGCAAGAATTGGAAAGATGAGAACATTGATGAGAACCAACCAATCAATGCCTAGGAGGCAAGGAGACGGCTCAGAGAGTAAATTGCTTGCTGCCACACCTGAGGACTTGAGTTTGAATCCTTGGCACACTGGTAAAAAGCAAAGTATGATAGTGTGTGCCTGTAGTCCCAGTTCTGGTGGGAGACAGGAGGTTCCCAGGCCAGCCAATCTAGCCAGTCAGTGAGCTCCAGGTCTAGTGGGAAACCCTGTCTCAAAAAATAAGGTGAATGACCAATGAAATGGCTTGATTGATAAAGGTGCTTGCTGCCAAGTATGATCTGAGGTGGATCCCTGGGACCCACATAGTAGGAGGAGAAAACTGGCACTCTCAAGTTGTCCTCTGACTTACACACACACACACACACACACACACACACACACACACAACGTAAACAAAACATAATAAAGATACCTTAAAAATAAGGTGGTGGGCGCTGGAGTGGTTAAGAGAACATGCTCTTATAGAGGACCTAGATTTGATTTCCAGCTTCCACATAAGGCTCAGGGGGTCTAAAGCTCTTTTCTGGCCTCTGTGGGCACTACATCACATGTGTACTGGTACACAGATGTAGGTGCCTTTTCTTTCCCACCTGCCAGTTCCCAAATAACCAACATGGAGACTTCTTATTAATTATCGGAGCTCAGCCAATAGCTCAGGCTTGTTACTAGCTAACTCTTACATTTTAAATAAATCCACATTTCTTATCTACCCTCTGCCACGTGACTGTACCTTCTTTCAACATGGCACATTCATCTTGCTTCTCTCTGTTGTTTCTTGAGATCCCCTCAGGCTCCACCCTTATTCTTCCCAGCCTTCTCTCTGCCCTAAAAATCCTGCCTAGCCATTGGCCAATCAGCTTTTTAGTAACAATAAGAGCAATACATATTTACAGTGTACAAAGATTGTTCCACAACACACAGACACACAGAGGCAAAGCATTCATACATATAAAATTAACTAAATACAAAATTTAAAAGTAAGTGTTTTGCTTGCTTGTATGTCTCTGTACCACATGCACGGCTGGTGCCTGCAGAAATCAGAAGGGTAATTGGTGTTATGGACTTTTGTGTGAGTGCTGGGAATCAAACCTGGGTCTTCTTCAGAACAGTAAGTGTTCTTAACTGCTGAACCAATTCTTCAGCCCCAATATAAATCCTTTTTTTTTTTAAGGTAGAGAAACATTGAGGAAGACACATGACACGGACCTCTGGCATCTATGTGACCATGCATGAGAGTGCACATCTGATACACTCCTGCACAAAACAAAAATAAAAGGACTCAAATGCCTAGAAACAGATGAGATTTTATATAAAAATGAACATGTTGAGGAAGCACCCCAACAAGGGTGCTGGCAAGGGACTCAGTGCTATTGGAAGGAACTGATGAACTACGAGGGGAAAAATGTAATTCAGATACACCTGATGCTTCATCTCAGAATAACCTCATCTGCATGATAAATGAAGTACCAAAAAACCCACCAGAGAATAAATACAGGTATTTATTAGCTCTTAAGAATACTAATTTTAAAGGACCAAGAAAACAAGTCTATAGAATTCACAGCATATGCACAGGTAATAATAACTAAGTATTTGCTCTAGCAGCCATGCAAGTGTATTAAATGCTTGGGGAAGTGGGTTTGTTTGTTTTAATAGTATTTTCAGTAAGTAAGAATTAAGGGTCTAAAGTCCTCTGTGCTCTCGATGCTCGAATGTCACAAAGCTTCATTGTCTGATGACAATCCCCTTCTTGGCCATTGTGGTCACATTTTCAGAGTTAGGAAAATGTTCAAGGCAATCTCATCTCTGTTCTTTCATGGGGGACTGAGGCTAAGGACCCCGCTGGTTCTTTAACTTCTGAGTTTCTGCTTTGCTTTCATCTAATTTTCCACAGCCAAGATCAAGGACTGTGTCAACTTACCTGGGAGGGAGAGCAAGGCTTCAGATGCACTAGGCCAGCTCTCCCCTTATGCTCTGTCAGTTTGACTGGAGTTGGAGTCACCTGGTAGACACATCTCTGAGTGTGTCTGTGAGGACACTTCCAGATAGATTAGCTGAAGTCAGGAGACTTCCCTGAACATGGTGGCCTATGCCATGGGCTGCATCTAAGGGGGAAAAGCAGCCTGGGGGAAGGGGTTGCTACGCAAGCTGAGTTTAGATCCCCAGATCCCAGATTCAGCCAGATTCAGGTGCTCCTGGGCCACCTAGCCTGCGACAAGGACACCTGGGATTGTTTTCTGACCTCCATATAGGTCACAGCACGTGAATATGAACATCCATGCACACTCACACAGACACAGACACACATACACATGACATGAGGGTAGAAGGGAACTTGTTCAGGAGAAGAAGGGGTTTGTAGGGGGTCAATAAGAGGGCAGTGATAATGATCAAAGCATGTTGTAAAAATACATGAAATTGGAAAAGAATAATTATTTAAAAGCAGAACATAAAATCATTTAAAAGAAATATTAGAGGAAGAAAAGCTTACAGTGGTGGTTGGAGGTACCATGCGTGGGAGCAGGAGGCACTGTGCTTGGGAGCAGGAGGTACCATGTGTGGGAGCAGGATAGGGACATGGGTAGACTCTAGAGTCACCTGGATGGAAGACAGGAAATGAAAAGCCAGGAATGGCCAGGGATCAGCTCTTGGGTGTGTGGGTGGTGGTGGAGGGAGCAGACTTGGAAAGAGGCCATGGTCTCTCATCACTCCGTGTCCTGATGGCCAGAGCTCTGAGCCAAGGGCTCCCGAGGACTCTGCTGCTTTGGTGCAAACACACACCTGAGCCCAACAGTTCTAAAGACAGGGCTTCTAGGACTCGTGCTTGTGTGCTGAGCATGTCCCCGACCCCATGAGGATGCCCTTGGTCCCAGGTGTGCTTACCTGGCTTGTTGGTGGCCTTCATCTTTTGGAGCTGTTGCCTGGCATTCATTACTCATTCCCCAGTTTATGAACTCATCCTTGGAGCCCCAGAGGCCTGCAGTCCTCTGCTTAATATTCAGCTTAAACTTTACACACCCTGTTCAAACATTTTAGCACCTCCTTATCTGTTCTGGGTCTCACCAAAAATAAAAATATTTTGGTTCCACAAATAAAAGCAAATATTTGACAGCACTTGGCATTTTTTCAGTGTGTTAACTCAGTTTGCTGGGTAAACACTGCTGCCCAGACCAATGACCTCTTGCTGGGGATTCCAAGCTGAGTCCATGGGTGTGGGCAACATCCACCCCCCAGCGAGGTGAGCTGGAGAAGGGTGTGGAGGTCCTGGCTGACTCTATCTGAGCTCCGAGTGGAGGGACTGGCAGTCAGCTCAGGATGATGGTCACCCTCCCTGGAGACCTGGGCCCCTTGGCACCTGCATTGGTGTAGGTTTGGCATACCTGTGGCTGTCTGCATGCATCTGGTAATCCAATGGGCTCAGGGAAGCTAGACTAGCTGCTCATTGCTGTGTGACCTAAACCAGGTGCAGCCCCTCTCTGTCTCTCCAGTGTAGCAAAGCCCAGCCCAAGGGATAGTTCTGGTGAAGGGACAACATAGAACTTAGCTCAATGGTGCTCAGTATGCAGAGGTGACTTGCCCTGGCTCTTCTCTCTGACTCATGCCTCTCAACTTAGGTACCTGCCCACTCCAAGAGGGCAGTGGGCTATGCCTTGGTTGGTGGCCTTGTTCAGCATGTCTACGTGACATCTTGGCTGGCCTCGGAGGAAGTGGAACAATCCTATTTCTCTTGCACAGGTCTGCAAGAAGACCATTCTGTCTCCTAAACTGTGGTCTCATATCTGGAGAGCCCTCAGCACCTGAGGTAGATAGTAGCTCAAGAAGAGAGGCCTGCTTGAGCTGACAGGGACAGATGGGCTGAGCACAAGATGCTAAACTGAGCCTCTCTGTGTGAAACTTCCTCCCCCTCGCTTTCTATTTGAAATTCTAGGGCTATAAAAGCTGGGGAGCATGGAGACAAGGCCACCATCCACACAAGCGAGGACGTATTGATGACTTAGAAACTAGCTGAGTTTCCTGTAACATGGGAGGAAGATGCTGGGAGTCTGAGCCATGTGCTATATGAGAAGGGGGCCATTCCCCAGTCTCTGAGCAGGAAAGGACATATGCCTGGTTTGATAGTGAGCTCCTCTCATGGCACTGGGACAAAGGGCTTTCAGTGACCCTACTGTGAGCAAGAGGAAGTCAAGGCCCAGAGAGTCTCATGACTAAATGTTGAGCTAATAAGTAGCTGAGCTGAAATCGGAAGCAGTCATGTCTGAGTTCAGAGCACGTATTGACTCTTGCACTCCTCAGTGCACACAGGAACCCACAGAACTCACCTCTGGGGAGAGGAGGCAGAGCCTAAAGATAAGGTAGGCTGCCAGAGAAATTTCTAGAAACATGCAGTATGTCACCTTGCTGGACTCAGTTTTCAGTGGAGTCCAACTCAGCAGAGTGACCCACCCTCACTGGGAGCTGGTACAGGTGGCTAGTCAGACCAGATAAACAGAGGGGCATGCCCCAGTCCCTGGAGAACTGTGCCCTCGATTCAGACAGGAAGTGACCCACAAAGCACTCAAGATCCCCTCATATACGCTAAACTAGTGACTTTCCAAATTCCCCCAAGAAGTAACTGACTGGAGGCTGGGCTTGTTTTAGCTTACAGTTTGAGGGGATACAGTCCATCGTGATGGGGAGATGTGGTGGCAGGGCTGTGACTGCATTCTCAGTCAAGAGGAGAGGTGAACACTGGTGCTCACATTGATTTCTCCTCTTCACTCAGTCAAGGGCTTCAACTCATGGGTCTTTCCTCACAGACATCTCCAGTGGTTGGTCTCCTAACAGGTCAAGTTGATGGTCAATATTAACCCCCACATGCCTTAGACAATGAAATTAGGGACCACTCACATCCGGTGCTCACCTCCTCTGATCTCTCTTGCTCTACTTGTCTGGATCTGGAAGATTCTGGCCAAGTTCTCTCAACCTACAGAGATGGACCAGTGTTCATGGTGGAAACATTAGGGTGGAGGGACAGTGCTCATGGTGGGACCATTACGGTGGAGGGACAGTG
>JAQHUG010000064.1:1129035-1156339 GCA_028555095.1 Dicrostonyx torquatus
TTCTTTAGTACACTAAGAAAGGCTCACAGAAAGAGCCCATCACTGAAGGGGTGACCCGCTCTTTTGGGGAGACTCGTGTGTGTGTGTGTGTGTGTGTGTGTGTGTGTGTGTCTAGGTTTCCAGGGGAAACCGCGACAGTGTCCAAAGCCTGGTCTAAGGAGGTACCTTTGATGACAGAGCTGTCACCCCACTTCCCACGCCTGCTTCCTGGGGTCCCCTGGCCCATCCCTCCCGAGATCTGTATCCTGAGCTGTCTTTTATTTTGAAGCACCGTCTTATGTAGCACAAACTGGCCCTGATGACCTGGAACTCTAGATCCTCTTGATTCTACCCGGGAGCCAGGATCACAGGCGTGCTCCACCACACCCAGAGAGTGCAGAGCTGAGGACTGAGCGCAGGGCTACAGCTGAGCTACACTCTAGTCACCCAAATGCTCCCCTTTCAGAGCCAGCTTCCTGATTTGTTGGCTTTCTCACATCTATACCATGCTAAGAACAGCAGCTGAAAGCAGGGCAGACTCGGTATGTGTGGCTTGCCTAGACCACTTGTCTCGACTTCAGTAGCTCTCCTGACCACATATTACAAGCAATGACTCTGTGGTCTAGATTTCAGGGGTTTCTGCCTGAAATCTAGTCCCTGAGGCTGCATCTCAGCTATTGTGGAAGGTAAAAAAAAATGCTGAAAGGTCTGAGACTGTCACCTACCTGTCATGTTTATCCTGGGATACTGCTGCTGATTGTCCTGATGGCCAGCAAAATCACACAGGGCCACCTCACCACAAGGATGTGTGACTTCCCAGGAAGCTCAGAAGGAGAAAATGGCAGATGGAAGATTTCTAGAAATTTTTGTCACACGGTGGGCTCAGGAGGAGCACTTCTGTTTTGAGGTGCTTCTAATCCCAGCCTGCTTGAGCTGGAAGAGGCCATGTCATCCACTGGGGGTAGCTGGAGAGAACAGCACAGGCTGGAGCTTGCCCAAGTGGGAAGACTGCTTTTGTGGAAGGTGCCCTCTTCTAGACAGAGTGACCCAGTTTAAGAGGACCTAGCCTGGAACTTTCAAAAATTAAAAGATTGCATGGGGTGGGCAAGAGCGAGAGAAAAAGAGACAAACAAACAACTCGGGCAGACACAAATAGCGACTTTTAATTATATAATCTACTTTTGATGAATTTATTTCTGACAGTTTTATAGGTTGACGAGAGAGTGCATTTTAGATGCAAAAAACCCATTATTCATTCCAGGCTCTTTGAGCATAAAAATTGTCAAATGATTTTAATACAGTTTTAAGTTTTATGTTTATTGTCAAGAAAAAAAAGGTCCACAGCAATTACCGAGTCACATGCCCCTTAAATCTGTATGCTTCTGACAGCAAGAACAATAAAATATGTTTTTGCCCAAACCTTTTGCCATTCAGATTGACGTGGCTGCTGCGACAGCTGCTTTTCTTCCATCTGAACACCATTTATGAGAAAGCTAACTTCGACCCACTTCCTTCATGGGGGGGAAGGGACGGGTGTCCCCACTGCTCCGCGGCACAGAATTTTCTAGGTAGGAAGCTCAGATCCAAAGAGCTAAGTCCGGGAGGGAGATGGCAGGGAAACCAATGGGCAAATGCACACTTACAAGGTCTCTGAAGCATCTTGTTGATCTGTAGGGACCAGAGAGTGGTTATGGGCCATTGGTTATAGATCAGCCAATCAGAGGACCACAGAGAAGGCTGCTCACCTGCTGAGCCCTGGGGCTACTGGTCCTGTAACTAGAAGCTCAAAGAAAGTTTCACAGCTGGGAACTCACTGTTTGTTGCAAGCCAGGAAGGTGGGAAGGGACTGCAGGAAACATGGGTGGGGTTGAGTTGGGAGGCAGGGAAGCTGCGAGGTGAGATACCAAGTAGAGGATCACTGGAGCAAAGCATCCCTCAGGCTTCAGGGAGGTTTGCAGAGCTTACCCTGATGTGCCCCCACTGAAGGCCTGGATGGCTCAGAGGACCCACACCTCGCTCTCTGCCGGCTCATCAGTCTAAGCTGACTTTAGAGGAGGAGGAAAACCTCTGACCCCAACCTGCCTAGGAGTGAACTGAAGAAGAGCCCTGGACTAAGGCCATGGATGTGGTCAGCTTCACATTTAAGGATGAGGTGTGACCACAGTTGCCAGCAGAAGGCAGCCTACCCATCAGGGATCCCAGGTCCTATCAGGTGCTAGCTATATGTATGGAAAACGAACATTCTGGGCAGGTGGCTGGGTCTGGCCATCCCTTCATCCCCCAGAGCCCACAGGTGCTTGAACCCCAGCAGTCTGAGTTCAGCATCTCATGAGCACCCTGGAAATGGTGCTGTATCCTGAGGAACTGCAAACTGTGGTGTCTGCTACGCCACTTGCTCTGCAGCCTTTCAGAAGCCCTCTTTGGTCACTCTGCTGGGGACCTGGCAGTGTTCCTCTTCCCCTTCCCCAGCAGATGGCCCAGTGAGCATCTCCTCCATCCCACCCCGCCTCTGATTTATGGTCTCTCAGCCTGCTGAGCTACCAAGCAACTCTGCTCTTCTTCACTTCTTCCTCCAATCCCATGGTTCCCCCAGGCCTCTAGGAAGCCTCATTTGGCAAAGCTTGTTTCTTTAGAAGCGAGACCAGGCTCTTTGGAGTAACCATTCCTCCAAATGGTATGGCAGAGTGGTTCTTCTTGGCACAGTCCCTAGGGAGATGGGTGCTACTCATGTGAGGCAGTGCTTTGCAAGGTACAAGATGGCAAGAGCATACTCAGGGCCTGGTGAGGAGGTTTCCACAGAGTCCTGCCTGGGCAGGTCTGAACAGGTTGGTGACCCTCCAACAGGCAGGACCATAGATGCCTTTTTCAGACAGTCTGAGCTAGCTCCACCTCACCTTCTTAGATCTGAACTCACCTCACAAGCTCTATCTCAAAGCATTCACGGATTCCTCAGTCTTGCTCATGTTGCATGCTGCTAGACAGCCCTTTGCCTATGAGGAGCACTCAAGTGACTTCTGCTGATTTTCAATGCATCCTTTTTTGCTCTAGGCTGAAAGCAGCAAGCAAAACAGACTCCGGCCTTGTTGCCTATGACTCAGAGTCTTTTCTTCAGGGCCACACAGATCAGCATTTGCCACTTCCAGACATATTCAATTGGCAGTACACAGTCAGGTGGTCATGTCTGCATCCTTCATGTCTTAGGGTCAAGGTCGTGGTCTCTTTTATGACTACTTTACCCAAAAGATGGCATGGTGCCTAGCAGATAGCAGATCTCATTGCAATTTGGACGGATAGGGTATACAAGCTGAATGGATGGAGTGGATAGATGCAAAATATGGATGGGTGGGTGGATGAGTGGATGGATACATGGATGAATAGATGGAATGGATAGATGGGTGGAGTAGATGTGTGCATGCATGAGTAGATGGGAATAGATAGATGCATACATGCATGCCTGCATAAAAAGGATAGATTGTGTAGGATGGATAAGATGGATGGGATGGATGAATGAATGGATAGATGGATGGATGTGTGAATGGATGGAATGGATGTATGTATGAATGGATGGATGTGTGGATGAATGAATGGAACAGATGGATGAATGCCTGCATGGAATGGATGGGTGGATGGAATGGCTTAGGTACATAGGATGGATAGATGGGATGAGTGGATGATGGAAGGATGGATGGATGCATATCTCCTACATTCCCAGCTTCCGTTGAAAACAGGCCTGGCCATGTGACAGACTCTTGCCAGCTGAATGTGTCTGAAAGTGGCAGAGTTCCAGCACTGATACATGTGGTCCTAGAGAGAATATGCCGAGTCCCAGGGAACAAAACAAGCTACGGTCAGAAGGTATTTGAGTTGCTGAAGTCTGTGTGGGCAGAACCTGGTTCTCCCCACTCCACTGGACTCAATCCCTTTACTGTAGTGGGAAATCACTGCTACTGCATTAATATCCAGAGACTCAGGACTTTAGCAACCAGAATAACTGAGCCCAGATGGCACATGCCTGTGACAGGTGCCACAGAAAGCAGGTCTAATTGTTCTTTGCTTTCAGCGTCTCTCCTGGCTTGTTCAGAATGGGAGAAAGCCACATTCAAACATGTGTTCCCCAGACCTTCCCTCTCCCACAGGGGCAAGCAGACTGCACGGGCTGGGAGGCTCTGGAGCAGGAGGGTCAGACAGCCTAGAGGAATTTGGACTCAGAGTGTGTTCCAGTCCCCACTTGTCTGTGATTCTGGGTTCTTGCTTGCTGTTCTGATACTGATTCTGCCTCATGAAGACAGGCCACCCTCAACACTCTGGACTGCCAGCCCTGGGTCAAGTCTCTGCGGTGGGGACATTTGTAAAAAGGAGTCACTGTGATCATTATTGCTTTTTCTCAGGTCCTGGTGTCTCCACTGCAGGAAGCCCCTCACTGAAAACATTTTGTCTTCTTCCATTTCCAAGTCAGACGGCCCCATTTTTCTCCGGCTTTCCACCGTCTGTGAGCTGCCCGGTGCCTATTACACAAACCCCAATGCATCTTTGAAGTGAGCAGCTAATTATGTTCCAGGAAGTTATAGATCTGGAGTTTCCCCGGTGCCAGCGGCAATCGCCTGCTCCTGCTCTCATTTCACAGAGAAGCCTTCCAGGGCCTGATGGAGGCTGTAATTGGGAGCCCCTTTCCAGGCCCAGGGACCTGTGGGGGTTGTGCCCCCTGCACCTGGGGAGGCCACTAGCCCTTCATCTTCTCAATTTGCAATGGTTGCAGGCCAGGCCCTCCTCTCTCTGCAAAGAAGTGTTGGTGTCCAGAGAACTGACTCTAGTGGGCTAGGGAGGAGGAACAGAAATGCAGATGTCCAGGGCTGAGGCCAATGGGAAATGTCCCTCCCTCCCAGTAAAACTCTGGTTGGTACTGAAATCTTTTTGTCACCGCTGATCACCTGAACATCTTGTGTCTATTTTATATATAAAGGAAAGGATCCACCTCCTATCCCAATGCCTGTCCACTTTGATTGGCTCATTTCAGCTCTCCTGCAGCCAGACAACCCTTCCCAGGAAATCACTTCCTCCCTCCACAGTGACATTCTCCAGTCCCATTCATGGAATAGAGATAGGGGAATGCATGTTAGGTACCCAAGGTATACTTCTTTCACAACCCACCCCCAACATAAGCACCTTCCTAAACCAGGTGCCTGGCTGAACTCTACTGGTCCAGGCATCCCAGTGAGACCCTTACCATCTCCTGGGAGATGAACGTCCTCCATCCAACAACTCTTTAGAGAGCCATGGCTGTTCGCTCAATCCTTAGCATAAAGTGCAACTTACAGTGGATGCTCAAAAGACATTCTTCCCAGTGGCCAAGGTGAAAGGTAGTAAGAGATGATGGCAGTGTAGCATTGGGTTGTGAGCACGCTGTAGATGCCATCAAGGCGAGGACAGCTCAAATCTGATGCCCTTGGCTGGCCATATTCTGAGGGTAGTGCTGGACTGAGTCTGAGAAGCTGGGACAGGAAAGGAAGAGCTTGGTGTCTAGGTGGAACCAGAGCCAATACAGACCTACTGTGTGACACACCCTGAGAAGAGGGCAGCCTCACCCAAATTCCCAAGCTCACACATGTCATCCCACACTAGGTCTCTTGTCTTGGGTCTCTTTTGTCACATTAAGAGTCTTTTCCAAAGCATGAATAACCCATGCCTGTTTTGACTTTTGTTTTGTCTGGTCTGAATAGATAAACCCCTATTCATATGCTGGATCATTTGACCTTATCTTAATAGAAATGGAGTCTAGGATAAAGAAGGCGATAGTTCTGATCATTTCTGACTAGTGGGAATTTACCCAGCATGCTCTCTCCTAGGGGAGCCTCACTTTATGAGATATCTTGACAATTCTGAGTGAGCTCCCAGCCACCACATGCAGAGGTAATAAGGACAGACAAAGCCCGTGGGGACTTTGCACGGGGCTGAGAAGATACTCTTTCTTCAATGGCATGTTTTAACCACACCATGAAGCGGTGAAGCAAATGGATGGAGGATGGCAAATCTCCAGGCCCAGCTTGCTCTGGGCTGGGATCCCTAATGAGAGCAGTCTGTCTGCTCAAAGGACTACTGCTAAGTGGTGAGCCCTCTTCATCAGAAGTGAGCAACTAGAAACAGAATCTGCAGGGGAGGGATGCACTTCTGAACTCTTGGATGTGACCGCATGTTTGGCAGGAACAACTGAGGGCAAAGATTCTGGAGAGCTCAGTCCGTGGTCCCCTGTGTCCACTATGATGTAAAACATCATAGCAAGGAGGAAGCTTTCTCATGACAGACAGGAAGGAGAAAGAAGGAAACACAGGAACCAGAGCAAGATATAACCCCCAGGACACCCTCAGTGACCTACTTCCTCCAACTAGGCTCCACTCCCCACTTTTATCACCTCCTCATAATGTCATTACCCTATGAATCCAGCAAGAGATAAGTCTAGGGGATTCATCAGAGCCGTGAGGATCTGGTCACTTCTCAAAAGTCCATCAGCTGGCAACTAAACTCCCAATACATGAGCCTTCAGGAGAAACATGCCATAGCCAAATGAATATTGTCAGCTATGTATTTACCCACCTCCCCATCATCCATCCATCCATCCATCCACTCATCCATTCAGCTATCCATCTGCCCATCAGTACATCCACTCATCCATCCATTTACATACACACTCATTCACCTGTCCATTTATCCACTCATCTGTCCACCCACCATCTGTCTTTTTGCCCACCCACCCATCTATCCAATCACTCTAATGTCCATCTATTATCCTTCATTTACCTTCTGTCTACCCACTGATCCATCTATCTATATACCTACCGATCCATCTAGGTACCCATTTATCCAGCTGCCTACTGATTCATGTATCCATGCATACATGCACTCATGCATGCATCTATCTATCCACTTACCCCCCTATCCACCTACCTACATATCTGTCAGTTCACCTATCATCCATCTGTGCATCTGTCCATCCCTGCATCCACCCACGCATGCATGTAAACATCCATCCATCCATCCATCCATCCATCCATCCACCTATCTCTTCACCTATTTACATACCTGACTGTTCAATTACCTGCCCATCCATGCATCTATCCATCCATCCATACATCCATTCATCCATCCACCTATCTCTTCACCTATTTACATACCTGACTGTTCAATTACCTACCCATCCATGTACCTATCCACCCATGCATCCACTCACCCATTCATCCATTTTTCTCCATCTACATTCTAGCTACCTACCAACCCATTCACCCATATATTCACCTATCCATCCATCCACGTACCCATTCATACACCCATTTGTTTGTCCTCTATATGTCTGACCATCCACATTCCCACTCACCAATGCATGTGTCCATCCGTCTATCCACTTATTTATCCATCCACTCATTTAACCAATTATATACCCATTCATTCACTCATTAACCCTCCCACTTACCTACATATCTGCCCATCCACCTACTCAACCACCTATGCATCCCTGCATCCATTCACCCACCCACCCACCCATCTATCCACCCATCCACCCAGACACACAAACATGCATACATACATACATATATATATATACATACATACACACAAACAAACATACATATACACACCTATCCACCCATCTACATCCATTCATCTGTTATTTATCACATACATACATACATACATAATCCATCTATCCAGGCAATGGTTTTCTTCAGGTCCAGCCTTGTGCAAGGCATTGCAATGCGTGCTTGCAAAACTATGGGGAGAAATACAACTATCTCTCTGCCTCTAACAAGCTTCCACTACAAGGGAAGCAAAATAATAAAGCTAATAGACCTTACAACAGCAAAAGAAACAATTTCTAGGAGGTGTTGACAATGACTCCTTTGTAGCCTGGAACTCAGTGTGTCCATGCCCCCATTGCTTCAACCAGACAATGGGCATCCCGAGGTCCCCTAGGAACCATGGTATCTTACACAAAACTCGTTCAGAAAATGTTAGGTGACTAAATAGGTGAGAGAGAAGCTGGATGGTAGGCGGGTAGATGAAGGCCTGTCCATAAAGCTGAGAACTAGAAACTGGTACTCTGGAACCCTCTTCTGCCCCTGGCCTGCCAGTTAAAAGGCACCCCTGCAGGTCTGTGAATCCAGGCCTTGGCCACCCTGCCCAGTCAGGTCTTACAATTGTGACCCAGATGAACCACCAGGGAACTGAGCTCAGACTAGGGTCTATGGCTGTTCTTGCTACCAAGCTGAGTGGGTCTCCAGGCCCCTTTGGCCTTCTGATAGTGCCTCCCACTCCTTTCTAATGGGAAGATCAATCTCCTGGATGGAGAAGCCAGGATCAATAGAGGAGTTGATTAGTTCTGCATTCTCACTGCCATCCGTTTCCAGCGAGATGGTGTCATGGAAAGGGCATGGACCCAGAGCCAGCAGCTGGCCTGTGTCCAGCCTTACCACCCACGCTCATGGCCAACCCTTTCCCTTTTCCTCAGTTTTCTCACCTCAAAAATGGGACTCCTCCTGCTGCTGCGGGGCTTGCTCTGGGCCCCTGAGTGCCAGACACTGGCTTTGGAGAAGAAGGTGTGTGCCTGTAGCAGAGGGGAGAAGAACATGGCTAAGCCTGTCCCTGTGTTTTGTTTGTCCCCTGAAAGACAGAGAGGGGACCCAGGCCATTCTGCCCCCATTGGTGTCCCTGTACCAGGTCTCAGACTCAGGCTTCACAGCTTTCTGTGCCTGTGGAGCAGGTGGGTGAGCTGGGTTGATCAAGGGAATGCACGGCCTTGTGAGAAAAGACATGAGAACAGGGACTTTGGATCTCCACGTATGTGGTATGTGTCTGGCAGTCAGCCCATGTGTGTGTGCAAGCTCATAGTCAGAATAAGAAGCCTGGTGCTAGAACCTCCATGTCCCACCACAGCCCTGAGGGCCTTGAGAGAGTAAGGGCTTCTTGGGCCTCTCTGGTTATTTCAGTGGAAACTTTTTCCCAGTCATAAATCTTACCCTGACTCAACAAATATAGAACAGGACCATAGGACAACTCTGCCAGAGATAGCCACCCTTCATGGTGTTCCTTTTTCACAAGGTCTTCAGGTGGACCTTGCCTGGTCTGCCCGCTAGAGCTCTCTGCCCTCTCAGGCATATTCTGCTGCTTCTCAGATGTGTGTGCGGAGTAGGCTTTAAAGGTCATTGCTGGTGCTACGCCACCCGCCCATACTCCCAATGTACTCCAACACCAGGTTGGGTAAAAGGCCACAGAGAGGCCCAGTGAGCCACAGGCGTCCAGTAGATAACACCAGGGCCCATAGCAGGGCCTCACAGAGAGACTACCTTGCAACTAGACTTTTAAGGATGGCTATGGTGCTAGCATGCCTTGGCACATTATATTCCTGAGTGCAGAACCCATGGAAGACTAACTAACTCCCCACCAACAGAAGCCGCTTCAGGAAGGCGCCTCAGAGAGGGACCCAATTTGCTCAAGATCACACAACAGTGCAGTCAAAGGTCAGTCAGAGCTTCCTGTGTGGTCAGGGTGTGTCCTCAACCCTCAGTGGGTTGCTAAGGTGAGAGAACTTCACTCTGTCCTCAGGTAGATGGAACTTTGATTGGGGCAGAGAATGGACCGCACGAGGTCTGTGGAGCAAGCTAAGAGCAATTGAAAACGGTGGGTGCAAAGGGCTTTTCTGGGGCCTAGATGCTCCTTTGCTGAAGGAAGAAGGGTTTGTAGCCATCAGGAGACCTAGCCTCTGCTTTTGAAGGTGCTTAACAGGGGCCCCCATCCGTGACAACATCTGGACCTCACCAGCTTGCCCCCTTCACCAGCCTGCTCACATGCACAAGCTTACAGGTATGCTTTAACCCACTCACCCTCACGCTCATGCACATTTGCACATGCATGTGTTTGCACACTCGCACACTCAGTGTGCTCACATGTCCACATGCCTACATGTCCCTCAGTGCACATTCACAGGCTTGCACACTTGAGAACTTGCACGCTTGGTTTCAACCATTCCTTCATTCCTTTCCCATCTTCTTCCATTTGCTCTGGCTTCATTACCATTTTGTCTTCACACTCTTTCCTTCCTTTTGTGGTCTTCATCCCTTTCTTCCTGTCTCAGCAATGTGTCTCTGACTCTCAGCGTCTTACTCTCTCCCGCGTCTCTTTCCTGGGTCCTTGTCATGTCCCATCCCCAGGGCTCTCCCTGTCTGGAGATCCACTAGGATGGGTGCGGCTAACCTGGGCCCTGCCCCAGCCCCTCCCACACTCGGAGAGGTGCCTCCCTCTCCCCCATTGCCCGAGTGGGTGCCGGTTATTTCACCTGCCTTTGGATCTGAAGCTCAAATTGCACATCAAAAGGATAATGCATCTTTAAGCTGTTACAACGACTTCTCAATTTTTCATTTCCTGTCAGGGTGGGAGCTGCAGGGGGCAGGGCAGCCGCCGAGCCTGTCTCCTGCCAGCCAAGTGTCTGCCTGGATTTGAGCAGTAGGAAACCCAGGGGTGATAAATCGCTATTTCTAAGTAAATTTCATGCATTTGCCCTTTGGTTAAAGTCTCCCCTCTCAGCACTTTCCCTGTGCACACAGCCCGACTAATAACGCACCGTGCAAGCTCTCTCCGCTGTGACAACTGATTGCGCTTTGAAGTAATAATGGCTGATTTAATAATTGGTATAATTTTTCACTAGTACCTGAATGTCATCGACGCACAAAATAAGCTACCTGGGCCTACGGCTGCAGCACTTTCCCTTCTCGGGGAGATCAATAATGCATTAAACCCCCAACCCAGGACCCCGAGGGGCCAGGCCTGGGGAGATGAGGGAGGCTGTAATAGGGATGGGTGGGGTCACACTATAGTACCTGGAGGGCAGAAAGGCTGGACAAGAATAAGCTGGCTCACAATCACACCCTGGCTGGAGTCACAGAGATCATCATGAATCAATCCTCTGCCAAGACCCAGCCCACCCTCCAGGTCCCACATCAGTGCTCACTCTCAGCCCTCAAAGGTACTGGGGAGACATGAAAGGATGGAGACACAGGAAGACTCACCTCAAACAGCAGCTACCACCCACACTAACTGTGTACTGCGTATATGTGCACACACAAATGAATATCCAATGTGCACACACAAATGAACATCCAATCAGACCCCCCCCATTGTTCGTTCCCATCGGGAGCCTGGTGTCCTTATAAGCCATGTGCTTAGCTAGGAGAGACAGTGAGAGCCACAGGGTCCCTCAGGGGCATCATGTGAGTCGGCTCCTCTGTCCGGGTGCCGCATGAGATGTACGCAGTTGTCAGTGTCCACGTGTTTGCCTGACGTGTGTCTTGGTAAAGGTAAGGGTTGAACCTCCTTCTGCCTACTTTGGCCTTGAGAGCTTGCTTCTTGCTAAACCCAGCACTCTTCATCCACACGGAGCAGGCTAGAAGCAGTGACAATCTTCTCGGTGGGGAGGCCATTCCCCGTGTTTTCTTCTCTGCTGAGGGTACCCTTCCACACCTGCCTGGGTAGAACCTACCCGTAGAGAGAACACAAATGCCACAGGTGCCTCTGTTCCTGTCCTTGGGGTCCTCATGCAAGGAGGTCTTGAGAGCCAGGGGCTCTCATGTCTGTGAAGATGTAGTGATGAGATGAATGTATCATCTTCACATTCCCTTCCTGGTCCTGGATAGAGTGCACTGAAGTGGTGTGTGTGTGTGTGTGTGTGTGTGTGTGTGTGTGTGTGTGTGTGTGTGCATGTGTGTGTGTGTGAGCGTGCATGCATGTGTGTTCTGCACGTTCACATGTGGGACGTCCATGCATGTGTGTATGTGGAAGCCCGAGAAGGTGTCCTGCTCCATCACTCCCCACCTTATTCCCTTGAGACAGGGTCTCTCACTGAACCTGGAGCTAGGCTGGTGACCAGCCAGCCCCATGGATTCTGTCTCCATCTCCAACAATGTTGGGGTTACAGATGCACACGCAACCACAATTGGCTTTTTACATGGGTTCTGGAGTTTTGAACTCAGATCCTAGTGCTTGTATAGTGAGCGCTCTTACCCACTGAGCCATCTCCACTGCCTGGATCTGCATTCGAGTCTGGCGTCTGGTGGTGGAGACAAGCCATGGCACAGACTCTGAGCAGTCAAACCTGTCAATTCCATCCGTACAGAGAAGGGACACCCACCTAGGGTGATGCCAAGATTGTCTCCTGAGGCTTTCCAGGGTTGCAAGGCACCATGACAGTGTGGAATCCTTGTCTTGGCCATAGCTGGATAGATCTGCCAGGCCCAGGTTACTCACATCCCCAAGCATCTCCCCTCCTTCCCGCCTGTGTCTGGCTGTGAACCAGGAAATGGATTTCAACTTCACCTCCTCCCCAGATAGATCAAACATCTTAAGTGAGATTATTCAAGGCCCTCCATTGTTTCTAACTCATTTCCTATTTTCCAGTTGAAGAACCTGCCAGAAGCGCTCAGTGGCAGAGATTAAAACAATTTCAGAAGCCGGCACCCAGTGCTCTCGTTGGATGGTAAGCAAATTGGATGTCTGTGAGAGGCAGGCAAATTTTATTATCAACACATAGTTTGCGACTTAAGTATCCTTAAGACCCCCTGGTGCTGAAGAGTCCTTGGCAGGAGGGCTTCTGAGTGGGGGCGAGATGAGGGGGTGGGAGGAGACACCCAGCTGGGGCCCTGCAGGCCCAGGCCCAGTGGGGAGCTGTCAGACCCTCAGGAGCAGACAAACCCACCCTTGTCATTCTTTTCCACCACCAGGCACCAGCCGCACTGGCGAGGCTCTGAGGATGTATTTCTCTGTGAGTGCTTTGATCTGTTTGTCCGTGAAGAAACTGACTCAGAGAAGGGAAGGGACTGGCATGATGTCACACAGCAAATAGACAGTGAATCAGAAGAGAAATCTGACCCTCACTCATGGCAGCAGGCTGATTCATCTTCACCCTGTAACCTGGCACAGGAGAGAACGGAGGAGGGTCCCTTGTCCCAGGCAAGGATGTCCTTGACTAGCTCACAGCCAACCAGTCTCCAAGCTTGTGACGGGAACTAGTTATCTCTGAACGGACCCTCCATGGGCCCTGCTGAGGCCAGAAGGGTACTGCTAAAAATAAACACATTGTTGTAAGCAACTGGAGATCGAATATGGGTGACTTGTCCCAGGACTACAGTTATCTGATACATCCATCTGTGTGAGTCTACATGGCAGGACATGCAGGCCTACTTTTCCTGCTTCGGACCCGGAAGGCCACACCGAACTCTGGCATGACCTGTGGAAACAGATGTGGAGAGTTCTGGTTGTTGCTGTCACTGCCTGGTGCCTCTGGAATGATATCCTCACACCCCGTGCTTTCTGGGGTGTTCTGTGACATTGCTTCCCTCCCACCATACTAACGCAGAGGCTGTGGACCACATTCTCTGCCCTGTCCTGTGCAGGAGGCCTTTCCTTCACATCTTACAGGCCGTGTGTCCCACAGCAGTGCGCTGTACTCCGGACTACTTGTGTCTATGCACACTTGTTGACAAATACTCTTTCCAGAGCCTAAATAAAGGGTCGCAGAGGCCCCAGACCAGCCCTTCTTGGTGGCAGCCTTTCTCAGACCCTTGTCACCATCCCTTTCTGGATCCCAGTTGGGCACATTCTGGTCTTCATACTGCCCCACCCAAGAGCACTGGGTTCTGGATTCACAGTCACCTTGGGAAGCCTCCTTCTCTCCCAGGCCTCAGCTCCTGGAGCCATCTATGGCGTCTGGGCACCAGTACACAGTGGGTTTCCTGGGCTTTGTGGCTTGGACAGTATGACTGAGGCAGGAGGAACTGGGCTGGCATGTGCAGAGCTGAAGGCCACCAGACACGGCAGGTAGGGCAGGGGCAGCAGATGTCGAGTGGGGCTGCAGCCAGACAGGTGCTGTTCTGAGCCCTGACAGCAGCTGCCCCTTCGCTGGCCCTCTGTTGAGCCACCAAGTCAAAGTTTTACACTTCATGGTGGTTCTGGCTTCTGAACTGGCCACTATGATTCTCTTGCCTTTCCCAGCTGTTCCCAGAGGTGGGGAGCAAACACTTGGGACTTTGGAGTGACCTCCCCAGCTCAGCAATATCCCACAGGGTTCTGGGCTAAGTTCTGTTTGGCTATGGTACCAAACAGAGCTGGCTAGTAAGATCTCTTTAAGCTGGAACACAGGCTAGCAAGATCTCTCTGAGCTAGAGCACAGGCTAGCAAGATCTCAGCAAGGGTGCAGGCCAGTTCTGGCAAGTTTGCCTCCTGAGGGCAGAGGCACTGGCTCTGTGGTGAACTGAGGCGAACAAGGGAGTGAAGAATGAAACGGGGAGTGATTAGGACAGTTTCTCAGGTACAGTGGCAGCCGTCTTAGCTGCATGCTAGAGCATCTGTGTGACCTGTCTCCTCGGCTGTGAGATGTGACTGAGGTACATTTCCCACTCCCAGGGCTGTGAGTGAAGACTGGTACAGTGCCCATCTGGCTAAGTCTAAAGTTCAGCAAGTGACAAGGCCCTTAGCCCATGAATTTGGTTACCATATTGCTTTCCAGGAGCTGGCGGTACAGGGGACAGGGTGTTAGAGCCTAGAGGGCCAAGCCCCAAGTACAAAGCAGCAGGAAGCTGGGGAAGTCCAGAGTGAGTGCCAAGGCCCTGGCAGCTCAGGCGTCAGGGTCGTTTTCTTTCCCCTCCACCCCCCCCCGTCTTAAGGCTGGAGGCTGTGTGCCAGACACTCAGAATGTCCTGAGAGTGGGTGCTGGTGATACGTGATGAATGACGCAGGAACTTGTGTCAGGCGAGCATTGGGCTCATCCTCTAAGGGACATGAATTCGAGATCATGGTATAATCATCACTGTGTCTTAACTTCATGTACAGCCCCGTGCGCCCCCTGTCTAGGCCTTCCCCACACAAACTTCCTATGTTCAGACTAACGCCAAAGCCCAGAGGACAAGGACTGACAGGGCCTGACCCCAGGTCACCAGGGTGGGAATGGCAGCAGGGACTTGCCTTTGCTGTCTGGTCTGCGTGGCCCCAATATGAAGACTCCCATGAATGCCACCTCCCGCCCGCCTCCACCTGAGAGTAAGCAAGTCATTTGTGTTCCCCTAAAACAACCTTTAAGTAACAAAATGAGGAAGTAGTTGCCCAGGATGTCTGAGTGTGGTCCTCAGCATTAACGGTCCATGAGCACCTTGTGGGAATAGCACTGAAAAGCCACATTGACCTGGCTCTTCCCTAGCAGATGATGTCACACTCCCATATGTTACAAAGCTTCCTGTGCCATCCTCATGGTGCCAGGCAGGGGCCAGGCATGTCTAAACTTTAATATCTGCATTGGCTAGTTTTGTACTAACTTGACACAGGCTGGAGAGGAAGGAACCTTAGCTGAGACGATGCCTCCATAATGTCTAACTGTAGGGCATTTTCTTAATTAGTGATTGCTGTGGGAGGGCCCAGCCCATTGTGGGTGGTGCCATCCCTGGGCTGGTGGTCCCGGGTTCTATAAGAAGGTAAGCTGTGTAAACTGCAGGGAGCAAGCCAGTAAGCAGGACTCTCCATGGCCACTGCCTCAGCTCCTGCCTCCAGGGTCCTACCCTGTTTGAGTTCCTGTCTTTTTTCAATGATGAACAGTGGTGTGGAAGCTAAGCTGGAAGCCTTTCCTTCCTGAGTTGCTTTGGTCATGGTGTTTCATCGCAGCAATAGTGATCCTAACTAAGACATGGCTTCTCTGCACGTCCTAAGGGCTTCCATTCCCACATCAAGTTAAAGCTGTCTGCATCTGGATTTGATTAAAACCCTTTCATGGGTCACTTTAACCTCATGAAAAATCCCAAATGTACTCTCATATAGGGGCACCCTGGGGTGCTGAGACCCCTTTGGTACCAGAATGCCCTCCTACAGGCTCTCCTGAGGTGCCTTTGGGTCCTGGCCAACCGTTGGGCTAATGGCTAGCTAGATGTGGGCACAGTCATGGAAGTCTCGGTCCCCATGGTTCTAAAGCTGGCTAGGGAGGTACCAATGCAGACATCCATGGAGTGCCAGGCCCCTCTGAACCTCATGCCTGCTGGGAAGGTGGGGTGACTTCATCTCTTGCCTCTTCCCAGGCGGTTCCCTTAGCAACAGGGCGTTGCTTTGACAGCCGCCTCTGCAGACAGTCTGCTTTACCCCAAACCTTTTCCCTCATTGAGGGTGTGTGACTGCAGGGCTGTGAAGCACAGGCTGCCCTGGGTCTCACATCGCCTGAGCCTACCCAGGCTGTGAAGGGAGCCTCCATCCCACAGATGATCCTGTCCCCAGGTCTGTTGTCTCCCCCCACACACACATACCTTTTGGGTCCTAATTAACTGAATCTCTGCAGCCCCACCCTCTCTGCCTCCTCCTTGCTTTTCCTACCTCCTGACTTCTCCCTCCCTCTAACACACCTGCAGCTCACCCGCCTCTCCCCTCACATTAGCTGCTAAAGCGTCTGCGCTGACATTTAATGTTCTTAATATAGACCTTGGTGACAGAAGAACAAGAGCACAAACTTCCGTATGGTTGAGGAGGGGACTCCCCTCCCCACCCCTGTCCTGAGTACAGGAACTTTCCCTCCTCCAGTGAGGATAGGGCTCTAACAGGCCCCACAGACTTGTGGGTTGTGATGGCTTTACCTTGTTTTTGTAGCCTTCTTTCTCTAGGTGACCAAGAACAATAATAAAACCTACTATATCTCATGTCAGGTTCATCAGTGCCCCCATCAGGTCCTGCCCAGGGAGCCTGTGTCCCCAGGCTTAAAGAAAGAACTTCAGGTAAGCTTAAGGTTAGCTACCATGGTTAAAGCAGAGCCTAAGGTGAGCTGAACACCTGCAATGAAGGTCTGGCTGGCTGAGGAAGAGGGTGGGTCGCGGGGAAAGAGGGCGATGGGCATCCTGAAGGGCACTGGAAGGGTGGAGAGAGAAGGCAGGGTTAGAATAAGGAGGGTCTCAAGGAGGGGTGGAGTCAAAGTCGCTGGGAACCAGGAAGACAAGAGTCACATGTCTTAACAAGGCAAAACCTGGTGACCAAGGAAGGTAAGGTTTGGTGAAGGGGTAGAAGACACTAGATCTTCTAAGCCGTGGGAGAACAGGGCTTTGGGGTGGCCATTCTCTTGGGAATTCTGATGCTGGAGTCCAGAGGGGGGAACAGATAAGTGAAGAACACTTCTGGCTCTGCTTGCTCAGTCTGTGGATGCAGAGGAAGTTGATGAGAGGCACCAGGCCAGGGGCTCAAGTCTGGTCCTGGAATAGCCAGTTTGAGCAGGAGGAAGTCCCACCTCCTACCTTCCAAGAGGAAGCAGTGGTGGCAGGCAGCAGGAAGGATGTTGGCTCAAATGGAAGAGCTGTAGCTTCAGTAGTCCAGGGGAAGGTGGAGGGGGCGTTGAGGAGCACAGAGGAAGTCAGAGTAGTCATTGAGACCTCCTTGGCACTGTGTGTGACACATACCCAAGAAAACAATTGAAAAGAAGGAAGTTTGATTTGGACCTAGTTTCAGCCTGTGATCAGCTGGCGTCCGTTGCTTTGGGAGGCAGGATGACATGACAAGACTCTGTGATAGAGGAGGTTGCTTACTTCATGGGGCCAGCAAGCGGGGGTGGGGGTGGAAGAGGTGCAGAGTCCCAATATAATCTTCAAAAACTCACCCTTAAATAAACGCCACCTCCTAAAGGTTCGTCCAACTAGTAATAGCGCCACCAGCTGGGGACCAATGAACAACAGCGAAACTTTGGGAAAAGAGTTCAGATCAGACTGTCAGATGGGTAGGACAATGGAGCCGGCAAGACTTGGAGGAACAGGGCTAGGCAACAGTGGAAGCCACAGCATCAGGTGATCTTGCCATCTTTTTGTAATGACACTGTTCCACCCTTCTGCATCGCACAGATGTCTTGTGGAATATGTCACAGGCACCCTCAAAGCTATTGAAGTGAACTCTCATTGCTCATTGTAACCTGTCTCATGTGCAGCATGCCTGTGTGTGCATGCCTGTGTATGTGTGCACATGCATGGTGTGTGCATGTGCGTGTGAATGCCTGTGTGTGCATGTGAGTGTGCACACGTGTGTGTGTGTGTGTGCATGCATACATGCATGAGTGCATGTCTTCCAATTTTCCCTTTGGTTATTGTGTTTTTGTGTTCTTCCCTGAAGATCACCTCATGGTTGACGGCATGTGTCCCTTTATAAATTCCACATCTAGTGACATTACATTGGCAGCTGAAGATCAACTGTGATGGGAATATTTACACCACAGAAATTGCCTGGAGCTCCTGGTCAAGGTTGCTTCCCCTTAAAAAACTGGTTGTTCATTATTGTTCCTCATGCCTCAGAAAGCTTGGCTTGGTTAATGCAAAAAGAAACATGTACATATGGTTAATATATATACATATATATATAAGATCTAAAGAAAGTAAAGGGGAAATTCACATTACGTGATTATTTACCTAGGAAATTTGAAAGAACAAGCAGGAACTATTACAATTAATCAGAAATTCAGTAAATGCTGACTTAAAAGAAATATTCAAAAATCAATGGCTTTCTTGTGTACCCACATTAATCACTGGGAATGTATGATGGGGAAAAGATAACATTCGCAATAGCAACAAAGAGAAAATATCCAAGAACAAGTCCAGTCATAAATGTGTGAGGCTAAAACTTCACATGAAAATGAGAATTGACTACATAGAAGCACGGCCGACTGGGTCGGTGGGAAGGAAGATTAAAAATTGTCAATTCCATTAAGATTAATCCATACATTTAATTCAGTTCCAATGAAATCCCAAATGTATTTTCTTGCAACATCAGTTCATTGGGAGTTATAAATAGACAAGAACGGCTAAGAACATCTTAATAAATGAAATTGATCAGGGCAGGAGAACCTTCTAAGGTCAGATGTTTAAATGCAGGTGTCGAGGGGCACCCCACTGCCTGCTATCCAATCTGTTCTAAAGTAGCTGCTATCCACAGAAAGGCCTGCTTCAGATTTGTTTAATAAGTTACTTGATACTGGGGTTGCAACTGAGCTGGTAGAGCACTTTCAAGAATGCACCAAACCCTGAGGTCTATACCAGCACCACAAAAGCTGGGCATGGAGGTGCCTGTGACCCCAGCACTTGGGAGGTAGAGGCAGGCAGACTAGGAGTTCAAGGCCAGCCTGGTCTATGTGAGACCCTGTCTCAAAATGAAAACAAAAGCAAGCAAACAAAGCCAAGTGAGTTAATGAGTGAATGAATAAGCCAAAATGCATCACAGATTTATATAATAAGACAAAACACTAAAATCGGCATAATTAAACAAATGAGCCGACGCAGGAAAATAACTGAGGTGTGCATAGCTATTTATTATATAATGAGAGTGGCGTTTCAAATCAGTGGGGGAAACATAAATTATTTAATAAATAGTGCTGGAATAGTTGGTTAAACATTTTAAAAAATAAAGTTAGACAATTGGATGCACATTGGCAGCTGGATCTGTGAAGCGAATTGTCGCCTCAACATGACAGGATGTGATGGCCGCTGAAAGCCACGCTGTGAGCCAGGTGTGGTGGCACAGGCCTGTGATTCCAGCACTCAGGAGGTGGGAGGCAGGGGATTGCAAACTGGGTGTGGCTAGACTGCTGGCCAGGGAACTCAGGTGATCCTGCTAGTGATCCGCGTGTGCACACGCACCAAGCCCCAAGGTGGAATTGCGTGTTGGGGCTCTAGGCACATGTGCTATTATGCCCAACTTCTTAAAGCAGGTGCTGGGAATCCAGGCTCAGGTCCCCACGCTTCTGCAGCAGACACTTTACCCACTGACTCATTTCTCCAGCCCCATTCTAGGTCTTTATTTATGACATTATCTGAGAGGCTAGGATGCTCAGTGGGTAGCATACCTACAGCCCAAGTATGAGAAAGCCCAGAGCAGCAGCTCACAACTGTTATTCCAGCACCAGAGAGGCAGACCGGGCAGTGCCCAAGGTTCACTGGCCAACCAGCCTGCTCAGCAAGCTCCAGGCCAAGTGAGGGACCCAGTCTCTAAAAAGAAGGTGGGTCACCTGAGGAATGACACCTGAGGTTGACCCCTGGCCTCCACAAGCACACACTGCACATGAACCTGCACACACACACACACATAAACACATTACACACACACACACCACACATGAACTCACACTACACACACACAAACACACTACACACATGAGCATACACCACACACACCACACACATGAACTCACACCACACACACACACAACACACACCCCACACATGAACCTGCACACACACACACATGAACACACTACACACACACCCCACACATGAACTCACACCACACACACACATGAACACACTATACACATGAGCATACACCACACATACCACACACACCACACCACATACACACCTCCATTCCCCCAACAAATTTTGTATTTATAACAAAAATGGTGAGCACAATACCCACATACCCTATGGCAATTCTCTGAACCTCTGTGATGGCCTTTTGTCTCTCTCATACACAGATGTGCACAGAATACACAGTTATCTCTGTGTGTAAATATAGACACAGGTGGTTGTGTCTGTATGTAAACACATTCACAAAACACACGCAGTTACAAAACATACTCACACACCCACACACTGACACACACAACTTACATTTATACACACTCTACACTCTCACTCACACACACGTACATGCACACACATGAGCACACACACACATCTTTTGCTCTGAGAGAATCTGAAGTTGTTTGTAGACTTGACTGATCTTCCTTTACAGGCATTCATGGAGTGTTCCCTAAGAACTAGGTCCATCCTCACCAATCAAAGCACATTTATTGAGTATGAAAACCAGCTTTAACAGTGCCCTTATTTTCCCCTGGTTCTTACTGCAATCTCCCTAGTTGTCCAACCATGCCATTTATACCTATTTTGTTTACGGTCTGGGGTCCAACCCAAGTGTTTTCATCATATTTGGTAGTCATCTGCCTTAGCCAGCTTTTTGTCGCTGTGATAAAATACCACAAATGACCAAGGGCATATTACAAGAGATTTTATTTGGGCTTAAGGTTCCAGAGGGTTAGAATCCACAATGGTGGTGGAGGCATAGCAGCAAGAACAGGGAACCAAGGGAACACACCTAACTACATTGAAGAAAGAGAGAGAGAGCAGGAAGTGGAACAGGACGATAAATCTCCAGTGACACACTTCCTCCAGCGATGCTGCCCTCACAAAGCTTCTGTAGCCTCCCTAAACAGCACCAACTGCTGGGGACCAGGCATCCAAGTACTTGAGCCTATTGGGGACATTTCTCATCCAAGCCACCAGGGTCACTTTACAAAGATGATATCTGGATACTGTGTTGCAAGCTTGTAATCCCAGTACTTTGGTGGTGGAGGAAGAAGGATTGGGAGTTCAAGGCTCTCCTCAGCTACATAGCAAGTTGGAGGCTAATCTGAGCTATAGGAGATCTTAGCTCCAAAATATCCCAAGACCAAACAAAAATAAAACCAAAGCTAACAGAGCTTACATTGTGGGGCAAAGCCAGAGCTTAAGTTTTCCTTTGTTTTTCAGGTTTTTTTTAAGTTAAGACAAAATTCCTGTAATAGAAACTTTAAAAAAAAAATTGAACTGGTGAGGTTAACCACCCAATGGCATGTGGTTTGGCTGCACTTGGCAAATTTACAACATGGTGAAACATCCACCGGGCTGGATATTGCCATCCCTCACTCCCAAGGCGCAGGTCCTGACAGCCAGGGATACCCCTTCTGCCTCTGTCTAATCTGGACATCTCATAGAAATTGGGTTATGTGGCCTTTTTATGGTTCTGAGTTCTTCCATGGATTCTGCTTTCTAATTCATGCATGTTGCAGCATGTCTCAGAATTTCATTCCTTTGCATGGCTAACTGGTGTTTTCCTGCACACACAGCACCATTTGTTTATCTATCCATGCCTTGATGCTGTTGGGTTGCTTACTCTTTTCGACGTGTAAACACTGCTGTTACATTTTGTTTGTTTTTGTTTTTGGAGACAGGGTTTCTCTGTGTAGCCATCCTGGTTCTCACGGAATTCACTTTGTAGGCCAGGTTGTTCTCAAACACACAGAGATCCACTTGACTCTGCCTCTGAGTGCTGGGATTAAAAGTGTGTACCACCACTACCCAGTGCTGTTACAGACATCTGCATGTAAATTTTTGTGCAAATATCAATGTGTGTGGTATGTGTATGCTTGTGTAAGTATGTGCACTTGTATATGGATGCCAGAGTTTGACATCAGATGTCTTCATGACCTCTTTGCTTTTTTTGAGAGTCTCTCCCACTGGACATGAAACCCATCGAATGGCTAGGAAAGCCACTGAGCTCCAGGTCCGCTTCTGTACAACCCATCTCCCAAGCACTGAGGTTACAGAGGAACTCTGCTTGTTATGTGAGTGCCAGGAATCCAGATGCAAGCATCGCCCAAGCTGTCTTCACCCTAACATTGCAGAGAAGCAGTCACCATCACACTCAGACAAGACGCCAGCTGTGTAGTGTTCATAGATGGCTTTGATCAAGTCTGTTCCTTTATTCACGATTTGTTTTTATTTTATAGGTTTGATGTTTTGCCATTATCTCCCCAGTACTGAGATTAGAGGTACATATCACCATGCTCCATTTATGAGGTACTTGGGGTCAAACCCAGAACCTCTTGTACCAACTGAGCCCTGCTCCAATCCTATTGATTGGCTTTTAGATACTGACTCTACATTTGCATTCCTGCAACAGACCTCATTTGTTGTTCTGATACACGGTCTTTGTAATATGTTACTACATTCAATTTGCTAAGTATCTCATTCAAAGATTTCATCTTTTCTATATTCATTCAATGTATTCATTGATGTTTTCTTCCTTTTCTTTCTTCCCTTCTTCCTTTCTTTTTTTGTTTGTGTTGGGATAACACTGACCTTGTATAATAAATATTTTTAGAGGAGTTTGAACAGAATCAATGTTAATTATTCTTTAAACATTTTGGAGAATTATTAAGGAAGTCATCTGACTCTGAGCTTTTCTTTGTTAGAAGTCATTTAATTACCAGTTTAATCTATCTTTATTATCATCACCATTATTACTGTGGGGAGTGAATTAAGTCCTGAGTGAAAGTATACTGTTGATATGGCATAGCCTTGTCAAGAAACCCACTGCCTCAGACCCACGACAATGGCAAAAGTCTTTTGCTGGTCCATGTGTGGATATATGTGCAGGAAATGTCAACCGCAGCTTCCTCTGCCCAGATGTTTATAGCTTGAGACTGATCCCTCACAGAGCCCTTCCACTGAGACTAGCTAACCACTCTTCATTGTGCTGTACATAATCAATGCTCTGAGTTTCCAGGTTATACAGAAGATGTCCTCCATCAGAGAGGGCATGGCCCACCGAATCCCAGCTTTTCTATTTGTGTGTCTGCCATTTCTTTATTCTCACCTTACCCAAGTCAGGTGACTTGGTTCCAGAACCAAACCATGTAGGATGTGACTTACTAGCATCATTGTCATCATCACAATCATCCACGGATGAAAGTTTTGCCTTCATGTATATCTATGCACCACATGCATGCAATTCCCAAAGAGGCCAGAAGAAGGCATTGGATTCCCTGGAGTTAGATTACAAATGGTTCTGAGCAGCCCGATGACAGTGCTGGGAACCAAAATTAGTTCTTCTGCGAGAGCAGGACATGCTCCTACCCACTGAGCCATTCCCCAGCCCTTCTTTATGAGGCAGTTCACAGTGCTAATTTCCTCTTTGCATGCTGTCACCACTCATGGATTCTGCTGTGCTATGTTTGAGAGATACTGGGCATGCTTTCTCTTTCCCTCCATTAAGTCTTGTTTTGTGATCTAACGCACTGTTAATCCTAGAGCTGTTCCATATCAGCTGAAAAGAGTGTGTGTCCCACCCTTGCCTTTGCAGGTGGAACGCACTAGACAGGTGTCTTTATGACACTGCTCAGGTCTTTTCTTTCCTTCCTCTTTCTTTCTAATTGTTCTGTCCATTATGGACAACCAGGTGTTGAAGGCTCCAGCTATGAAGGGAGAATTCTGCTTTTCAAGTTTGCCAGTATTTGTGTATTTTGGAGCATATACATTAATAACCAAAATGGCCCCTCTATCATCATTTAATGATTTGTGTTTACAAAAACTCCTCTGTATGTGTGTACATGTGTGTACTTGTGTACATGTGCCATAGTGTGCACATGCAGTTCAGAGGACCTGGGAACTGAATTCAGATGGTCAGGCTTGGCAGTAGGCATCTTTACCCACTGAGCCACCTTTGTTCCCAGCATCAACACAGCCACTCCAGCTCACTTAGACCACTTTGCACAGAGGATCTTTCTCTATTCTTTTACTTCCAATCTATTTATGTCTTAATTTAAGATGAGTATCTTATACACACTACATAGTTGGGTCATTAACACAGCCCATTCTTCCAATTTTCTACCATTTAATTGGATAGTTTAGCCCACTTACATTTAATGTAATTATTATTAAGGAATAATTTACTTTTATAATTTTATTCTGTTACTGTCTTATTTTTCATTAAATAGACCATTTTCATTTCTTTGTCATTTATCTCACTGTATATTTTAAAGTTATTTTCTTAGTATTTGCCCTGGGGATTACAATTAACATATAATTTATAACACTCTATCTTGGAATTCATACTGACTTTATTTTGAAATTATACAAAGATTCTGTCTCTCTATACCCTCACTTCCTGTTGTATATCTTTCTAAAATGTTGCTTATTAATATAGATTGATCATCATTATAGCAAATGATATATAACTCGTATTTAACATGTTTATATTTAAATCTTATGGAAAGATAATTTATAAGCCAATCACAGAGTCACGCCATCTTTTATACTTGTATAGATACATAGCTGCCGATGTAGCCATACATCTCGGTGTATATTCATATGGGTTTGCTTTATTGTCTAATGTCCTTCAATCTTGGCTGAAGGACTCCCTTCCTCCATAATCCCCTTCATACTTAGTGTCTTTTCACCACTTGAAGGCTTGAATTTTAAAAGCACCTACTTTTGTAGGTAAACAACAAACAGAACTGTTCTTCCTGCATCTCAGCATCATGTCTAAGCGCCCCCACTCCATGACCTGCAGTGTTGGGGGTCCCATGTTTCTGAGAGAGCTACCCTCCATATTGCTGGTAAAGTCCCCAGTTCATTCTTTCTGTCTACCTGCAGCACATAGGTGTAGATCCCTGGTAACTGGGGTGAGGCATCATCCAACTAGCAAGAGAGGAAACATGCATCAGAAACACCTGTTAGCTTTCCCTTTGGTGGCTGCAAGTCCTTAACTGATGTCTGATGGTCTGGGGAGGGCTGAGAAAAGGCAGATAAAGACAGACCAAGATGCCTGAGGAAGCCTGTGTGGAGACCAATACTCTGCCAAAGGGGGCTCTGGCCAGAGGCCCTTGACTTTAGTATCTTGTGAGATGAACATTTCAATGCTGTTTGACATGAGTAAGAATGAAGGTGAGATGTGACCTGGGGCTCAGGACAATTCGTAGTGCTGCAGCAATGCCGTGGGGATGTCCTCCTGGGTTGTCACAAACATCCATGGTGCTAGGGAAGGAGAATAACACAGATGGGGAAGTCTAAGGCACTTGAAATGAGGGACTGGGCATGCAATGACTTGGGTATTGTGCAAAAAACAAGACGCCCTGCGACATCATTGTCCTCAGGATGGACGGTCATGGAAACTTGACTCTGCTCATGGTTTTGGGCTGGAGGGCTAAAGACATTTGGATCCCATCTAGAGAAAGGATTAGGGAGAGAGAGAAGAGATGATGCCTCAAGGTGAAAAGGAGGAAAAGAGATGGGGTGGGGAAGATAAAGACAGGATGGACAAAGGGAGAGAGAGAGAGCAGTTAGCATGGGAACAAGTTGGAATTGAAAGGCGTCTGGCAACCTTGCATTGCCTAGGAAATGATATTAACATTTTATTATTGTAAGGTGAGCTTTTTAAAACGGAATTTTAAATGTTACCCTGCTGTTCGGGAACACAAAAACCTTTAATTTTATGCAAATGAACAGCAAGGCGCTGAGCGCTTAATGTAAACGAACACTTTCTTTGTAGGAGAGGTTGGAAGGGAGAGGGGAAAAAAATTCCCCAGGATTCTTTAATTGCTGTCTGAAATTATGTAAATCCCAGCATCAGGCAGAACACAATTACCCCGCGGCCCTCCCTGCCAGCGCCGCTAATGTCTAACAAAATATCGGTGGGTGACATTTAGACGGGGCAATGCAAATGAGAATTAATTTTTTCCAAGACAAAGGGCAGCTGAAAGATCAGCTCATTCATATACAGGAACGGAGAGAGCTCACAAACGCTGGGGGTGGGGTAGAGGATCCCCCGCCCCCGCCCAAGCAGGGGTACCCTCTTGGGCCTGGGTTCCTGGAACACTGGCCACCTGGAGCCTCAGGTTACTAACCCTCTGGGTGTGTTCCCGAACAGTTTTTCATAGAAGTCGGGTTAACGCATGTAAATAGTCATTTTAAAAATATGTGTTCCTGCTCACGTAGGTGACCCGGCCTAAACTAGGCTGTTTGTCCGTACTTTCACAAACTCGTTTATTGCTTGCTCAGGGCAGTGCTGAAGGTACTCACAGGAACTTAGATGGGGTGGGGGATGTTCTGGTCCCTCAGTCAGAGGCTCAAAGGCTGATGGGAAACTCTGGAGGAATAGTTATGTCAAGAGATGAAAGATGGGTTGTTGATTTTGTGTTTCTCTTATTCTTCCATTCAGTTCATCCCCCCACCTCCAATCCTTTCCTCCATGTTTGTTCCACTTGGGAAAACATTTTTTTGTTTTTTAGAAATTGGTTTTAGTAAAGTAGGCTCACCAGAGAAAACCAGAGTCCTCGTTTAGCCCTAACTCGCAGTTCTTTTCTCGGCCTGGAAGCCCCTCACACAAAACCAGCTCCTGCCCATCACCCTTCAGGTCTCAAGCAGATACCTCACTTCCCGCAAGGAGCCATCCCTGTTCCCTCCCCAGTGACCATGACTTCCCAGTATTTCCAAAGAGGTCAAGCTCTCCTCTGCTCATCGGCTAATTCTCAGACCCTGTCCTGCTCTGCACTCTGACTCAGAGTTTCCAACTTCCTGGGTCCTTTGCCCCTTAAATGCTTCCGGACTCCATGCATAACTGAATGTACTAGGAGCCTGTGAAGGTCAAGGTGAACATAACTGGGAAAAGGTGAACCAAGAGGTAGTAATGACTCTAATAAAATCTGCAGGCTGACATTACACCTTGGATTGAAGGGGTGGGGACATGTTCAGAGAGGGGA